>JAXQGY010000916.1:0-492237 GCA_037040535.1 Talaromyces sp. P118-02
TTTTTAATATATTAAATAAAATTTTGAAATTAATTATTATTATTATTATTATTATTATTATTATTATTATTTAATCATATTTAACGTCCGTATCCAGCCTATCGGCTATAACAGACAGCAGTTCTAACTAGGCTTATAAGGGCTTATAGGAGGGAGTCCCTATAAAGGTCTCTATAAGCTTATTAATCTATCTAAAAATATAATAAATATCTAATATCTTCCTCGCCCTAATCTGTTTATATATATAAGGTAATTTAAGGGCTTATAATAAATAATATACCTATAACCCTTTTTTTATAGCTAATAATAATAAAGCTTTACTATTAATAGTAGATAGCTTAATCCTATTAACTATCCTCTTTATAATCATCTTCCTCTAAGGCCTTTATACTCTAATTGTCTACTTTATAAGCCTATTCTTTAACCTATCTAGTATTCTCCTACTTTTTAATAGCCACTATAAATACTAAAAGTACTTTAGTAATCTTAAACTCTCTTAATAAATATATCTTAAGATATATCTTACTAACCTATAGCTTTTTAATTTTAGCCTTAATAAAGGCCTCTAACAGTGTTTTCTATTAGTAATACTATTAGTAGTAATTAATAAATAGATATTTCATTATTTTATTATCTCTAGAACACTTTAAACATACTAGTAAGTCTTAGATCTTAATTTAGTATAAAAAAATACTAATAAGGATATAACTAGTCTTAAATTAGTAGTATTGTTATATTAAGTATTTAAAGATATCTATAATTATTAGATTAAGTTTTTAACTCTTTAAAAAGTTATAAGTTTAATAGTCTAGCTACTAAATACGCTTTATAAGTTATTTAGTAAGCTAATCAATTCTAAAGGCTTTAGAAGCTTTAATGTAAGTATGCTAGATATAAATAAGTAAGATATCTAAATACTTATTAGTTAATAGCCTTTCTATAGCTTTTTTTATAGCTTTATTAGCTTTTTTATTATTAAGAATGTTTTTATAGCCTAGAATCTAGCTTATAAAGACTTTATAATTAGTAGTCTATAGCTGTCTAACTAAAAAGTATGTCTTAAACGCTAGGGCTTGCTCTAGGCTTAGCTAAATATATTATAAATAGCTTATAGCGGCCTAAATATCTATAAATACTCTAATTAGCTCTAAAAAATTATCTATAAGTATCTACTCTAAGACTTTAATTATATCTATTAATTTAGTATTAAATACTTTAAAGCTAGTGTCTAGTAGTACTAAGTATAATTTCTAGAGTCTAGTTAGTAGTTTATATACTATAATAGTGTTAATTTACTTATTATTAAGCTTAAAATTATTTAAATATAGATTAATACCCTCTAAAGTTTCTAATAAATTAATAATCTATTATATAACTATTTTTAGATTTATTATTTTAAAATTAAATAAGATAGGTTTATTAGTATATCTTAATATCTATTTAAAGTTTTTAGATGGGTTAGTGGCTATAGATTCTTATATCTAGTGTATTAGGTCTAAATTTAGCGTTTAGAGATCTTTATAGATTAATATTATCTAAATTTAGTTTTTAAGTGGCTATTCTCTAGACTATATATAGATATTATTCTTTTATAGGCTTATAGAAAGCATTTTTATTATTAGATAGTCTAAAGAAAGTTTAAATAATCTAATAATATACTAACATTATTTAGTATTTAATAGAGCTTTAATTAATTTTAGAGCTATTTTCTTAATTAATAGCTCTAATAAGGTGATATATAGTATACTAGTTATTATTTAAGCCTAGTTATTGATTAGGGCTTATAAATTCTTTAAATAGTTTTTTTAGTTTTATTACTAAAGCTCTGCTTTATATAAAGCTATTATCTAGATAGTGGTTTTTTAGATTTACTATATTAAGCTTAAAAAAAGGCCTTAGATCTTATATAAAGTCTATATATATTTCTTAGTGCTTTAGCTTTTCTGTAAGTAGTCTCTATAGTAGTTTTTAAGTGTAAGCTTTAGGTTTAAAAGTATTTTTAACTACTTAATAATCTTTAAATAAAATACTATTAAGATACTAGCTATTAATATTTAAGTTTAATAGATTTAGTTTTTAAACTTTTTATTAGTTTTTCTAATAAATAAGATAGTTTTAGTTTTTTTAGAGTCAAATTCAATGCTATTAATATATTTTTAATTAATAATAGCTTTAGCTGCTACTTCTAGTTAGTGGTATACCTCGTTTACTAAGCTTTCTTAGATAATAAGGCCTATATTGTCTATATAGAAAATAATCTTTATATCTAGAACTTAGTACTTTATAGCCTAAAACATCTTTAATATATAAAAAAGAAATAGGATTAAAAAGACTAATAAGTCTTAGAGTAAGCTTAAAGTAATAGAGTATATATTAGCTTTTTAGCTATTAATTATAAAACTAATCTACCTATTTATAAAAAAAAATAAGGTTTATTTTATAAAGTTGTTGTTAATATTTATAATCTTTATAGCTTTAGTAAGCTTATAAGGATTAATATAGTCAAATGTCTTTATAATATTAATAAAAATAACATCTATTAGGCGTTTTTTAGCTTAGTTTTAGTATATTATTTATATTAAATAGATTACTGTGTCAATAGCACTATAGCTATATTTAAAGCTTATTTAGTTTAGATATAAGATATTCTAGGCTTTATATTAGTCTGCTATAAGCCCTATAGTAAGCTTTTTGATTATTTTATCTAAATAACTTAGTAAGCTTATAACGCGCTAGACCTTAATTTAGAAATAATTAGATTTTTTAGGCTTTTTAAATAAGATACTTTTAGCAGTCTTTTAGATTTTAAAATAAAATTCTAGGTAGAAGCACTACCTAATTAATATTATAATTTAAAAGAAATCTAATACCTAAAATAGCTAATAGACTTTAAAATTAAATCTATCTTCTTTTAGAGCTTTCTTAGTACTTTAGCTAAATAATATTTATTATACTTATTCTAGTATTATAAATATATAGGTAAGTCTATTAAACTATTTTTTTAAAGTATAGCTTTAAGAAGTGTTAAGAAATACTAATTTCTAAATTAAAGTTTTCTTCTTACTAAGAGAAATAGCTGGGCTTATCTCTAGATTAATTCTATATAATACTGGTGTAGTGGCGTTTTTAAGTGGCTTAATGTATTATAAGACTTATTAATATTTATTAAAGTTATCTAGAAAATCCTAGGTATTTTCTAAAAAGAATTCTTAGTAAATATACTTAGTATTTTTTATTTATTAATAGTAATTGGCTCTAGTAATTTTAAAGATGGCTTTAATATAAGTCTAGATTTGCTATTACTTATAAGCTAAAATCTATAAACTTTAGATATACTATAGTTTAGGTTACTATTAATATTTAAAGTGGGTATAAAGCTTTACTAGTTTAATATATTTATCGAGTATGCTGGTTAAGATAGCTTATATCTATTTAGCTTCATTTTCTAAACTTACCTTAGTGTAGTTATTATAAAAAATTAAATAGTTAATAGCTTCTAAAGCCCAGGCTATAGTAGCTAGCTTAAAGACTTTCTTATTAGCTTATAGAATATTAATTTACTATCTAGTTACTTTCTTAAAGATACTCTCTAGAGTAAAAGCTTCTAGGGCTTTCTAGACTAAGATAATAAGCTTATAGTCTAATATTATAGACTTATCTTAGTTAATTTCTTAGGTTTATAGTGACTTTAAAACTAGTAAAAATAATATTAGATTAATAATTAATATCTTAGAAGATTTTTTATAATAGGTAATCTCTTTAGATTTATTATTAATAAATAAAGAGTACTAGTTAATAAACTACTTTAAAGATTTAGTATTAATCTACTTAGAAGTTAAAGTGTTTTATATTAAGTTATAGATATTAAAATTATTTATTAATAAATATCTATTTATTATAAGATAATTCTAATTAATATTTTTAATTATCTATTAATGCTTAGATGAGATATCCTGCTATATAAGGTCTGTCTTTATTCATATATTATAATAGTTAATTATTTAGATATATTAGGGCATTTATCTATTAATCTTAGAAGATTCCTATATATTTAAAACTTAAATATAGAATAAATCTATTAAATTAGTATAGTTTTTAACTCTAATAATATTTATAAAATCTTTATAAACTACTATAAATATCTATTAAGTTTTTTTTTTCTTCTTAGATTAGTAAAACATATAATCTAGATAAAAGAAATTATAATAAATTATAGATTTTTATAGATATATAATATTTATTTATTATTTAATCCCTATCTCTAAAGCCTTTATAGTAATAAAATAACTATAGCTATAATTATACTAAATGATTAATATTATTAAGGACTATTCTAAGTGTTAGTTAAGAGTATAATAATAAATAAAGTACTAGAGAGATTAATAAATTAGCTATTAATATCTTTACTATAGCTTTATTATTAATATTTTGCTTTTTATTCTTAAAGGTAGCTTCTAGACTTATAAAGTCTATAAAGAGTAAATTTTTATTAGTTATACTATTCTAGGCTTTATATTTATAGATAGAAGTAAATATAATAATTTTAATAACTAAGAACTATTTATAAAAGTGCCTATATATCTCTTTAAACTTAAAGTAATTTAAAAAATTAGCTTAGTATTTTTTACTGTAGTTAGTATATTTAGTAAATATATATAAGTATAGATGATATAACTTAGTAATATAGCTTTATATATTATAGATATAGTTTTAAACTTTATAGAGACTAATATATACTAAATAAAGCTTTAGATAGTTGCTATAAGCTTTATAAATTTAATAATTAATGCTATAGTATTAAATATAAACTAAGTCCTTACTAATATTATAATAGAGAGTTACTTTATATTTATTATCTCTAAAGCGAATATTTTAAGGCAGTAAGTTTTAGGCATTTTCTAGACTTTCTATTATTATAATAATAGTAAAAGCCCGCTAGCCGGTAGTCTAGATAATTATTAATAGTTTAATCTATATAAAGTCTTTTATTAGAATATAAATATTATCTAATTTAATTTCCTTATAGGTAAGGATAAGCCTGGAGCTAAGAATACTATAGTGTGTTATTAGCACTATATATATCTTAAGCTTATACTATTATAGATTTAGTTCTATTAAGATAATTATAGGGTTAGTTTAGTGGTAAGTAGCCACTAGGGGATCTTAATAAATTAAGAAAAGTATTTTAGTGATAGTTCTAAATTTTATAAATATCAAGATGGCGTCTAAGTCGGTATAATTAATATTAGCTATCTTAATAAAAGCTAGGAAGCTTATTTAAATTAGATAATAATTTAGATATAAAATTATGTCTTATTAGATATCTTTAAAGATAGTTTTTCTATTCTAGTATTTAAAGATAAGCTAATAATCTTTTTTATTATCAGTATAAATTAGTTTTATACTCCCTAGATAGGCTTATATCCTAGAAAGTAGCTTAAAAATAGTTTATTATGTCTTAGTAACGATTTACCACTTATAGATATTATTAACTACTATATCTATTTATTAAGATGTCCTAGTAATATCTAGAATAGTCTAGAGCACAGACTTTATTAATAATAGTTATTTTAATATTAAAGATAAGGCTTTACATGGCTTTATAGGCTTAACATATTTATTTAGATTAGTAGCTAGGCTATATATAACTTTATTTAATGATGTTTTATAGGCAGTATAGACTTATTAGTAGTTCTAATAACTATCCTTAGATATTAAGAGCTTTAAGGGCTAGTTTAAAGTATTAAAGTAGTTTTAGACTATTAATTAAAATGTGATTTAGGCTTTTATAGCGTCTAGTTATACTTTAAGATAATATTTAAAATCTTTAACTAGGGAGGTTATATAGGTCTTTATAGTATCTAGCTTTATAAATATAGTCTTATTAATATTAGCTATATATCCTAAAAGTGTTTTTTTTATATTCTTATAAGTACTATTAAATAAGGCCTTTGCTAGAGTATATTCTTAGTTCTTAAGGCTTTTATTTTATAGTCTCTTTCTAAAGACTTTTAAGGGTTTTTATAGTAGGATAGTACTTCTAAAGCTAGCTGAGAGGCTATTAAAGTTAGGCTCTATACTTAAAAAAGTGTTTTTATATTAGGAAACTGTTTTAGAGGCTTCTGGGGGCGCTGGTAGCTCTATACTAGTAAGGTTATCTAAATTAGTGCCTATAAAGGCAATCTGGCCTGGGGCTTGCCCTCCTGGGTCTAGGGGGGCATTGTTGGGCTTAGGGAGTCCAGGGGGCATAACGAAGCCCTGGATACCATCAATAAGCGTTGAATTTCAATAAGTCAGATTTTTTGGTCCACTGCCTTTTTTTTTGCAAATTAATTATTATAAGATAATTTAACTATATAATTAAGATTTATAATTTATTATTATTAATATATTTAAATAAATACAAAAATATTTTTATTAATTATATTATCTAATTAATTATTAAATAAAATTAAAAAGTGCTGTGATATTTCAAAAAACATGGAAACCCATCAATCGCCAACTCAACGGTCTATCTCCGAGTCGTGTCGCCGCTCATCCTTGAAACGCAAACAGGAATTGAATCCAAGTCATTCAGACCAGCAAGCTGCAAAAAAGATGCGATGTATTAATCCAGACACACCACGCCCCTCGATAGAGATAGAAAGTTATCTAGAACGAGATATTATTTTCGACGAGGATCATCCAGATTGTGAGCTGCGTTCAACTCCTATATTCATCGATGAAGGCGTACTCGTTGGTTTTTGGTACGCAGATCCGAGTGGAAATGGGAGACGACCAGTATATTGCTTAGTTGAAAACGATCTCGAATTCGCATATCAAAAAGAAGACTCATTCATTCTCACGCGATACAACGATTTGATCCCCTGGATGATTTCGGTGACTGGCTGAGCGATGATACCGAAGACGAGGACGCCATGAGCCCAGAAGAGGTGAAAGTGTGGGTGCAAATGATATGGGAGAGCAGAGTTTATGCCGACCTGGAAATGACACTTGAGATTTGACTATCTTTGACATGTATATAGTGTGAAACAAGAGTTGAACCTTTCTATCGTATAGATAAGAATTCCAACAAGGCAGTTGTGAGGCTAGATCGACCAACTTAGCAAACATTCCTCAATGAATCAGTATGCATGCTATAAATCGCAGAGACGTTCTTTAAACCAAGAACTCTATGCCGATGCTCAATCGCTTTTAAAGGGGCTGAGCGCACCAACTCTAATTCTTTAGAGGCATCAGGTGCAACACTATAAGTGAGATAGGACAAGTATTATAGCCTAGTATGTCCCAAAATAGAGCAATCTTCAGCTCAAGCAGTATTAGAAGCAAGTGGGTATGCCTCAAATGCATTTTCCTCTATCGAATACGGGACTTCGGAATCCATCAGAAATCCCTGCCAAACTGCCCAATTGGCTTGATTGCTATAATCCGTATTGATGATATTCTGCGGAATTGTATTCATGTTGTAAGATGTATCAGAGTTGTTCCATAGAGTGGCCATCTGTGCATCGGCCGGAGCGCGGCTACTAAACAATAGTGATGGGTTGTATTCATCAATCTCCATTTGACTAAGATCAAATATTGGGTCTGAAAGAGGCTGAGCGACACCGTTAGCAGTTATGTCTCCGATTCGGTGGACATCTCTCATGAGTGCCGCTTCTTGGTATGCAGCTCGTGCCTTCTTCAGTAGCCTCTTGAGCGGTTTCCACAATATTCCCTCCGTGGTATCGGCAACTCGTTCTCCAAAGGTATTCCACAGACTTTCCACTACCGCCCATGCTTGGTCTACTAACGGGCCTTTTGTTTGAACGCACAGTTCGGCCAATACGACGGCTAATGGATGCCACTGCACCCACGTTCGTCCGACCCACTTGAACTGGACGCTCTTCGGATCATTCTCGTACATATTCATAGTTTCGAGGATCAAGACCGCTGTACGAAGTGTTTGATCCCGGGTAGTACCTGTATTCGGGTAAATTGGTTGATCTTGAGCTTGAAGCGGATATCTCAGTGATAACCACATCTTGAGGATCAATAATCGGCCAACCATCGAGAGATACCACTGATTAGGTATATTTGTGTCGCACTTTTGAAAGAAGAGTGACTCGAATTCATGGCTCAAGTTTTTGATCATCTGTTCTTTCTCAGTGAAACTTATCTGGTTCGGAAATAGAAGCTTTCGGAAGATAAATGCCAATTTATGGGTGATATGGCTCAGGGTCATGTCTGTCAAGCCCGAAAATTCCGGAACAGCCTCGCTTGTTTCAGGTCCGTAGTCATCGTCGCTAATGTTAAGAGGCATAGAAGTGTTGAAAGAGCCATCGAATATCATCGGTTGAGTACCTCGGTCTTCTGCACAGCGGACGTCAAAGATCATGATCTGCCACCAGAGAAGGCTTCTTTGCTGAGCCTCAAAAAACGATAGGCCGGTGCCATCGGCGTCTTTGTGTATTCCAAACGACTGAGCAATTCTTAGCACGAGTGCGAAGAGAGTCCACGTGGACTGGGTTTTGCTGTGTACTCGTAAGGTAAAGAGATAGATAGCGAACGCTTGAAGAACTGCGAATTCATCCGTAATAAGAAGATTCTCTCTTGCAAAGGCGAGCTCCGCACTGAGTCTGAATTTGGCAAGTAGGATCTGGGAGCCTTGATGGAATGTATTCTGACAGTCCTTTGGCGACATTGACGTGATTGCAGCGAAATACATACACAGCATCAGCAGCTCGGTTATATTGTTATTTGGCGGTGCTGAAAAGTTTTTCGTACTATTCGCTATACAAGAGAGAGTTGTTGGCCTATGAATAATTTTGAAAATGGGATCGACATTCGTAAAATAGGTATCGCTAAGGGCCTTGAAGTGACGGGGTGATACTGGAAAACCCGTCTGTTGTTCTAGACGACTATCAGCCCCATGGAAGACGAAGTCCAATAGTGACGAGTGTATTGGTGGACCTGTTGAGCCAGTAGTTGAAGGAGTAGATTTGAAATGTTCATCGTCATCATTGCTTTCATCATCATCGTCGTCTACAGGCTGTTCAAGTAAAGAGCGCAGCCCATTGACTTCACCTCCTAGGTTGGCCCAAAAGTCGCCGCTGATGTATTTATTCCGGGAAAGCGTCATCTTTTCCATGGATGAAGCTTGAAGGGTGCTGCTCCTCCCCTTATAGTTCATGATGGAAGCGGAAGATTCAGATGAGGAGGCGGTCGACAGACCACTGGGGCTTTAGATGTCAAGAGATCGGGGACACCCCCACCCATCTTTTCGATGAGTACTTCAAGCTTTCCAATGCGCTTGAGGAGTTCATCATCTCTGGATCTGTAGTTTCTACTCCCTTGTCGCCCGCTAGCCCTGACACGAGTTCGTTTCGGGAATACGCAGTCAATGCCTGATCGCTTGCAGGCAGTGCACGGATGAGACTTATCACACTTTATCTTTCGATGTCGACAATTCGTACAACTAAGAGGCTTGAGTTCGGACAGATTTCTGACTCCAGATTCAGCCTGAGCAAGGACTGCAGCCCTGGTTGAGGTCTCTTTTGATGGATGTAGTTCAGCCATGTGGTGGGATGTCTAGGGTGACAGGATTAACAACAAGATTCATACAGAGCCTAGATACACAAATTGCCATGTGGTAAATAGATCTCATGAGCAATCCATGAATTAACGGTAAATAAGTCTGACCAGTTTACGTCGATGCTTTGAAGTTGGATGCGATGAGTCGAGGCACGTGCCTCTAGTCCTCTACCGCGCTATACCGGATTGAGCGGCGCGAGCCAAAAGTGGGTCCTGATTCCGTCGCTGAATAATCGCTTCTTGAATCCTCAATCAACACTCCGTTCCGAATAACAGGATGTACTTCATCGCGAAGAAGCGCGCGGCCATCACGTAGGGCTCTCGCGTACGCCCGTGGGAATATTCCAGCGTAATTGATACTCGAATCGCTTTCGTCGGCAACAATCGGATTTGTAATGCTACGGACTCGGCTTTTAGCAAGGATGGCGCGAACACCCGGACTTCGGACTACAGAAGATGTCCGTAACTGCAAAATTGAAAAAAAACAGTGCGCATCAGTCTTCCAGTAACTGGGTGGGCACTTTCTAGGCAGAAACTGGGCTGCGTCCTAGTAACGCAGTTGGACCACTAACTATGTGTTGCAAATTCGCCTCGCTAGAGTTGAGGACACAGCTATAAATACCTCATGGCTGCTCGTTGGTTATGGAACATCCAGTTCATCATCTATTCATCTGAGCAAAAGGCATCCTACCACAGCACAACATAATTTATCATCTCAACATGCGCATCCTTATTATCGGGGGCAATGGACAGACTGGCCGCTTCGTGGTCGACGAAGCATTGCAGCGCGGCCACAAGATTACAGCCTTGATTCGAAATCCCTCTACCCTATCAGCCAAGGAGGGCCTGAAGATCGTCAAGGGCACACCATTAGAAGCTTCAAATATTGAAACCGCTTTCAACGCAGTCCCAGACGACATCCCAACCGCCGTGATCGTCACGCTTGGATCCTCAAAGGAAAAAGGAGCCCGACTCATGGCCGACACGCACGAAAACCTCATCGTCGCTATGAAGAGGCACGGCGTTTCCAAAATTGCGACGTTATCGTCCTTTGGAGTTGGATCTTCTCTGCCCAATATCACTGTGATTATGAGATGGGCGATTTCCAGCACCGGGCTTGCGCATTCGTTTGCGGACCATAATCACGTCGATGAGATACTCAAGAAGAGCGGGATGAAGTTCGTGTTGTTGAGGGCCGCGAGACTGACTATGGGGAGAAAAGCGCCCGTTCGGTTCTTGGGTGATGATGGGAAAGGACTTGGTGTTTTTGCGGGTATGGGAGGTATCTCGAGGATTAGCGTGGCGGGGTGTCTGGTGGATGCTGTTGAGAAAAGCACTTGGGATGGAAGGACTCCTGTGATAACGCATTGAGGGTGTCTGTACAATAAATCAGAATACTAATCGTGGCTGAGGGTCAGGGTTGATACAGCCCTAACGCCTTTCTCTTGAATTGCCTCTACACATGTACTTGTCTACCTATATCTATCCATCGGCCTGTGTTAATTTCAAATTTGCAAGAGCCGTATGGTCAGCCTTAATTCTACTTACGACCGAGGTCAATTAACCGGTCGATGGAGTTATCTTAATTGTTGAGGTGAGCGACCGGCGCTCAAAACCTATTATTAATGGACTAGATGAGTTAGTCGAGCCTCACCCTGTCTTTCTAGGCACCGGGATATTTTTTAGTATGATGTATTAACGATGATTTTGCTGAATATCTCGGTGGTTGTGTTGTTCCGATCAGGATGTGGGTCTGTACGCACATAATGTATATAACCAGTCCATCAGCCCCTCAAGATTACAAGAACAATGAACACACGTCGCGGTTGGTTCAAGATGCCGTTCTGTGTCGTTGCGGACACACCTACGACCGGGCAAGCATTAAACAATGGATTCGTCAGCACCAATCTTGTCCAATTAATGAACATCCACTTCATGAAGAGGACTTGTATCCCAACCGAGCCAAACCATATGAATATTATTGTGTACCATTATAATCTCATTAGTAAATCAATAAAAAACCTTTAGATACCGTCCTTCACCGCCTGGGGCCCGTTCCCACCTGAGGTCACGATTTCGACGATTTGCTATGTAAAGTCTGGCTTTATTTAGTATCCTCTTCATCACCTGGCACAGTCGATCTGGGCCCAGATGTAAGTTAGAACCACGATAGGAAATCCCCATATTTGTAATGATACGGCTGATCCAAGAACTTCTGGGTATTCCGGCTAAATCGGATTGGTGAAAAATGGGAAAAGGAACTCATTATCCCATATAAAAAAGGCAAAGGAATCTCGTATATGGTTTGGGGAGCGATCTGGGGTGGTTCTCATTCGGATATCAACATTTTATCTCGAGACCCCGAGGCAAATCGAGGCGGTTACTCTGCGAAGTCTTATCTCGAGATTCTCGACAATAATCTTCTCAGTATTTGGGAACCAGGCTTGGAATTTATGCAAGATAACGCTCCTATCCATATAGCTGGTAAAATCAAGTATTGGTTGCAGGGTCATGGAATAACTGTTATGGAATGGCCTCCATACTCGCCAGATTTGAATCCTATTGAAAATGCTTGGGCTAAGCTTAAAGAACGTATTTATGAGCTTCATCCAGAGTTACTAAAGGGAACTCAGGCCAATGAGGCTTTCAAAAATTAGTTTCTTAAAGCAATTGAGAAAGCGTGGGAGGATCTAGGAGACGATTATTTTGATAAGCTAATTCGGTCCATGGATTCGCGAGTAAACGCGGTTTCGGAGGCTAAGGGCTGGTATACTAAATATTAGGACTATTCCTAAATAGGAAATAGAGTCTAATCGATTTTTATTGCATTTTTGAACGAATCAGGCCCATATAATAATTATTGGGTGAGTAAGGCGATTTTCTGCAGGCAGGGTCAGGTGCGTCGGTGCGGCCGGGGCGGGAAACTGGACAGACTTTCTGGCTAGTACTGTACATGGAGCAGTCAACAAAGCCACTTGGGTGAAGACTCATCACTCATCTGCCGATTCCATCCATGCTAGGTTTAGTGCCGTGTAATCAAACAAGGTCTTACACAGAGACACTCTATTGGACAAGCCATAGCCGCCGAGCCATGATCTCTCTTATTTCACGCCCGGTCCTGACTTGTCTTAGCTTACTTTTACTGGCAGACGACACAAATCCTCATGAGTCATGTTTCAGCTGCTACATTTGTCTTGTTATAGTTGTTGTAAAACAATCCCTGACTGGTGCTATGTAGTACATCGCGGGGAATGTTTATTCCAGCCCAAGACTGTTGCAGGGTTGTGTATGTACTCCCAGGTCTAATTCCTTTGCGAGGGCAAACCGATGGTTCTAGAATGTCTGTCATTGTCAACTCAAGGCATAAGCAGTCTATCTACCCCTCCTACAATAGAATAACAATGAACAACTTACTATCACTTCATCAACAATTATCATCACCACTGTCAGTGTCTTTTGAATCAGCAAGCTTGAATACTTTTAAGCATTTTTCTTTTGTACATTATTATTATCACTACCGTCGGTGTTTCTTGAGTCAGCAAGCTTGAATGCTTTTAAGCATTTTTCTTTTGTATGTCATCATCATCACCACTGTTGGTGTTTCTTGAGTCAGCAAGCTTGAATGCAGGAGGCCCTTTCTGGCATATCTTGCTGGCTCTCTCATTGGTGGATGATTAGTGCCGAATGAAATGCTTTCACACAATTGGCGAATCCAGCCTGGCTTACTCATTATGCTTATCGTGGTGGGAGGCCTGTAGATCCAGTTCTACCTTCTGTGATGAATCCAATTCTAGCCATAGGGTAAGAAGCGAAAGCTAACAAGACTGTTATAGAACGCCATAGACTCGATTTTGATTCTCCAGATCTGACAGTACCTACACTAGGATGGATGGATGGATGATTTCATTTACCCTGACCTCTCCCCTTGGGGGATATACAGGTTACTACCACTATATGTATCCTTGTAGCTCTAATTACAGTCATCGTCACATTTCTTACGGGCGAACTTTATGCTTCGCTTAGGGGCCTGTGGTCGGCCATTGCCTTTGGTTCTATTCGTGCAGGCCCGTTGGCCAGCGGCTACAAAACCTTTGATCCTGAGATGGATAACGACATGATCACACGTGAATGTCTGATAAAAATCCCGAAAATGCTGGGAGTGCTGAGAGTAGAAATTTCGACAGTGCTTCGGTCGCCACTGCAGTTAGGTGGTTGCGGCTCGTGTACATCTAGTTGGCATTAGCTAGTTTGAAAGGTGACGGCTTATTATGGAAGCGATTTCGTAGATCTTCAACGGTGAGAGTCGGGGTAGAGGTCGGAGTTGAGGTCGCGGTTGGCACCGGGGATGGTTGACCATGGCAGCCTTTTGTCGCTGGTGTAGACTTTTGCTGTGTCGGTGGTTGGTGTTGGTGGGGACTTTTCAGGACGGATGCATTAGTTGGACGCGGACTTGAGGTAGATGACAAACTGGGAGACGATGGTTGCTTATCAACACTCTCTTCTATATATTTTGCTTGGCTTTGATCCGTATCGGATGGAGTCGGGGTCAAAGGGCGTGATGGTGTAGTTGGGCGGCTTTCGGAAAATTCCATCGAGAATTGGGATTCTTGGAGTAAATCCGCCCACATGCAGTTTGCTTCGTGTAGTGATAGTAGATCTTCTTCGTGGTCCTCCTTTTCAGGATCCCACTTGCAACATCCGATCCCACACGTGAAACACACGACCAGGTCATCGTCTTCATCATCAGGGCGGTGGTAGAATCCATATTTTGCCAGTTGCTGGGGTGTGATGTTCGTGTGGGGCCATTCTTTAAAGGTGAGGACTCGGGACTGGATTGTAGAAAGGCTAAGAAAGCCTTGTAGGGATGCGTATAAGGTTCTCAGAAGAGTGTTGTGATGTCGGACGCGTTTTGGGATCTGGGGATGATGGTTCAGGTACGATCTGAGCTGAGTATCGAGAACGGGTTGGGGTCACTTTCGTAACTCTTTCCCTTGTTTCTTTTGGGTGCCATTTTTCTCTCCTCACTCCATCCCAGTACTACACTATCTTGCAAAACCGGCGTCCGCATCACACAACTGTTTTTGGATTCCCAAGCCCTAGTGCCATGACGCACTAAGCCTCTTTTGTTGTTTCTCCGGGATTGGTTGATACAAGGGTTGTAAGTAAGCGGTATCATTAGTACAATTACCGAATCTTTCGTTGTCATATGTTTTAATGATGCTGACAACTGCGGGATCTGTTCCGTAAGAAATCCTTTTCCATTAGGAGATTTTCCGGTTAAGAAGCTCTTTGGGCATAACTAGAAACTTACTAGGTATTGGAGTTACTATAAATAGGATAATTCAACATTTCGGTGTGCTCTTCTCAATTAAAATAAAACATCCGATGCCCGCCCTATATATTGTTACATTGTGGTCATCAACTGGTGCCAGGAACGTGGAATTACGGCGGAATTTGTCAAATTACCATCTCCGTGAAGTGTTGATGACATGTTGGGTTGGACAATAAACGAGGACCACAGAGTTTATTAAGGTATTTACGATCTCAGTGTGGAGTGTTGAAACTTGATGACACGTTGGGAAGGACGATCTTAAAACTTAAGGTTTTGAGTGGGACCATTCTCATTTTACTATTACTGTACTCGGGTCCGTATATTCGCAGGACCACATTTGATGACATGTTGTTTGAGGCTTTGAGTGGGACCATTTTCACGTTGTTATTGGCGGAGAAAAGCTCTGCAATATTTACCAGTTTCGCGTTCCTGAATGAAAAATGCTCAGATTGCTAAAATTAAATTTTGGCCCCCGGAGATGAGTCGCTAGAGCCGCTGCGGCTGCCAGTCCTTGGCCCTTGCCAACCAACATGTTGGTTCAGCCTCGACGATCATTTATGGGGCTTATCGCGGTACGCACTGCGCAGTATAGCGAGTATTATTAGTAGTACAAGTTACTGTTCGTTACTTTTCTTGAAAAAAAAAAAAAAGCTTTAATAGCCCTATCAGACTAATTTCCTTTTTAAAAATAAATTATTCTTATATATAAAATACTACTAATATTGGGCCTTAACAGCTTTTTTTTTTAATACAGTTGAATTAGCTTTATAAATACTACGTATGATTCTACACTACGTTCTACCCCCTAGCGTTCATGTGTCGTAAAGGTGGGGTGCCCTAGTACAGTGAACAAGCCCCAATTATACAGAAGACCAATCAAATAAAAAAACAACTGTAAACCATTACGCATCTATAAAGTTGTTCCATCGAGCCCTACGCAGTAATTAATGCCTGATTTAGAAATTTCTCCACACTTTTGTGCACGGTCAACAGGTCCCGGACCTTCGGTGCTTTCTAGCGCCTTCTTAGTTTAAAAAAACCTCGCGCCATAGCACATTTTAACTGCTTTTAGGCATAGCATAGAGGGCTAAAATCTACATCCTTTCTTGCGTGCTTATAGCACCTACGTCAACTTACTGTGTTCTTTAAAATTACTATTTTACTCTGCTCTGTTGGCTTTCAGAGCACTAAAACCGTTGAGGCCTAGAATCGCCATCATACCAGGACCATGCAACAGCAAGGGATGTATCTCACTCGCAACCATATCTATATGCTATTGATGTGCCAACATTAAACCATCTTGAATGGGTCCGTTTTATGTTGTTACATTTATTGTAATTTGTAACGACTCACGAGTCATAATTCAAAAAAAAAAAAAAAAAAAAAAAAAAAAAAAGCGCCACACCAACGTCAAAGCAAATTATACAATCCTACGTTAGGGCCATTGGGGGCCATCGATCGCCTCAACTAACCCACAAGGAAGGTGTGACCTGCATAGTATCAATTAATGATAAAACAAGCTAGAAATTGAAACAAAATTTCCATTACAACGCAAACAATTTGATTATATCCTTTCCTAGATAGGCTACTCTAAGCCTTGGGGTCCTTCCAGAACCAAAGGTATAAGAAGGATGGAAGAGCACCACCAAGCAGATTCTTCAATAACAAAAACCAGTCTCTTTTACAAGAACAAGAACAGTCATTCTTTTCTTTCATTTCTATTCAATTCACGTTCATTCACTTCTATAGACCTTTCGTCAACATGTACAACTTCAAGCTTCTCGCATTTGCTGCCCTCCTTTGTACCAGCGAGGTTTTGGCTGGCAAACTCCAAATTTCGACTTGGAACACAAAAGGTGGCCTGAAAGGGGAGGGTGGTTTGGAAAAGCTGGCCGCTGGCAACATTCCCAACGAATACGATCACCTGGTACTCCAACACATCCATTCTTGGTCGGGCGGCACGCACACGGCTAGCATGGGCGGTAGATCCGGGAACATCTACGTCGTCTCGACTAAAAGCGGGGACCATTACACACACTACGAAGATAGCAAGACCAAGGCCACTGAGGCGAACAGAGCGCTGAAGTCTAAGATCAACAAAGAGGTCAAAAAGGCCGAGGAAGAGGCGAAAAAACACCACAACGGCCACGGAAGCCACGGAAGCCACGGAAGCCATGGAAGCCACGGAGGCCACGGAGGCCACGGCCACCACCGTCGTCGTGGCGATGCCGATGAGGACGTCGTTGAGGACGTCGAGGACCTACTGGAAGAGGAAGAGGCCACTGAGTAAAGGACCCCAAACTCATCCGCATATGCGTGATATAAGCGAGCAAAAATGCCCTGGAGGCACCCGAGCATGATTGGGAATTTCGGCTTCTTTAGAATGAATCATGACAAAGGTCAATTTTTGTCTTCATTGTTCTTTATTTTGAATTTCTTGTTACATATGTCCATGTAAATATTTATAGAATTGGAGATAGCCACCAGAACGGTCACTTACTTTCTTAACACTGCCTAATTCTGTACATATAAAGATCACTATTAAAAAACTGGGTCTCTAGAAATACTCCTGTGGCTACTATACTACATGTACATATATTGAACTAGATTGATTACAAACAAGTCCAGAGTCGTATAACATGGATCCAGCCAGACAAGACACCGACCAGGGAAACTTGCTACCCTGGGGTACATAGTATTGTGTACTTCATAATGTGATTTCAATTAAATCTACCGAACCCAGTATTTGTTTATTCTTTATTGTTCTCCTTCACTTTCTAACGACAAAGACAGGACGAATCTCAAAGCGCTCCTTTCCGACATCAAGCAGCTTTGAGGTCAGCTCCGAGCTGGCATGCTGCAGTACATCGTACAAAGGACAGTCACGGATATCCCCGTCATAACCCTTCCACTGAAAACTCTTAGTGACAAGGTTCCAACAAAATCTCGGTCTCTGAGCGTCTAGAGTGTCCAACTCCCACCACTCTTGAGGCTGAATATCTTTTATGTCATACCAAGAACCGTTGGACTGACCGCTAAGAATAATAAAAATTTCATCAAATCCGTAGTAGCATTCGAATAACTCCGAAAATGCATCCGGGTCTTTTAAAAGCAGTTCGTCTGGCACAGCAAGGCGGGTGAAGGCCGGAGCGGGAGAACCGACACTTATATCCTCGAGGTCTACTCCGAACAGTCGATCAACTGGATCACAATGAAACTCAGTCCATTTCTCCTCTGAGACATAGAGTGTATCAGATTCCGGATGGAATGGCCGGAGAAAGACTAGCGACTGCTTTTCTCGATTGAAGCGAGGTTTTAGACTCTGTCTTCTAATCCACTCCAAGGCCAAACTGTGGGCTTCATGATTCACAAAAAACAGTGGCACTTCAACTTCGAGAGGTTCTAGGTGCTCGTGACGGAATTCCAAGTTTATATTATGCTCCGCATCGGGATCGTAGTCGTTGTCAGCTTCTGTTAGATGTCGAGGTTCCCAGCACCTTCTTGTATAAAAGTATAATGAATTCTCAATTCTTTTAGGCAGAGTTTCTCTCCATACCTGAAGACGCAGCTCTGTAGGCAAGCGCTGGAAGAGAGGAAACGTAGTTGCCATATGTGAGGAAAATTCCCCAGCATGCAATATTTATGCTATTGAAGGAACAATGGGTGAGACACCGAGTTGGGTGGTCAAAGAGGGAAGCTGGAATGACTAGATAGATGCCAGATAGTGCAAACAGTGCAAAGTCACTGCTACGTGTCAGCAACGAGTTTTCCCCACATAAATCGAGCCCTAACTTTAATGCGGCCCCAGGGTGGGCTTTACCAGTGGGTCGGGGCTGGGTCTATTTCATCTCAAGTCTTAACAAATCAGAATACAAGTAGGGCATAGTTGTTGGCGCTATGAGCCTATGACCCAGTTGGCAAGTCAGCATCTCGTCATACTAAAAAAAGAATCAGGTTTTACTAAAAACAAAATACTCCATAGAGTCCATCTCCGTAGCCTCTTCAACTGCTATCTGTGATTAATTATACTATTTGTAAAAAATAATTACATATTGTTATTGTCGTCAAATTTGCAAGGAAAGATTAGATAAGACAGAGACAATTGCATACTGACGTATTTCACAACCCACCCGGCCCACGCGTCTTTACGGTAAAAACCACTTATATTGATAGCTAAAATAATTAATTGTAATTAATTAAAATCTAAGCTAGATCTAGTTTGTTTAGACAAGTGGTTTTAAAAACTTGTTTTATATAGAAAAATATGTTTTTATGATTGTATATTATGGGTGAAATTATTTGTCTTCATACAAGACCCTTGAGACGAAAGTGGAGAGTAAGAGGCTTTTAAGTAATTAGGTAGGGTCAGTGTAATGAAGCTGTGAAAATCCATGTAAACAATGCATTAGCCCAAGAGCGCCGGAGGCACTGTTAATAGCCGGTCTTCAATTTAAGAAATCCGAGATGGCCGATGAGGTTGATTAATATTCATATACCTCGGTTACTAGGGACAGATATCCACATCTAGCCCGGACCGATTATAAAGGAGCAAAAGATCTGGAGAACCGCAATATCAATTTTCTTGACTGAAAAATACCCCACAGCGCTTTGCAACGATTTACCTCACCGTCCATGTTATAATATACACACCTTCGCCATCATGGGTCTGCCGAGGGGTGGCAAGTTTACTATTTATGTGGACTGCGGTCTGTTCCTCATTTCATCCATTTGAGAATGTGTCTGCTGACAGCATCAACAGTTTCTCCATACTCGTGGTTTGGATTCACCAATACGATCCGATTCCGAGATCTTTTACAGGCACACGGTGTCTCAGTGGAGATCATTCCTTTCTTCTTAGGCGGATCACGCGATAGCGTAGGCAATCCCTTTGTGCCGACCCCGAAAGCGAAAGAGGCCTTTGGTGCCCAGGACACTGAGGTCACTGGACGGCTGCTTGGATTGAAGGTTGTGCGGCCCAAAATCTTCCCAATCCTGTCACTGTTTGTTCGTTCTCTCCAGACCTTGTTATCAGTTGTAAACTAAATCTGATAATTCACTAAGCCTGTTCGAGTCGCAACCTGGATAAAAGATCACCGGTCTGCCGAGAAGTTTGAGGCAACATTTCCTGCTCTTGTGTCCGGATATTGGAGTAAAGGGGTCAATATCTCCACTCCTGAGGGCATCATTCAAGCTCTCATAGGGATTTTTCCAGAAGATGAAATCAAGGAGATCATGCAAAAGGCATTGACACCAGAGAACAAGAAGAGAGTTGTGGACTTTACACTGGGCTCGAAGGCCTTTGGAGCTCCCTGGATTGTAGCCATCAATGGCAACGGAGAGAGGAAAGAAATATTTGGAAACGATCGTTGGGACCACGTATTTGAGCACTTGGGAGTGCCATATACCCCATTGAGTATCATAGCACCGCAGCAGGCGAAATCGCACTTATGAGGCTTAGGAATTGTTTGTAGAATTCGCAATTTATTCCAAAAAGGCCGAGTATACACTAGGAATACACCCTCTCTATATTTGAGTAGTCTAGTCTTGTATAAACGTAATTCTATGGATAATATTAAAAATCTTTCACGACATCATGAATGTAATAAACCAAGTCTTTGATAAAAGTTTATATTCATCTTGAAGAAACAAAATCAAAAATCAAAAATCAAAGAAATCGTGTCAGAACTTACTCGGAAATAACATATATAGAGTTTTTAATGTTCTCTTCTCACTTTTCAGTCACAAAAGTTATTTCAAAGATGGCGATTTTATAAAATATTAGGTTAAAAGCATAAAAACATAGAATGTGTACGGAAGGTGTCCCGATTCCAAGAATTCAAACGAATTGATATCGAACCTCTATAGCTTAGAAAACATACTCTCCTTCTCAGACCGAACATCCAGTTCATGCGTCCAGGTGCTTCGAGGCTGCGTGTGTAAATACCAATAAATCTTGGCCAGATCAGTAGGTTGCATGATATGCGCCTCGATGTCGTTTAGAATATCGGTCGCTGCCTCGCGTTGCCACTGTCGCCGTCGCACTTCTCCAATCAGTTTTCCATCGACGGGCCCGTCGATAATCAGGTGCGCCACATGTATTCCCCGGTTCTGATACTCGCGAGTCACAACCTGGGCAAGCGACCGAAGACCAAACTTCCCAGGCGAGAAGCTGCTCAGACCAGCCACTCCTCTAAGTGATCCAGTCGCGCCGGTGTAGATGATAGTTCCCCGCCCGGCAGCCAGCATATCCGGCAGTACACATTTGGTGGACCAGAAAGCACCAAAGAGATTAATCTTGGTAAAGCCTTCGAACTCCTCCGTCGTGGTATCCAGCACCGATCTGCCGTTGACTCGGCGCGCGCCCGCATTGTACACAAGCACTTGAACCTCCCCAAGCTCCTGTCGGATTCTTTTGAAAGTAGAAAGAACGTCTTCCTCGACGCGAAGATCGGCGACAAAGTACCGTGCAGTGCCCTTGCCGAAATCAGCATCGATGCCATTGGCCATGGTCTGCAGCTTCTCTTCAGTGCGTGCCAGTAGGGCTGCTACGAAGCCTTCTGCTGTGAAACGGCGGGCAACTGCTTCTCCGATACCAGGCCCAGCGCCTACGACGGCGATAACAGGCTTCTGTTGCGGGTTGTGTGACATGTTGCGTATAATTTTGGTCTTATCTGATAAAACTAAAGCACTTCGTGTGTCTACACTGTGAATCAGCCTGCTGCGCTTCGACAAGATCATTGACCTAACTTACCGGTAGCGTTTTATGAGTTATGTAGAAGAGCTCAATTATGCCTCGCCTTGTTTTTCAATGTAGGCAACCCAGACAATTAGAGTAACATATTGACGTAACAGAGCAGCATACCGCTTGCTCTTAAACATGATATGTCGACGATGAGTAATCACGATATTACTAACCGGGCCTCGGCAGTCCTTGACCAGCAATACGTGTGCACAGCGCCCGAGAAAACGAGAATCGGTCTACAATAATGCTCTGAGATATACTACTGGACTTTTGTTGGCCGTTTTCTAGTGTGGTGATTGGCTGCGCGGTTACTTCGGTGGTCAGTGTAGGCAGTGAGGCTGAGTGAGCACGACACTGTAAGTAATTATCAAGCTTCGGATCGTGACGAGATTACTACCGCGCAGGCTTCTTATTGGGTAAAATTCAGTTTTGTCAAATTGATTGTCATTGGATCTCTTAGTATTGAATAGGACCATACATTTTACACATTTACTTGCTCTCCAAGAATAATCCACACAGTTCCCTGCTTCAAATGTTTCCTTGAACCCTTAGTTGCGACAATCAATGCACGTGTTTGACGAGGTCAACTTGTTTGCATCCATCTGGCAATGTTGTGATCGGCGCTGTAGACCAGAAGAAGTTGGTCCAATCTGCATTGGGGAAATCATCGCCCTTGCAATGAACCCATCCATGGAAGTGGGGGTCTGAAAATAATAACTTCCAAAAGCCCTTGGCGGGGGGAGGTCTGTAATCTGGATCGTTCCAAGAGATCGAGAACCAAGTAAGATTGTTGGCATCCCCTGGTAATTCAAGGCCAAATCCACCAGCAGAACCGATATCAAGTGTAGTGTCTTTGTTGATATGAAATTGTTGGGCGAACACTTTGCTTTTGTTTGCGGTTTGAAAACTGTCGAAAAAATTCAGATTTGAATGGGGAAAATCAGGATCTGGTTTATCCAAAAGTCCAACCCAGTAGTCGCCGTCGCTCTCGGAACTTTTAAGATATGTGCCTTTTTCACCAGCGGCAGAAGAAACCACAGTGGCGAGGATGAAGGAGGTCAAGGCAGAAGAGACATGTATTTTGACAAGACAAAGGAGATAAAATAGCCTGAATTTTATTTAACTCCGAGGGTTAGTAAATTTATGCGAGGGATAACGAAGTTCTTGGCGCCCATATAGAGCGGTCAGCTTAAATCTTAGAAAAAGTGAGACATGTAGTATCCATAGGCAAATTGCACCAAGCTAAATATATTGCTAAGTATCTGGGGTGTCATCAGGATGGATACGCGGGAACTCGAAGTTGAAGAACGGTGACTTGAAGAAGGTGTGCATTTTGTTGAAAATTTTCAAACTGATTTGGAGAACAGAAGTGAAAGAGAACAATGATCAGCGACCAAAGATACTTTTATTAGAAGCAGAATATAAGCAGTAATTAGGTACTAATCTCTCTTCTACATGGGTTTGTGCCACGCCGAACCCGAATGTTGCCACCGAACCCGATACAATCATCGGCGTTCAGCGATCAAGTCCTTGAATCAAAGGTGGAAATCGAAAACAGCTAGGAGATAGGTTTTTTCTTAGAATGCCATGAGCGAATATGTTAGGTTTGGGACAAAGTTGTGAGCTGATACAAACTATTGTGTATTTAATCCATCAGAAACCAATGCATTTAAAAGTACTACTTGCGATAATAAGTTCGATAATAAGTTCGATAATAAGTTCGATAATAAGTTTTGATTAAAGCATTTTGTGAACAGCCACAAAATATAATGTGTTCCCATGCCATACAATACCATTGAACAATATGCAGTGAATGTCTATGAAAAGCTCTCCAAGCATCGTACAAAACTTGGCCTAGGAGGTCAAGGAAGAGTCTAGACATGGGCTTGTCCATTCTCGTGTTTTACCTTCTTCTTCTCTTCTTCCTCCAGTCGATTTTGCTCCATGGTATCGAGTCCTGTCTTGTGAATCTTGTGCTCTTTAGAGAGCACCTGCTTACTGATTAACAAGCTCAAGAGGAGTCCTACACCAGCAAGCGCAGTGTAGAATATCCATTCAGTGCGTATGCTCGAAGTATACACCTCATCGATGACGCGTCTCTGGTCATCGGGCAAAGTTGGGATTAGATTTAGCGCACTCGATGCCTCCCCGCCGATTATCTGTTCGGCTAATTCGGGTGGAAAGGCAGCAGTGATCTTGTCTGACTGCTGTGACATACGGTTTTGAAAGATAACGCCTCCAAAGACGATTGACATGGCAGTTGCGATGTCACGAATGAAGAGGAGTGTCGTTACTGCGGCCGCGATATCTGCAGGTTTTGTGAGAGTGAATATGGCCATTATTGGAGCCTGGAAGACAGGCCCGAGCCCGAGCCCAGATACTATCTGGTAAATAATTATTCGTGACCAGGATGCATAAGGCTTGAGGTCAATGTAGAGACCAGTTCCCAAAAGCATTACAATCAAGCCGATGTAGATAGGTGGTCTGTATCGGCCCGACTTGCTAATATAGTATCCGCTCAAGCTTGACAAAACGCACATGGTGATTGCTACTGGAAGTAGATAGACGCCAGAGAGGATGGGAGTGGCACCGAGGACGCTCTGGAAGTACAGAGGAAGATAGTAAAGGTTGGCGATAAATATGGCCCCGTGTAGGTATGCGATACCAAAAACGCTGACGTTGGAGAGAGACTGGAAAAGTCTTATTGGAACGATGGGATATTTAGCCACCTTCCATTCGACCATAACAAATATGCCGAGCGTCACCACCCCAAATATTATGAGGCAGATGACGATGGCTGAGTCCCAAGGGTATGCAACGCCGCCATAGCCCAGTCCTAGTAAGAACATGACGGTTGCACAGACCAGCAAGAGCGTGCCGAGCCAATCCATTGCGAGCAACCCCTGGATGATGGGTGTTCTAGGTGTGTGGACCTTAAGGAAGAAGAAGACGCATACAGCGGCAAGACCAGCAACGGGGACTGTAAAGAGATGAGTTAAAGCGGTTTAGAAAGGGTTTCGAAAGGCGTGACATACGATTAATCCAGAAACACCATCTCCAACTAACGAACTCAGCAAAGGCTCCACCAATTATGGGCCCAAGTCCGCAGGCCAAACCCCAGGTGACACCAATTATGCCATAATACTTGCTTCGTTCCCTTTTTTAATGTCAGGCAGACTACCCCTGGTGATGGGAATTTCTGATGGCTTACCGGGGACTGAATGCATCAGCAACGACTGTCGCTGACAAGCCTAATATTCCACCACCGCCTGTACCCTGAATCACTCGTCCGGCAAGGATGGCATGTATGTTAGGGGCAAGTGCGCCGATGAGGGAACCGATGAAGAAGACAAAGATGGCCGCGAGCAGTGTTGGCTTCCGGCCAAAGATGTCGCTAAGCGCACCCCACGGGGGAGCCGAAGCTAGTTGTCTGAGTTAGCGCAGTTGGTAGGAAAAGTGGAATGAGGTCCTACCAGCAGCGGGAAGCAAGTAGGCCGTTCCGATCCAGGCATATTCGACGGCAGTAGCACCGAAGGATTTAGCTATTGTTGGGACTGCGGTAGCCACGATGGTCTGCAAGAGATATTAGCACTGGACGTGTCCGTTCGCGCCTTGCAGTCTGCAGATATACCTGTTCAAGAGCCGCAATAAATGTGGGAATCTGTCGTAGAAGAAATTTAGCATTTTATTACAGAGGCGGCGTGTTGTCTTCCACTCACGCATATGGAAACGACAAGCAAGAAGGCTTCCGCCTTGGTCAAGCTCTCGGGTTCCTCGTTGTCTTTTGGCGGCTCTCCCGTGCTGCTTGGCTTCTCAATCTGCTCGCCATCTTCTCCTGTGGATGGCGAATCGATGCCGGGAAGTGGCTCCGACGGCGCTTCCTTGTTGCTGCTGCTGTTGCTCATGGTTGATTTGATGCGAGTTTGCAGTTTGCGACAGATTATTAGGTTGGCAGTGTGCAAAAAATGGTTGCCCGTAGAGTGAGAACTTCAGTGTTGAGGACAAAGCCTCGCATTTTGGGGCTCATATTGGAATCTACAAACGCGTTGTATCTAATTACGAACGCTGTAGATCCAAGAAAGATAACTGCCGAAAGCAGTGATCTACTTCCGAACCGGTTCGGTAGTGACTAACCATCCGCCCCACTTACCGCCGAGCCGCCGAACGAACGCTAAATTGGCCTCCGCTAATCACACTTGTCCAAATGGGGTAATTAGAAGGTATGCTTCGTTGAAGGACACCGAAGGACTCTGCACACGACCATATATGACTCCATGGCCATTCATGCGTCTGATTAGTCGGGCCTTACTTGCCTGATGCCTAGCTTGACTATCTTATCAATAATCACGCAATGAGTACCAAAGAACGACTCCTGCGTCTGACTTTGGCGCATTACAGAAAGGACGGCTGCTCGGAACGCGACTGACACTTTTTCGGGACAATTGTTCACGCAAATGAAGTCGCAACCCTGAATTCCAGCAATGGTCTTGTCTTGTACCACCATGTTAGATCAGCAGCGTCCTGTTTCCGGATGACGCTTAGATTGCACTGCAGGTATTCTCAACGAAAGACACGCGAGGCACCCTCGAGGGGTTCAGGAGCGAACTGGGTGTTGAACGTCCATTGAGGATCATGATTTCACCGTCGAACTTTATGTTCGTGATCTTGAAACCCTGCGTCCATCGCATATGATCCGATTCGCCAAACCTTCTCTGTTCCTCTGAGTAAGATGTTGAAATAAGAACGTAGGACTGCACATATGCTATAATTTCATACCAAACCTATCATAACGAGCAACTGTAGGAGCTATAGAGGTTTCTTAAAACTATATACGCCAGAGCAAGGGCTCGCTCTAGTCATGTGATCTGCTATGGGCTACGTTATAGGAAATATATATAAAATTTAATTTTTAATAATTTTTATTGCAAAGGCTAGAATATAGTCATTGTGAATTTAATTAAAAGAGAAATCTGTATATTTATTATAGAGTAATTCCGCCCCGGACAAAGGACCGCGACTGCCCTGCGCGGCTGCCGCCACCCCTAGTGCCGCTCAGCCCAGCTCATATTAATAATCCCCTCGTTTTACCTCCTCCCAACATCCATCAACTGATGCACCGCGCATATACTCATCGCGAACCGATCACATTTACGCGTGCCGTTCACTGTGTGACACGCTTTCTTTGCCCGCGTCACTATGCCCAATCCCGTCCAACGCTCCGCCTGTGACAGGTGCCACGGCCAGAAGCTGCGCTGCTCAAGGTCTGGACATGGAGGCGCTTGCATCCGCTGTACAAAGGTAAAAGCTGTCTGTACCTGGACCCCCTCAATACGCCGCCAGAGCGAACAGCTAAGCTCGAAAACGCCAAACCTTCAAGAATCTTCTATCCCCACGTACGATGGTGGTAATAGAATCGAGTCCATGACGCCGTTGAACACATCATTCTCCGCCGTTCAGACTGACTTCGATTTCAGCGCGCTCAGTACATATCCACTGCCGGACAATACAACGACAGCCACCTGGTCAGATCCGACATTTGTCGACCTTGTCTCAGGATTCTCGTCTAATGCTTCTCCTACGGCCGATCCCTACCTGCAATCAGGGGAAGCCGCGAGCACTTGGCAGTATCGATTCAACCAGGAGTGGGCTATGTTGTCTGCAGAAAAACAATCGCCTCCAGATGATGGAATTGTGCGAAATTGCCCCGGTACTCCTAGGACCAAGTCTCAAGAAACACAAAATCTACCACTCTCTACTATTCGTGGGCTCTCGGATCTCAACGTTGAAATGTTTACACTTTCCTCCACGATACCTAAGCCTCCGGCTTCTATATCAGAACCTCAAAGCTGGAAAAACAAAGACTTCGCGATCGACAAGACTTTCCAGCTATCACAGCGTTTAATAGAAGTCCTTGACAGGCTGTACCCGCGCAATTCAGAGTCCAATAGTTACACCATGACACCTCCACAGGAAGATGCATTGCCAGTGTTGGCTCCGAATGACTCTCCAACATTCGATCAGTCGTCTTTCTTGCTCGTACTTTCGTGCTACCAGCGTCTCATTGAAACTTACCATGATATTTTCGGAAACATGCAAGCGTGCCTGGATCGCTCCATGGTAACCGCGCGCGAAGATTACGTCCAGATGCCTGACATGAAAGTTGGGACCTTCTCTGTACCTGATTCCTCTGCGCTCCAGATTACGATGGTCTTACAACTGTCTAGGCACCTGTTACGTCGGATGGGCGCCATTATCAAGTCCCTTAAAACGAATTGCAATAGTGGTAGCACGAATGATCTGATGTCTCTTACATTTAAGGCGGTGAATACCAGAGAGGATGAGTTGATCGAGACGATTAATAAACTTCGAAATAGCCTTCTTTCATTAGACATACTATAGTCTATTCACGCAACTTTCCTACCTGAAAAGAGAACGGAAGACAAATAAAGCAAGCCAACACCGGCTGCCTGGTCGAAGAACGAGTAGACGGCGTACTCTAAAGCCCCATGGAACGTGCGATGCGGTTCGCAAAGGTTCTAGTGCGACCTGATCTGGTGAGTTATGATCAAGTAAGCCTGTTGGATGCTGTTAGTAACGATCGCACTGGCCTTCTTCTCCTTTTCGGCGGTGCAAGAGCGCAAGCTGACATCCCGCTTTCTTGTCCGGTCAGCGGGAGACCATGGAGTCAAGAATTTTCGGCGTTCTCTTGGAAATTCGCATGGCATGTAGCCGATCGTCAGCCCTGACCGTCATCGGCTTTGCAGATATGTCGTCGCCGAGATTCCATAGAGGATTTCATCATGTCTTACTCAACACCATTGAGCAAACCCATTGCCATCATCGGCAGTAGCTGTCGTTTTCCTGGAAATGCGAGCTCGCCATCCAAGCTGTGGGAACTCCTGCTGTCCCCCAGAGATGTTTCCAGGAGACCACCAGCAGATCGATTTGACCTTGATGGTTTTTACCACGCCGACACAGAGCATCATGGAACAACAAATGTGGAAGAGTCTTACTTTCTGGAAGAGGATATTCGACTTTTCGATGCATCGTGGTGGAGAATGTATCCAAGGAGGAGCGCGAGCACGCGCTGAATGAGTTTTTGAGGATAGATTTTCAGCGCGGGTGGACGTGTTTCTGGCAGCTGTGACGGTTTGGGTGGCTGATTGAATGGTGATTAGGAGTTGCTGGGCTGCCGTGGTGGTGAGAGAGTATGGCCTTGTAAGGGTTGAGAGACAGTAGCGTTCGAGGTAGTTTGACTAAGTGGTGACTATTGAGACTAAGTGACGAATAAGACTAAAAGCCTGAAAGCATGTATTCGAGGTGATCGAAAGGTGTTGGAGGAGAGCATTGTAACTAGAATTTGGGTGATCTGTTGATGTACCACCGGCCAGGAAAAAGCTAGTCATAAGTGCTCTCTTATAGAATTATCTCTAGCTCCTAGCTCTTTTAGTTACCAGATCTATGCTCTTTATTCTTTCTATTCCTTACACCTAAGTTAGACTGATATCCCTTAGGGTTAGGGTTAGGGTTAGGATCTCTTACACTAAGCCTATCTAGAACTAGTACGGTCATGATTTAATGGTTCACATACCGCATCTGCTTCTCATCTTGCGAAACTAAAAGCATGTCAATGCCTTGTCCAACATGGGGCCCTCACGCTACATCAGCTCTAGACAAAAATCATGCCAACAATGTTCAAATTCGAAAGCAAAGTGCGATCGCAAGCAGGTGCGCTGCACCAGATGCGCCCAACGAAACTTATCATGCATGTACCCTGGGTCGAATCCACCAGAGACGACACGGTACGAGGACTCCATCAGAGATGAGGGGTCCATTGTCTCGACTTCGAGACCCGATGCATCGTTCCCCAGCCCTAAATCAGGTCTGTCAGTTAACGCCGAGAGCACAGACCTGGCTTTACCAGAACAAATCACGCATACACAGACTATCATCAACGATACATGTCCTGTTACCTCTTCTGCCCCGTCTATTACCACGTCTGAATCTCGTCTTCCAAGATATCTGGGTTCGAGTGCTACAGGCGAAGTACCCGAGATGCTGGACGTTCTCAACTTTTCTAATCTGGACTTGATCTGTCCCATCAATGCCAACGACATCAATAACCGCTGGCTGAATCCTTATATTCCTGATGCTGAGCAAGCCATTAAGGAGTATCCACCCGTCGTCACTAGTTTCATTTACAGAGTTTTGAAGTCATACGCGGCTGTGGTGGCCCGTGGCCGTGCTATACCCCTGTTCATCCATCCCGCACAACTGAAGACATCTGGCTCGCGCCTTGCTACATGCTTGAGCCTGGCTCGAGTAAGCGAAAATCCCTTGCCAGGAAGCGAAGGCGCTACCACCACCGTCATCCAGCGCGAGATGGAGAATATAGCGCAAGAGCACGAAAGTTACGATGACATGTCACTACTCGCTGCGTTTCAGGCCTACCTCATATACATTATGATCCTATTCTTCCGGCTCAGCCAGGGGCCTAGTCCATTCTTCCGCAATGCCATGATGACTCTTCAGGAGCTTGCCTGCTCCTCAGCCTGGGGCGGATTAGTCTGTACGGCTGATGCAGCTCATAAACGTCCAAGTTGGGAAGAGTGGATCGTGGCCGAGGCGAAGCGGCGTACACTGTACGTGATGTATCTTTTCGACAGTGTACTTTCAGCTCATGAAAATCTCCCTACTTTCCTCGGCACTGAGCTACGTGGCCTTCCTGCACCATCAAACAAGCCGTTGTGGGGAGCGGGGAGTCGAAGAGATTGGGAGAAGGAATATAACATTTTCCTTGCTGAGTGGACAGAAAGGGGCCTCACCATCGATGAGCTTTGGCCTATTCCCCCAGAGTTAGGTTATGTAGACATCGTCCGAAGGCAAAGGAGGGTGGATCAATGGTTGGAAAATCTTGATGAATTTGGGACTATGATCTTTGCGGTAACAGAGTGTACTCACGGCGGTTGATAGCCCGTATTAAATAAGATACAATACAATCCAATGAAGGCAGATAGATTTCGATACTTCCTAGGCCATTCTCTATGGGAAAAAGAAAAAAAAAAAAAAAAAAAAAAACAGCTATCGACCAAGCGCTTGAATAGCTTCATCTAGGGAAATTACCCGAAGGTTCATTTTAGGGATCAGAGTCTCGAGCAGCACTTTCGAGACTTCTTTATCTTGATCCACGGGCAACTCCACAACATTGTCTCTAATGACATAAATATTGAAATCCAAGTCAAACAGTCGGTATATGGTAGCCATCACAACTCCTGAGAGGCTCAACCCAGACTAGTGTACATTCTATTAGCTCACTACTGTTCACAACTATACTGGGAAATGCCCACTCACGATAATCACGGTATCTATTCCCTGCGCCTTCAGGATCTGCTCCAGGTTGTTGCCGGTTGTAGCTGACCATCTAGTTTTCCACAGTACGACATCTTTCTCGTCTACTGTAAAACGTGGATCGATATCGACTCCAGGGGACCCGTGTTCAAAGGAAGGAAACGAGCTGATGAGTCTGGCAAAGGGCTTGTTGGCCTCTAGTTCTGGCTGGCCACGACGGAAAGTCAGAGTTGTGAAGACGGTGAGAGGGCGGTTTCTTTTGGAATGAACGGCATCATTCCACTTGGCACAGCTTGCAATCATTGATTTCCCTTCCGGCGTAGACTCAATCGCGTTCATGAGAATACTAATCCAATCAAGATTCAGGACGGCATAGCGTTCCCCGAAGTTCACAGCTTCCTGCACAGTAGCCATTGTAGACATATGACAGAATAACCGGGGGTTGGGGCAAAAAGACGGAATCCATATTGCAGTCTCTAGGCAGGCAAAGCTATATATATTTATCCCCGGACCTGGCAGCTACTCGCTCCTAATAGTCCTCTGGCTTTCGGAGTTCAGCCGGAGTTGAGGCGGAGTTGAAGCCCTCCCTTCCTAGAGCGGCAAAGTCCAGCCCCACTCGAGCCTTGATGTCATCCGGGTATCAGCTCCACTCTCAACTCCGCCATTTTTAACCTATATAAATACAACGTTTGCCCTTCTCGATGAAGACATGTCAGTCTCTCTTTAGCTTCAGAATACTTGGAACTAATTACACTCGTTTGTTTATGAAAATAAATTCGCACAACATGCCTTCCTCGGGCCCAAACGAGCAGCCAAAGAGCAGCAATGCAACAGCGCACGCATCCACCAATCCGGAGCCTCCGTACACGATATTTGACAAGAGACAGAAATGGCTGATAGTTTTCATTGTCTCATTTGCCGCAACTTGTAAGTCTCTCACTAAACTGTGTCTGGCCATACATGGTTAACTAGGATCTTAGTTTCTGGCTTCGCATCGAATATCTACTTCCCAGCGTTGCCAACCATTGCAGACAACTTGAATGTATCTCTGGAGCTCGTCAATTTGACTGTCACGTCTTACCTTATCTTTCAAGGAATTGCACCAAGTTTTTGGGGTCCGATGTCCGATGTTAGAGGTCGCCGGCTCACGTACACTTGCACATTTCTCGTGTTCCTCGGCGCCTGTATTGGACTCGCGCAAACCAAGAATTACGCTACTCTCATTGTCCTCCGGTGCCTTCAGAGTACCGGCAGTGCTAGCACTATTGCTATTGGGTCTGGCGTGATCGGCGACATTACCACTCGAGCTGATCGAGGGGGCTTTATGGGAATCTTCCAAGCGGGACTACTTGTACCCGTTGCTGTGGGACCGATTATTGGCGGAGGAATTGCCGGGTCCCTAGGATGGAGGGCCATCTTCTGGTTTCTGACCATCTACAGTGGTGTCTTTCTTGTTTCGTTACTCGTTTTCCTACCAGAGACACTCCGGTCATTGGTGGGTAACGGGAGCTTGAAATCGTCTAATATCCTGACCAAATTTCCTCTCGATGTTTATCAGAAGACCACCAAAGTTGAGTGGGACCACAACGCACCGCCGCCAGAGCTTGCTGCGAGAAAGAAGATCGATATCCTTGGACCGTTTCGCATCCTTAGTAGCAAATTCGCAGCCCCTATAGTCATCTTCCTCGCCATATACTATGCCGTCTGGCAGATGAGTATCACGGCCATGAGTTCTCTATTCAAAAGTCGCTATGGGCTTAGTGAAGTCCATATTGGTTTGACGTTCATCGCTAATGGCGTCGGCTCGATGGTTGGAACTTTGATCACCGGCAAGATCCTCGATGTAGATTACCGCCGTGTCAAGGCTAGTTTTGAGTCTCGTTCATCCGACACAGGCGTTGAAGCTGGGACCGAGTCGTCAAATCTCACTGTCGACCGGGATGAAAGCTTCCCCATCGAGAAAGCTCGACTTCGGCTCGTTCCTGTCTTTTCTTTGCTGCAGTGTCTTTCGATAATCCTCTTTGGCTGGACCATCCAATATCCCCACCACGTTCACATCGCCGTCCCTATTGTTTCCACTTTCATCACCGGGTGGACTGCCGTCTCCACGCAATCGGTCATAATGACTTATCTTGTCGACATCTTTCCCGATCGAAGTGCTGCGGCCAGTGCCAGCCTCAATCTTGCTAGGTGTTTGTTTGCCGCTGGCGGCACAAGCTTCGTGATGCCGATGATTGATAGTATCGGCGTGGGCCTTACTTTCACTGTTTGCGTCGCTGTACAAGCGGTCGCGCTGATCGGTCCTCTTGTGCAGTGGAAATTCGCCGGCGGTTGGAGAAATGAGGCTGAAAGAAAGGTTTCTTTGGGTGGCCAACAGGGGAAATCTTGATTTCGTCGATAAAAGTTAGGCGCAGGATTTCTGCAAGTCTGTATCATGCATTGGCATGTATTATTACAAGTCTTACCTTTAAGAGTAATTTTTAATTTATTTTATTTCGACTTTTAGTGTGTTGTCTTCAGTCACAGGGGACATGTGCGCACTGTTTTAGTGATTAAAAAACTAGGGAATGTTAGGGATTATAGGAATACTGTCGCCTGGTACATTTATACTCAACGTTAGGTGTATATAGTTAGATGACTATGTATGGTGCTGTTACATCTCCTGAACTAAATTTTTTTCCTTCAAAATACAAAACCAAGCATATTAAAAACCAGCATAACATATTTTATCTATTAAAATGCAAAACTCTACTATAAAATCCCAAAACAACCAGTTCCCATACTGGCTATAGTTAGTGCCGATGCTGAGTCATGTTGATCGGCGGGCTATTTTTGCCGCGAGCCGCTGAGGTGTCGCGCGGACCGCGGTGACCTGGCAAACCTCATTATTTCAACCCGTCCCTGAAATTATTCCCCTCCCAAACCCAACGCCCTTCGCTTCATGCCTGCGACTTCTCGCCCCATCGTCTGATTCGAGTCTCTTGCCTGCCGCACACCTCCCGGGACAGAGAGAAACACAGCGATCATTCGATGTTGGCCGGCGTAACTGCTGCGCGCATATTAGCTTGACAAGCTATTGTGCAGTCTCTAACAATGCCGGTATTTGGACAGCGTCGCAAGGATATTGGCGCGTAGCCATTCACACTATGTCGCGATCTTCTGCAGGATTTGCAGATTTTTTCCCCACCGCACCATCAGTGCTGCAGTCGCGACGATCCAGAGAAATACCGAGCGACCACCGAACCAGTTTGCCCAGGCTCGAGACGCCTGACAGTCTTGTCGACACCGCTGCTGTTTCGACTGCAGTGAAACACGATACCGATGGGGTTTCAGCCGATGGCGAGAACAAAGATGACTCCAGCACCCCCGCATCCCTTGGTGTTAACATAGGCTCGACTTCAAATAAATCGGACGAAGCACCTCAAAGCACACCCGACGTAGGATTCCCAGCGCGCGAATACAAAATCGTCATTGACGAAGTCCTACCGCCCAAAAACGCCAAAGAACTGTCCGTGACAAGCTTGCAACTGGATACAGACAATGGGTACGACACATCCGATAAAAACCGAGACCACGCCAACGCCCCCAAAACACCCCAGACTGATCCGGTGAACTCACGCACCTCCGCAAATTTCTCCAAAGGCTGCAAGATGGTTTACGACCCGGAGCTAGATAAAAAAACACCAACAAAGGACAAGAAGCGGAAACCGCAATACGTTGACTTTTCCCACGCCGATCAAGCGTCACCCTCAAACGACCCACGGCGCTCCATCACAAACTACACCAAAGGCACCGCCAACAAACCAAAAGCGAAACTGCGAAACGCCCCGTATTCTCTCCGGCACTGGTCATTTGACCCTGCGACATCGATCGGCCCCGAACCTCCGATTCAACTTGTTGTTACCGGATTTGATCCCTTGACGCCTGTCGCTCCGATAAATGCACTATTTGCAAGCTTCGGGGAAGTTGGACACATAGATAATCGTACCGATCCGGTTACTGGGAGACCCCTGGGCATCTGCTCTATCAAATTCAAAGATGCCGCGTCTTTCCAAGGCAGAGGCCCGGTTTTGGCTTCTACTGCTGCCAGACGAGCTTACTACGAATGCAAGAAAGAACAGCGGATCGGAACACGCCGTGTTCGAGTCGAACTTGACCGCGATGGTCTTGTGTCGCAGCGATTAGTTGACAAGGCCATTGAATCATGGCACAAGAATAACCCATCGTCTTTGGATATGAGCATGCGCGATGTTTCCTCAAGAAATAACGAGCCTCCACCGACTGCTCCTAAAGGCCCAGCGGCTCGTTCATCCACGCGTCCAGCTTTCAACCCGCCGGAGGGTCCCAAGGCCTCGATCAAGACAACTCAATCTTCATCCATCGAGGAAACACCCATTCTAGAACAGATCAAACGTGACCCGTACATATTCATTGCCCACTGTTACGTTCCAGTGCTGAGCTCGACATTGCCTCACCTGCAGAAGCGACTGAGGACCTTCGACTGGAAGGCCGTCCGTTGTGATAAGACCGGGTATTATATTATTTTCGAAAACTCTCGCCGAGGTGAAGAGGAGACAATGAGGTGTTACAAAGTGTGCCATATGACACCGTTGTTCACCTATATCATGAACATGGAAAGCCAGCCTTACGGAAATCCCAATTATGAACGCAGTCCAAGCCCCGAAAGATTACGAGCAGAGCAAAAAGTGAAAGCTGAAAACGACAGGGTCCGCAAAGAATCAGAGCTGGAAGCCAACGAAGAGAAGAGCCTACGTGCTGCTAATCTTGATCCGTCAAAGGAGGTTCTAAGCATTGTTGTCCAGGAACTGAAGACAAAGCTACTTGAAGATGTAAAATTACGCATCGCTGCTCCGTTTTTGTATGATTATCTTCATCCAGATAAGCATTCAGCCAAGAGGGAGGCACTGGGCATTCGTGATCCAGAGTCAAACAGACCAAATTCGTTCAATGTCGCTATACATGGTAAGTTTTTTCCTATTTCGCAAGAATTTCCTGACGATTTTGCAGGCACTGGGCACCATCCATTTGGGTCCTCTCATCTTGACGTATTGGCACTTCCTCGCATTCGCAAAACCGGTCGCAATGAACTGACGTATCTCGACGAGAGGCGCCGTCATCTAGTTCGGGGGAGGGAAGTACGACCACTTCATCATCGCCTACAGCATCTTCATGATACGGGAGATTCAGATGACGATACACAAACACCCAATTCAAGGGACACTGATGAAGCAGGAAGTCATTCAAGTCGGATGAGTTTCGAATCAGGTGCCTCGGACAGTGAAGATGATACTACTGGATATGTCATCACCGATAGCGTTGAGTTTGGAAAGAACGATGAAGATCTAGCGTTGCAGAAATTGGACCTCGACTCCTCTGTCCAATCAAAGAAGAGGAAACGACATAGCAAAGATCTTGATGCTCTCGATGCTAGAAAACGGCCTAAAGATGACTCTCAGCTTTTCGGTGATCATGATGATATTCTCAGTGATGTCCATACTGTCGATGATGCAGCGAGGAGTCTGGTCTCCCCCCACTCGTTCGACAGCGATGCTTATGATGACGATAAAGCCGCCCTTTACTCCCAAGATCTCACTCCAGGTACCTTTGGCACTGATTTCATACGACCCGAAGTAGACTTTGAAGTTTCATATGAGGAACCACGAGCTACTGTGGATGATGATGACTCTTTAGTTCTCGACCTTGATGGTTGGCAGTCTTCGGTTAAAGACGACGAAGATATTGATTTTCTCAGAATTATGCTCTCGGATTCACTCCCCTCTGAAGTTGGTAGTCTCGTTGCGTGGGCCTGGAAACAGCGAGAAATTAAGGCTCTCAATGGCCACGGGGAATCAGGTCCAATCCGTGAGACCATACGCGTGCCTGGATACTTTGTTCCAAATATTACGGGCTCAGCCCGTACGGAGGGCAGAAAGAAAATATTCGAATCCGAGAAATCAAAATACCTGCCTCATCGCATCAAGGTCCAGAAAGCCCGCGAGGAAAGGGAAGCGATGGCGCAACACGATCCACAGGCGGCATCTGCCGAAGCCGCAAAGAACACCAACCCCAAGAACGTGTCCAATTCGACCTCTCGGTCGACTAGGGTCCAGAATCGGCGACTGGCAGCAGACATAAACGCCCAGAAGCAAGTGCTTCCGCCTCAAGGGGGTGATGGCGATGCTTTACGCTTTAATCAACTTAAAAAACGCAAGAAGCCTGTCAGATTTGCTCGTTCCGCTATTCATAATTGGGGGCTTTACGCAGAGGAGAATATCGCTGCCAACGACATGATCATTGAATATGTCGGTGAGAAAGTTAGGCAGCAGGTTGCCGACATGAGAGAAAGGAGATACTTGAAGAGCGGCATTGGAAGCAGCTACCTTTTCCGTATTGATGAGAACGCGGTTATTGATGCCACAAAACGTGGCGGGATTGCAAGATTCATCAACCATAGCTGTACGCCAAATTGCACAGCCAAGATCATCAGAGTGGATGGGAGCAAGAGAATCGTCATATATGCGTTGCGAGACATACACCAAGGTTAGTTTCCTTACCAAAATTTTATCCTATGGGATGCATCAGAATGCTAATCATCACTACCTGCAGATGAGGAATTGACTTATGACTATAAATTCGAAAGAGAATGGGACAGTGATGATAGGATCCCCTGTCTATGCGGATCCACCGGCTGTAAAGGGTTCTTGAACTAATTTTTCTTCTTTTCTTTTCTTTCTTTTTACTACATGTGTCTAGGGATCTTTCGGCGAAAAGTTGGCATTTTGATGCATCGAATAGGCGTTGAACTAAGGCGCGAAGCCTTAGTTAGCTGGGTCGATTTTCTTTGGGTGCAATTGATTATGTGACCAGTGTTTGGCACGTTACCTGGGAGTTAATGGTGTCCTGCTATATGTGCAGGTTGCATGTGCTATGTATATTATTCTATTTGGCGCGGACGTGGCCCTTGAGTTTTGTTTTTCTCCCTATATGGTATGGCCATATTGTGTGAAATTGTATTTTAGATTACCAGATCAGACACGCTTTTGAAAAGTTTGTCTGTTTAGAGTCTACTATAAAAGCTGTGGTGGATTTTTCATACTCGGCCCGGTATACGAATGCATAATTTTTCTTGACGATGTGAAAACTAGTGCTTGTTTGGGCACTCTTAGGCTATTCGAGATACTTGCTCGGTTTATCTCAACAAAGAAAAGCCCTCGCATCTTGTGCATGGTAGTCAATCTCCACGAGTACCATGCCTCGTTTATAGGTCTTTCTATCCTATTCAAACTCTCTGGTATATGCGGGCTGTAATTATTTCCATACCAACAGAAGCAAAGATTTCTTGTGAATTGTGTTGTGGTGTTATGCGCCTGGCTACGTCGCTTTCGCTCCTTGGAAAATGCGAATGATGTGGCTTTCGCGAAGGTATTCGTATTGGGTGATATAGTCCTGGTGGATGGTTTTTTGAGTTCGCTTTGGGTCGAGGCCGTACTGTCATCACACTGTCCAAGGAGTTAGTTAGAACCGAGAGTAGATCATATGCAGTCTGTGTCTAAGGGGATTGTACATACCCAAATGACTTGGAAGCAAGAAGTTTGCGATCCCATCCTTGATTTCATATTCGTGACCGCAGTTTGCGCAACATAGTTTTCCCTCGACTACTTCGGTTTCCAACAGTAAACGATGGAGATCCTGAAGGTTTGTTTCGTTGATGCCGTCGCCCTCTGGCTTTGTGTCGGAAATTGTTGGAAATCCAAGCTAGTAACCATTAGCCTCTTCGTGAAAAATCCAAGAGAATGCTAACTGACCTCTTGTGCTGTTGCTCTGAGCCGATCCCAGTCCAGGCGGGGTAAAATGTTTTGAATAAAAGTCGGATTGAAATCGAGTTCTAGCTTTTCAAGCTCTGCGTCTTTGAAATGAAGTGATGACGATGACTGTGATACTCGGCAGCCTCTAACGGCGCATGTGAGGAAGTTGACTGTGAGGACCTTCATTGTTCTTTTTTTTTTGTATTTGAGCGTGGGCAATGATGTCAGTAAATTTTTTTTGAGGCTGTAATTAATTTGTACAGCGATAACAGAGCGCTAACTTGATACGGCTAGAGGATTTTGGTATCCCACCGACATATACTACATTATAAACATTTAATTAAATAGTATTAGTATCTAAACATGAACGCTGCTGATCATACAATCTCATTGAATGTTTTTCAACGGCGGGTTTTCTTTTAGTCGGCTCTACTCAATAGCTCAGATTGTGAAAAATGTTTTTGTATTGCAGAATAATACACTCAACGCTAGGGGTATGAACTCATAAAACAAGACGGTCGTTTCTTCAATCCAATGTCACTTGAGCAATACTTCAATTAGGTCGTCTTCTGCGATATCATGTGCCTCCAAACGAGAAGCAGGATCCAAAATGTCCCCGTCAAATGACAACTGAATATTTGTGTCGCTAGGAACGCCCGCCCTCGCTCGAAAGTCGTTGAGAATCTGCGAGACTTTGGTGCGCTTTCGGACCTTGATCCAAATCTCTTCTTGGTCTCGACTCCTTAGTGCAATGTTAAAAGATGGCTCAGGTTTTTCAGATTCGCTCTTTCTAGGCTCCAAGTGGGAGTTTAGAGCGGCATCGGCTTGGGATTGGAGCAGTTCGTCTGTCACGGCCTCCACATGGATACGCATCGGCTCTTCCCCAGGAAAGGGCTCATCCTCAAACTGCGATGATGACGCTCCTTTCAAACCAAGACTTTTACATGTTGTAACATCAAACAATCTTCTCTTATTCCAAGTCAGGTACACGGACGATGTCATCTTATTGTCAAATCCCTGTTTCTCACACCATGCCACCCGAACGTCTCGAAAGCGCTGTGAAATTCGTCGATAGATTATCAATGGTTTGGTATTTTTAATTGCCGATGTGACTAATATCGGGACTACCTCATCTTCCTCGTCTGGAACATGGTCCTTTGTAGAGTCGCTTTGTACGGCTGGATCGCGAGGCTGAGAAGTATTCACACGACTCGTGGCATTATTTTGGCCTTTATTGTGAGATTCGTCGTTGGTAAGTTGTATTTTATCGTCATGGGGCGAATCGGATTTGTCGTTTGCAGAATTGGCGTCATGAGAATCATGTAAATTTGTCGACTCCGGCGACGATGCAATGGCTATGGGGGCATTGTCGCTTGATGGCGGCGGTGTAGTGATTGCGGGACTCTCGAGTGGGACTATCTCGCTTTTTTCTCGTGCGCTTTCTTGTATAACCTCCTTGCCATGATTTCCCCCAGCCCGCTGATCAGGATCGTTGTTTGGTGAATTGGCTATTGAATCATCGGACGATTGATCGTCAGGATTTGCGACACGGCGACGTTTGGGTGGATTAGCGGTTTTGCGGTCAGTCTGATGATCTGGTGTGGTGGTAGCTGCTCGATGCTGCTGGCGATTCGCTGCTATAATGTCGCTGTACGTTTGCTTCGATCTTCGATAGAAATCAGCTGTATTGTCGTCGTCGTCTGGAGTAGCCCAAGTGGGCTTGTTGAAAAACGAACGCATATGAAAGAGATAATTTTCAATACGCGATTCTAAGAATATTCCAAAAATTTTGTATACGCGAATAACAAAAAGCTGAGAAAGATCGGTTGGCGCAGAGAGAGAGGGAGAGAGAGAGAGAGAAATAGAAATCAAAAGTCGAAATAGGTGCTGACCGCGTGAACGATGACGATCATAAATTACAACTAGCGGTATCGCTGTGTGCGGGGCTGTATTATTACGATACCTGCCTTGGATGACCTTTTCAATCTTCAACTTGAATGCGACGCGTCCCTCCGACCAGCAAGCAGCCAGCCCTTTGAAATCGACATCACAATATATCGCCCAACATGGAGAATGGGGCTTCGTCCGAAGGCAAGGATCCTTCAACTTTCCTTGGTGAAATTATTGGATCGCCGGTTGTCGTGAAACTCAACTCGGGCGTGGTGTACGAGGGTACGGCTCTCTTTTTTCATCACCCTCTAGATAGTATGCGTCGCTAACTGACCTTGACGTATAGGTGAGCTTCAATCAGTCGACGGCTATATGAATATCGCTCTGGAGAAGACGGAGGAGTTTGTCAACGGGCAGCTGAGGCGGAGTTATGGCGATGCCTTTGTACGCGGAAACAACGGTTAGCAGACCCAAGGTCCTTCTGTTTCAATAGTCCATCTCCTGACGATCGATCTTTGTACATAGTCCTATACATATCGGCCAAGTGATTCGCCATGAAACCCCGATCCCCCGAGAAGGCTGCGAAGAGATTTGCGAGAAACATACCCAGGTCCGATCGATTTGAGCCACCGCTGAATAACATCACGCCCGCCGACAAACTATCGTTTACTGCATGCAATATTATCCTTCTTAAGGCATGTGAAGGAGCATTGGCCCGATCAATCTACCGATCGAATGAATACAAACAGGAACCCCTCATGTAAATCGATGATCTCAGTTCACTGTACAGAGTGGATGGATGTTGTTTTAGATGACTTTCTTAATCACACACTGGCAATGGCCAAGTACCATGGGCAACGAAAGCCATCTTTTTTTTTTATTTATTAATTATATTTGAATGCGGTGCTTGGGGAAGCAATAGATTCGTCATATAGCTAGGGTAGGTGTGCTTAAGTGGTTGGTTATTACACTGCGGCGTGGCGAGACGCTCGGTAACCCCACCTCGAACGGAGAATTTGCCAGACCGATTTCTAGTTGCTATCGCAATTCAATACCTTTCCCCTGCTCTTTGATTTTCTTTTTGAACATAAACTGCAAGACGACTTTCGCGCCGACAAGGTCATCATAATAACGACTTTCTTCCGGGCGTTGCAATGTCCCTCCAGGCGATCAAATACGACGGCAAGCAGCTGCTGATCATAGATCAACTGCAGCTTCCTTTCCTCGAGGAATACGTGGACATTCAAACTACAAAGGATGGATGGGATGCGATTAAAGAGATGCGCGTCCGCGGTGCTCCTGCTATTGCAATTGTCGCTATATTATCGCTAGCCATCGAGTTGCGAGCCTTCCTCGCCGACAAGAAGCCATCGCCCCCGCCTGGAGATGTCAGTAGCTTTATCGTCGAGAAACTTCACTATCTTGTGACCAGTCGGCCAACCGCGGTCAATCTGGGAGATGCTGCTCGCAAGTTTGAGTCGATGGTGAAGAAACAAGTGGCGGTTGAAGGTGCAACAGGTGAAAGTGTCGCCAGCGCGTACTTTCAGGAGGCAGAAAAGATGCTCGCCAACGATCTGAGCGATAACCAGAGTATTGGCGCGCATGGAGCAAAGTGGATACTTGAGAAAACGGGAAAAACCACAGTCAATGTTCTTACCCACTGCAATACAGGGTCAGTCTTTTTCTTTTTGTGCGAGTGAAATTCATGCTCTCCTAACAGTCTGAACTAGGTCACTGGCTACTTCAGGTTACGGGACAGCCCTGGGAGTTATCCGATCCCTTCACTCCGGAAATGCGCTCGGCCGTGCCTATTGCACCGAAACCAGGCCCTACAACCAGGGTGCTCGGCTTACGGCGTTTGAACTAGTTCATGACAAGATCCCCGCGACACTGATCACCGACTCGATGGCCTCGGCACTGATGAACGATCCCAAAGCGAACGTGTCTGCTATCGTTGTTGGCGCAGACCGGGTGGCAGCCAATGGAGACACTGCAAACAAAATTGGAACATATGGTCTGGCCGTGCTTGCAAAATATCATGGGGTGAAATTCCTAGTTGCAGCGCCGCGCACAACAATTGACCGAGCGACAAAGACAGGAGCGGATATCACAATAGAAGAACGAGCGCCATCCGAAGTGACAGTCATCAAGGGCCCTTTACACCGGCCCACGGCAGAGGCGTTGCAGATGGAAACGGTCAAAGTCGCGGCGCCAGGAATAGACGTGTGGAATCCGGCTTTTGATGTCACACCGGCTGCCCTCATCGACGGGGTTATCACAGAAAAGGGCGTCGTGGAAAAGGGATCGGACGGATTCTTTCACTTTGATTCCTTATTCGACGAGGAAGCGTAGCTTTCGGCGTCGGTCTTGTTCGTTGCGGTTTTACTGGCGCCGTGAGATGTAGTTTGCGGGTTGCCGTTCTCTACTGCTGCCAGCAGCGCGTCGATCTTGGACTCTATGTTGGTCAGATGATCTTCCAGAGCCAGCGCTGTTCTTTCGCCACTATCATAGAGTCAGCATAAAGGATATAGATGCGGGGTCCCGTATATAGTTTACTCGGCTAGGTCTTTAAAAGCCTGTGCATATTGATTGATGTTAGCAACAGTGACAAGTAGGCTTTGATAATGTCTTCTCACCTTGGCTAGCTCTGAATCGAATTCGCCGGATGAGTCTGCCATTGTGGTTATGAGGTTTATGAGGTGTCGAAGAATACCGGTAGGGCAAGCACGCGAAGTCGAAGGTGGAGGGGAACGGGCTAACCCACTTTCGGTTAGCTGAGATTTCAGCCACAGGACGATGACTAACGGGAAAGAATTTAATTGCCATTTGCCCCTTGAAACCGCGTTAATTTGGTCGTTGTCACAGGTCAATGACGATTAATTAATTCCCTGTGATTTTGGTGCAATTTGATCATCTTCTTGAAACGATCAGCTCAGTTTGCGGCTGACTGGCGAAGAATGCCTGTCGAGTACGTATCTACATGGCATTCTAATGACTCTCCCATCATCATAATAAAAACAACAATAAACCAATAAACACCGTCATAATACGGAGGATACCTCTCTTTCCAGCTAGCAGCGGGGACCTTCAACCATGGCAGCGCGTGCCGGAATAACGGGTTGCTGTTGATTTTACGTACTCGGTGCCGAAGTTAGCAGGTGTTAATAATAGCAATGCTAAGCTAAAACAACGGCGACGGAAATAGAAACGGCACCGCCACAACCGATAAGCTATAGTTAGTTCGTTGGTTGGAATTGGGAAAGAGATTCCTGATATGATCGAGACACTTTTTTAAACTATTGGAATACCACGCAATGGCATTTCGATAGCGTTAAAAGAGTGGAGTCGCGTGCATGCCTGCTGGGAGCTCTCAGCCCATCGGGAGCGAAGCCAGATAAGTCAATGTTTTGACGTACCAATGGCTGCTAGGGGCCCAGGGGGGGGCGTAGACCTGTTAGACGCCCGGGGGCACATGCGTTGTCGTTAATCGTTCAAGGTACGGCGTACGTACTCCGTCCTCTGTATCTTCCCTCTTAGAGACACCGTGCCCTGTGTAGTGGCAATTCGCAGGTCGTGTGTCTGCGATTGGCCTGGTCACATTCCGAGTTATCAGGAAATAAATCATCGCTGGCTCTGTTGTTGTTGACTGATCAGAATCCAGGACCGCGCGAGAGCCCTGCCGAGATGCGCAGACCTGAAGGGTGATGACGTGACGGGCTCACAACGACGTCTGTAGGGCGTCGGAAAGGCTGTCAGCCGCGGGCCAGGAACAGGACACTGCCAGGGGCCAGCATGATGAGAGTAAAAATAAACACGAAGAGCTGGTGAACAGTTGAGACATGGTTTCAGAGGCGGTGGAGCGTTGTTGCCGGGCAGAGAAATAGCCGACGGCTGGAACTGCGCCTACTGCAGGTGGTGCAGCGACCGCCTTTTGCTTGGCGCCTGCCCCGTGGATACGAATAAATAGTAGCTTGACCGACACAGCTGTTCCCCTCACCTTCTCTTTTCCTCTTCCTCCATCTCGCGTTTTCTGTTTCTCATCCTGCTGTATCCTCTATTAATTACTTTGACGTCTGATTTCTTCGTCCCCTGCTTCGAAAGCCTCTGCTGCTCCCAGCTTTGCCCTACTTTATCAGCGCCTATACCCCTCGCTGCCAAGACCCCTCTCGTCTCGGTCTCGAAATCTCGCTGCTGCTTTTTTTGGACGCTCCTGTGTCTAGCCATCGACTGCGTCAAACTTCACTTCCTCTCTAATACTCTCAATTACAGCTCGCAAACATGTGGTGCGTTTCTCAAATCGTCAATTGATGCCCGGTGCATGCATAGCTAACCCCCGGTCTCTCCACAGTGGTATTTTTGGCTACATCAACTACCTGGTTGAAAAAGACCGCAAGCACATCATCAACACTCTGGTCAATGGTGAGTTGCTTCATCTCTGATTATTCTTCTTGCTTGGTGCGCTGGCTCATCCGTCCCAAGGTCTCTCCCGGCTCGAGTACCGTGGGTACGACTCTGCGGGGTTCGCCATCGACGGTGACAAGAAGAACGAAGTCTTTGCTTTTAAGGAAGTAGGAAAGGTTGCCAAGTTGAAAGCCTTGATTGGCGAGTCCGACGTCGACCTCGAAAAGACCTTCGATTCTCATGCTGGCATTGCTCACACTCGGTGGGCCACTCACGGCACCCCCTCCCGCCTGAACTGCCACCCACACAGGTAAGATCACTCGCCGTCCAATGGAACACACGCTCATTCTATCCAGATCGGACCCCAAGTGGGAATTCGCCGTCGTTCACAATGGTATCATCACCAACTATAAGGAATTGAAGGCCCTTTTGGAGACCAAGGGCTTCCGCTTCGAAACCGAGACCGACACCGAATGCATTGCCAAGCTGGCCAAGTACCTCTACGACCAGCACCCAGACATTGATTTCACCGTGCTGGCCAAGGCCGTCATCAAGGAGCTGGAAGGTGCCTTTGGTCTTCTCTTGAAATCCGTGCACTACCCACATGAAGTCATTGCTGCCCGCAAGGGTTCTCCCTTGGTCATTGGTGTTCGCACCTCCAAGAAGATGAAGGTCGACTTTGTCGATGTCGAGTACTCCGAAGAAGGCGCTCTCCCCGCCGAGCAGGCATCCCAGAACGTTGCCATCAAGAACTCGGCTGGCAGCCTCCTTGCTCCTCCCGACAAGTCCCTCTTGCACCGCTCTCAATCCCGCGCCTTCCTTTCCGATGATGGAATTCCTCAGCCAGCTGAGTTCTTCCTCTCGTCCGACCCTTCTTCCATCGTGGAACACACCAAAAAGGTCCTCTACCTGGAGGACGACGATATCGCCCACATCCACGAAGGACAGCTTAACATTCATCGTCTTACCAAGGACGACGGCACATCCAACGTCCGTGCCATTCAAACCATCGAGTTGGAATTGCAGGAGATCATGAAGGGCAAATTCGACCACTTCATGCAAAAGGAGATCTTCGAGCAGCCCGAGTCTGTCGTCAACACCATGCGTGGTCGCTTGGATGCCGAGAACAAGGTGGTGACCCTCGGTGGTCTTCGCCAGTACATTTCCACAATTCGTCGCTGCCGACGCATCATCTTCATTGCTTGTGGAACGAGTTACCACTCTTGCATGGCCGTGCGTGGTGTTTTCGAAGAGCTCACCGAGATTCCCATTGCTGTTGAGCTTGCATCGGATTTTCTGGATCGCCAAGCGCCAGTCTTCCGTGACGATACCTGCGTGTTCGTGTCGCAATCTGGTGAAACAGCCGACTCTCTCGTCGCTCTCCGCTACTGCTTGGAGCGTGGTGCTTTGACTGTTGGTATTGTCAACGTTGTCGGTTCTTCGATCTCGCTCCTCACTCACTGCGGTGTCCACATCAATGCTGGTCCCGAAATTGGTGTGGCCTCTACCAAGGCTTACACCTCTCAGTTCGTTGCCATGGTCATGTTCGCTCTTTCTCTGAGTGAAGACCGTGCCTCGAAGCAGAAGAGACGTGAGGAAATCATGGAAGGCCTGGGCAAGGTTTCGGACCAATTCCGCGAGATTCTCAAGCTCAACGAGCCTATCAAGGAGATGTGCGCCAAATTCTTCAAGAACCAAAAGAGTCTGCTGCTTCTCGGTCGTGGTAGCCAGTACTCTACCGCCTTGGAAGGTGAGTCACTACATATCCCACTTTTTTAAAAATCTAGTTCTAACAAATTGTTTGTGCAGGTGCTCTGAAAATCAAGGAAATCTCTTATCTTCACTGCGAGGCTGTCATGTCCGGTGAATTGAAGCACGGTGTTCTTGCTTTGGTTGATGAGGATCTGCCCATTATCATGATTCTTACCCGTGACAACATCTTTGCCAAGTCTCTCAATGCTTACCAGCAAGGTACGTTTACTCCATACCCACCAACAACTATATAAATGAGGGTCCTAACAGTTTACAGTCATTGCCCGTGGTGGTCGTCCTATTGTCATCTGCAACACGGATGACGAGGAATTCCCCCCTGCTCAGACCGAGAGAATCGAGATCCCTAAGACGGTGGACTGCTTGCAGGGACTGTTGAACGTGATTCCCCTGCAACTGATTGCCTATTGGCTCGCTGTTGCTGAGGGCTTGAACGTCGACTTCCCTCGTAACTTGGCCAAGTCGGTGACGGTGGAGTAATCTTATGAAGATGGGTAACGTAAAAAAAAAGTATGATGGTATGATAGGGAAGTTGGTGTTAATTATTTGCATGTGTCTTTTTTTTTGTTCTATCTCACAGCCTGGAGTAAGCCGTTGAATGTTGATACGTATGGAGCTTCTTGGCTCCTTTTGCAATAATACCCAACTGTGGAGTTGAAGTCTTTAATAATAGTACGTACTACGTAGTCGTAATGCATGCGGTAGTGCAATAATGTGGAGCACCGAACCCCCCCACCAACGAGCCATCCGGACGTCGTCATTTGCTTCTTAGGTTCACTTGCTACGTACTGCTTCATACAACAATTGAACAAACACAACAAAGACTCAATTAGCAACCATGGCATCTTTGAAGGGACCCGGCGAGCACGAGAAATTGGATGGTAGGAACAAACACACACTCTCTCCCCCTTCCTAGCTAAACAACAAAAAACCACTAGGTGCGGGGCTTCGAGTCGCCATTGTTCATGCGCGATGGAACACAGTCATCATCGACGCCCTCGTGGCTGGAGCTCGCAAGAGTCTCGCTGCAGCTGGTGTCTTAGAGCAAAACATTGTCGTGCAGAGCGTTCCTGGAAGCTATGAACTGCCATTTGCTGTACAGAGGTCGGTCTTCTCTCTCTCTCTCTCTCTCCGTTCGTCTGTGTGCGCGCGCGATTGCTAAATGTATGGAGGAATAAATCTACAGGCTATACGCAGCATCACACGTGCAAGCCGCTGCCAGTTCCTCGACGGGCGATATCAGCGCCACCGATCTCTTGTCCTCATCCACAACCGACCTGACCCAAGCTGCTTCCACCACCACCACAACAAAAAGCTCCTCCGCGGCTTCACAAGCTCCGTTCGATGCGATCATCGCGATTGGCGTGCTGATCAAGGGCGAGACAATGCATTTCGAGTACATTGCTGATGCGACGTCGCACGGCTTGATGCGCGTGCAGCTCGAGACGGGTGTGCCCGTTGTTTTCGGTCTGCTTACCCTTCTCACCGAGGAACAGGGTTTGGAGCGCGCTGGTTTGGGTAGTGGGAAGAAGCACAACCATGGCGAGGACTGGGGAAGTGCTGCTGTCGAGTTGGCTGTTAAGCGTAAGGGATGGGCCGAGGGCAAGATTGCCTAAATTCACTTTCATGTTGGATTACCTTTTGTTTTTACTCTTTGTTTTTGGGCATAAGAACATCGAAGGGTTTAAAAGGATGCTTGAAAGTAATTTGACAAAAAAAACAAATATCTAGTCAAATTCTGAGCCTTCAAATCACTCTTCCATGCGCTCCGACTTCTCTTCTTCAACTTCTCCCTCTAATTCGGCCTTGGCGGCTTTCTCGGCTTCCTCGAGCAAATCCTTGGGGACTTCTTCATGCCTTCCCTTGGTGGGACCGTCGAGCGAGCTGATCCACGTCATCTCGAGTTCAAATTCTTTGTCTTTGCTGTCCTCGTGGGCAACGTAGATGATTCGGGCTGCCTCTTTGACACCATCGAGAAGACTAAGGTTTCCAGAGCTCAGATCCAACTTTTCTAGTTCTGCCTTGGCGGCTTGTCGGCCTTTACCGGTCGCTGCACCGTAGTAGCCCTAGATTTGACTTTATTAGCAAACCCTTTGTTGCATTTTGTACGAGAACGTACCCAGTACAGGCCGCTCGGCTCGATCATGTAGAGTCCCGGGCCACCAGCCTTGACTCCTTCGGCTTTTCCACCAGCACCGATACTGGGACCTGTCCCGACTTGACCATCGACGCCCAGGTCAGACTCAGGGTCCCAACCTCCGACTATGGACGTCACGCCGAACGGGCGTACACTGGAATATAGGGTGTAGGCTTGCACATAGCCGCCTAACCGATTGGCTAGAGCGGATGTCGGGATCGGGGCTTTGTAAGTGTTTCTCCAGGATGCCGCTTCGTCTCGGGCTCTTGAAGTGAAATGGCGGCCATCAGGAACCAGGCCGGAGGATACCTTTTTGATACGACACATTTGTTAGTTTTTGTATAAATGAACATGTTTGTGCTTCAAAGTGGAATCTCACAATGCCAATATTTCGGTCAACGGTTGATATTCTCTTGTTTGCACCAGGCTTCAGCAACTTGCTTGAGATCAGTTTCTCGACAGCAAGGACCACGCCATCCTTGCACCTGATGCCGATTGCGGTTCCCCCATTCTCGACGGCTTTCACTGCATATTCGACCTGTGGATTGTTAGAAAGGCAAGCTCAGACCAGATCCAACCATGCAATACCTGAAAGTTTCGGCCATCGGGGGAGAAGACTGAGTTGGATAGATCGTATCCGGTACCAATTGAAGTCTGCAGCACGAGTTAGAACATCGCCCTCACACCCAAGCACAACGCTCATGTAACTAACCATCGTTCCAGGTAGGCTTTGCTGTGCAGAATAATAGCAAACGAAACAGCGACGGCTATCAGTTCAGACAAAGACGAGGCACAAGACCGAGGAGCTTCCTGGTCAGTCGATATGGGGATGGGGGAGTGATCGTGGAGTGGCTGCGCTTGCCGGTTGATGCTGGAGCTTGGAGCTTGCATCGCGTCACCCGTCTCTGCCTGGGCCCCCGGCGCCGCTGCCAAGACCACGCCTGCTGCTGCGTCACGTGACGCGCCCGGATCGGCCAGCCCAACAGCCCTGCCTGGGTCAGCCTGATGCCTGCACTACATTGCTATACTTGCATCAGTTGATACCATGCTTGCCTTTTGTCTCGAGCTTGCCTCTGCACCTTGCAGACAATAGTTTCTGCATGGTGCTTGTGAACCACACTTGGCATTGCATTCTTGTTTGGATGCCCAATCAGGCAGCTATTTCCATATAAGTAGAGTGCTCCATCCAAGATATTATTTAGTTTATAGTCTGGACGTTGTGGCCTTGTTTAACGAATTCAACCTCCTAATATCCATTGATTTTGTCTGATCTTGTCAGTCTGCGAATAAACTATATTTCATTAAGATCGCTCGCATCCAACGACACTTTCATAATGGCATACAAATGCCCGTTCTGCGGTTATATTGATAGTCTAGTCTCATTCACTGCGCAGCTTGAAGGGGATGTGCAGTGTCGTCAGGTAAGAGACTGCTTTACTTGAAAACTACGCTCAATACTGACAGGATCCCAGTGTTGTCTATCAACAACGAATGCACTGCTTAGAGCGCAGGAAGACCTCGTAAATCAGTTTAATGCCTACACCATCAGTCACAGTGACCTGCAGAGACAGGCAGTAGTAAAAGCGCCAGTCAAGCATATACCGTTTGCCTCTTCTGCTGCACACAGCATCTACATACCACCATACAGACCCTCGCCCCAGGAAAACACCAGCCAAGTCAGCCGGTAGGTTGTAAACCCAACTCTTTCGACTTTAGACCATGCTTTGCTAAGATCTGTTGCTTTGCAGGGAACCTGAAATGCACGCGAGTGGAAACAGCTCTCACCACGAAGTCTCCTCTTGTGATAACCAAATGGATTGCTTGCCGGAAAGTGAAGCAAGAACAGGATATGCCGGGGTGAATATCCTCGCAACGGCTGTCCCAGTTGGCACACCTGCTGCCCCGCATGAAAACGACATGGTTGAGCCGTACATGGTCCTCGGTTACGAGGAAGAGCAAAGGAGCGAGCAAAGCTGGAAATCGCAAGGGCTGCCCCAAGACATTCAACCAAGCAAAACCACATACTCGCCATACAAAGACCCGGTGTTCAATAGGCAGCAGTGGTGGGAGTTTGGGGCAAGCGGCCAGATTGATTATCCATATCGAGCACCAGAAGACACCATGATGGCCGGGCTGTCATGAGTTCATAACGCGTGGCGAGGAATAGTGTCGTTTCCTGGAGAGATCTGAAGGCAGATGCAGTTAGTACCCTCGCTGTCAAGTGGTGGAAATAGCCATAGAACAATTGCCAGTGCTTGGAAGAGATGGTAGCATTTAACTAACCAGGAGTGAGCATAATAAATGATAGTAATGTGCAAGATCCGATAGTCGTCGGTTAGGGACTCGAGCTCCGAGATGCGGAGAATTCGCAGTCGGCTTCCCGCCGGCGATTGGGTGCCGGAGGGTGGCATTAGCACGTAGTGGGCGTTGTCGCAGCAAAGGTACATCGGGGCGGATCCCGCGGCCGCTTCCGTTACTACATCGCCCTTTTTGTCTTTTTGCCTGCCTTCTTTCTCTCTTGAAAAATTCGCTGTCTGTTACTTCTCTTCGATACCAGTCTCTCGAAGCAATCGTAAAGATGATGTCCCTCAGGTCCACGGTACGTCCACCCCTCACGCGCTCAATTCACTTGTCCAACTGCTAAATCCCGCGTTTAGGCGCTTTTGCGCGCTGCGTCTTCCACTGGTCCTCGCTCCTACGTGGCCGCACGCTGTATGTCTCCTGCCAATTAATTCCATACAGTGCCTGTCGCATGCTGACTATCATGTGAAATCTAGCCATGGCCACCATCCAATCCGACATCTTCAAGCCCACCAAGTACGGCGGAAAGTATACGGTTACTTTGATCCCAGGTATGGCGGGGATAAACCAACCATTACACAAACATAACGTCAATTGCAGCCAAACTGACTCTCCATGTGTCCGCCAGGTGACGGTATCGGAGCTGAGGTTGCCGAGTCAGTCAAGACTATCTTCAAGGCCGAGAACGTGCCTATCGAATGGGAGCAGGTCGACGTGACCGGTGTGGACACCGGCAGCAAGCACTCCGAGGAGCTTTTCAGAGAGTCAATTGCATCCCTGCGACGAAACAAGCTCGGTCTCAAGGGTATCCTGCACACGCCCGTTGAGCGCTCGGGACACCAGTCTTTCAACGTCGCGTTACGCCAGGAACTCGACATCTACGCGTCTGTCGTGCTCATCAAGAACATTCCCGGCTACCAGACCCGCCACGAGAACGTTGACCTCTGCATCATCCGTGAGAACACCGAGGGTGAATACTCTGGCCTTGAGCACCAGTCTGTTCAGGGCGTCGTCGAGTCGTTGAAGATCATCACTCGCGCCAAGTCGGAGCGCATTGCCAAGTTCGCCTTTGGCTTTGCTCTGGCCAACAACCGCAAGAAGGTTACTTGCATCCACAAGGCAAACATCATGAAGCTTGCCGACGGTCTTTTCCGAAACACATTCAAGAAGGTCGCCGAAAGCTACCCGACATTGGAGACCAACGATATGATTGTCGACAACGCCTCCATGCAGGCTGTCTCCCGCCCCCAGCAGTTTGATGTCATGGTCATGCCCAACTTGTACGGAGGTATTCTCTCCAACATTGGTGCCGCTCTCGTTGGTGGCCCTGGTATCGTCCCCGGTTGCAACATGGGCCGTGATGTCGCTGTTTTCGAACCTGGTTGCCGTCACGTCGGTCTTGACATCAAGGGCAAGGACCAGGCTAACCCCACCGCTTTGATTCTGTCGGGCTCCATGCTCCTCCGTCATCTTGGCCTTGACGAGCACGCTAACCGCATCTCCAAGGCTGTCTATGATGTTATTGGTGAAGGGTAAGTTACAAGCCTATCAAGAGAAACATGCAGGTTGTGTTCTAACTTATTATATAGTAAAACAAGGACTCGCGACATGGGCGGCAACGCTACGACTCATGAATTCACGCGCGCTGTGTTGGACAAGATGGAGTAATTCTAAACAACCTCTGTGTGACCACCTTCAAAAATTCTCTTGGTACCTCTGCTGGTCGTCCGGCTCCTTGTACACTTGTATAGTTTAAAGATTCATTTTAGATTTGGTCGATTTGTGGGAGAATTTACATTTTATTTGCATTTTCATTCATGATATCAATAATAGAAATATGGACTTGCATCGCATCTGTTCTGCTTTGATACTGCCATAGCGTGTCCGCTGCCAGTTGAGGTCTGTAGTATAGTGACAGTCGCTCTGAGAATGAGGGATGTTTGCAAGGCTCTGTTCTGACCTTGCGAGGCCCAGCCGTAATGGTTCGTTCGTTCGTTTGGTAATCTAGCCATATAAAAAGCTGTACGGCTGGGCCGAGGCGCAGCGCCATTTGATCGCTCTGGGGTTCCCATTGATTTTTTGAGGGAAGTAGGTCTTGGGTTTCGATACTCTGTGACATGAGGCTGTTGTTGTCTTCTCAAAAAGCCACGCGCCGTTTCCTTCCAGTGTACTTGGAGTTTGCCTTGACGACTTTGCCCTTCCTCTCCATCTGCTCCTTCTTCCTCATAATCCATGCCCTGCTTCCCTTCTTGTCCGAGGAACCAGAGTGACCTCCGGCGTTTTCGCGCCTTCGGGAGTCGACAATATCAACGCCATCCATGCCGCCAACGACGCCGGTGATGTCTCCATTCAAGCCCCCGCCACCAACCGTTAGCACAAGGTATGTTTTGCCGTTTTTGGTGCCCGGGTCGTCTTCCAGAATACCAGCTCCGAATCCAGCCCTGACAGCTGCCCCGCTAATCATGCTGCGCTGGGCATCGTTCTTTGGGTAAAACTGACAGACTGCGCGACCTCCTTTACGGAGACTTGCGTACAGACCCTCGAAAAACCGTTTTAATCTACCCTCGGGGCTCACGTCGCTTGATTCCGCGTTGCAAAGCCACTGGATGGCGCTAATGCTGATCGCGGCGTCAAAGGTACCGGGTCGGAACGGCACGCCCTGGCCGATATCAGCGAGGAACAGGTCTCCTTCAACCTCGCGCTGTAGAGCAATGTCCAGCATGCTGGGTGATATGTCCATGCCGATCCATACATGTGGCCCGCCTTCTTCGGGCGGCACGCTGGAAAGGATCTCGCCCGAAAGACCGGATCCGCAGCCCAGATCAAGAATGAGCGAAGGTGAGTTCAAGTCGAGAAGCTCCAAGGCCCGGTGGGTCATGTCGGCTTGAATATTGCGGATTCGAGAAGATGTTGTGTATTTTCGGGATTCATTGTCGTTATAGAACAGATCGGGGGGCCTGCGATTTGAATTGTCTTGTTAGTATCACTATCCCACTAAATTTCTTGCTAGAGATATAGAGGGGCTCACAAGGTGTCTTCCGGACGCGACATGGTGTTCTAAAGAGGGTATTATGTTGGATATGTGCTGGTCGTCAAATTAGATATCGTGTCAAGTCGTGCAGCAGTCTAGGAGTATGCAGACTGTATGAAAGTGTTAGAGTGTGTGGACTGATAATTACTATCGATAAAATAATTTTGTGTACGAGTCTTGTAAGTTACGCCGTATTAATCACTTAACCGGTTACGGTTAGCGTAGTGATGTGCATTGCGGGCAGGTGCGTTGGTGCCTGAGGCATTCATGACATGATTGGCCACGGTGTTCTACCTCAGTTCATACGTCAGCCATGAACCTCGAGGACAACGACAGGACAATATTCCTTGCAAGATCTCTTGACGTCTTTCGTTCATAGTGCTATATGCACCATTTTTCAGTTTGTTCTTGTTACTAGGTGACAGGTCCAGGGAGAAACTCGCCGACCGAAAACAAAGGAAACTCCAGAAGCTTTGGCCGGCGGCCCACGGAGTTGTATGACATTTTTTCGAACCAGATCATTTTGATATACCTGCCAATCTCTTGGGAACATCGGAATTCGCAAGACTTTGAGTCACGATGTGGATTCTTCCATTGATTGGTTATTTGGGCGTGATTCTGGGGTTTTCTTTCCTAACCCTAGCTATCGGTACGTCCTCAGGCCCAATCTTGAATCCGGACAGAAACTAACGATATGCGATCATATACAGCATCGGGCCTTTATTACCTATCGGAAATAGTCGAAGAACACACCGTGATCGCACGCCGAGTATTGACGAGACTTATATATGGCATCATCGCAGTGCAACTCTTCCTGTGGCTATTCGACGGCTTCCCATTCACACTATCACTTCTAAGCGCCGTATCCCACCTCGTCTATGCGAGCAACCTTCGACGTTTCCCCATCGTCAAGCTATCCGACCCGCTCTTCATCATATCCTGCATTCTTGTGTGCATCAACCACTGGGTCTGGTTCCGCTACTTTTCGCGACCTACCCATGCGCAAGGAGCCAGCGCATGGCGTCGCCCTTACCAGCCTGATTACGATAACATGCCTACTTTTACCGAGGTGGCTTCATACTTTGGCCTGTGTGTGTGGCTTGTCCCGTTTGCGCTGTTTGTGAGCTTGAGTGCGGGCGATAATGTTCTTCCGACTATGGGTTCGGAGTACGCCACGGGCGATTTGCGTCCCCAAGATAATCCTCTTGCTTCGTCTGCGTCGGTCAAGGGCAAGAGTAAGAATATCGGGATGGCAAAGGCTCTGGTTGACAATATTCGAGACTGGGCTTCGGAGACCGGTGAGCTCATGGGACTTTATCGGGGAGAGCGAACACGGGGGTTCTGATGTCGAAGGATTTTTCTGATGGTTCGTTTCTTTTTTTTTTTTTTCGAGTTATTTATACGTCACATAGCAGCACTATCTTGAACGATTCTTACGAACAATGGACAGACCTTGTCTCCATATTGACGCACTCGTAGATTGTAGACATGTATTTAAATATTCACGTAAACAAGTAACTAGTGGAAAAAATCAAGTATATAAGATTGATACTAAATGCCAAACATATAAGAAGATGGAATAAAATAATGACCCCTCTCGGAGTCTTGAACAAGGGTATAGTAAACGGTATATCCAAACGAAGAGAAGATGAAAACGAATTCCAAAAACATGAGCCTGCTCAATGACGGTCACGAAATAACAGCTTGCAAGTAGCCAAAAGAAACGTCAGTCGTGTCCCTCGTACTTTGTCACTTTAGACAAAGTGACCTTCCCCTTACTCCCCATTCGTCAAACATTATAATTAATCTATGACACTATCGAAACGGCACATAGAAATAGGCCATCAGTCAAAGCCGGGTTAATAAGTGACTAGTAGTTCCGAGTTAGTAAATTCTCTTTTCCTAGCCATATCGAATCAAGTTACTCACATTATTCATCACCATACTGAGATAGGGAGCTTTTGCGCTGACCCATGTCCATAAACAACATGGAACTCTCTCTCCGCTGGGCTTTAGCGGCTCGTGAATTGTCGTTAGGATCCAACATGCGAGTCACGCGATGCGGATTGTCCTGCTGACGAGGACGGGGTTTGTCGTAAGATTGCATGGGAACAAACCCAGTGTCGTAATTGGCCTTTATAGAATCCTGCGACACGGAGGCATCCGCGTCATCAGCCATGAAAAATGAAGTCTGATTATAGGCTGGCGTTGGTGCGGGATTTTGGTTATACGCCGCCGTTGGGAAGACTTGATGACGAGGCGAACGCACATCCTCTGGAAGGATCGGTGGATTCACTTGCAGTCCTGCTGTCTTGATATGATCTGTCAGATCCCCAAAGATGCTGTCATATTCCGTAAGGAACAAAGAGAAGACAGGTGCAGGCATGTTCAATGTTGGTGCAAAAACTATGCCAACGTTCCGCAGCGTCATCTTGTTGACATCAGAATTATCGACAATTTGGATGAGAAATTGAGACAAAGCGCTTAAGAGCGCTAAGTTTGGCTTGGGAAGCATATGCACTAGCACATTAAGTGCCGCAATTTTCTGCTCTTTCTCTTCCAGCTCTACACAAAATATAAGTATCATGCAATGGAAATGGGTAGGGAGCACTAACCTGGTACACGCCTGAAATCATACTGGAGCTCGAGGGTCAAGACCGTTGTAGGCAGCTCGCGTAGATACTGCTTGAAAAGAGATGCAACTGCATGCACATCGTAGTAGTTTTCGTCGGCCAAAAAATCCACATCTCCCTCAGTATTGAAGCGCTCTTTGAGCGCCTTGATCACGACATTCGACCCGCTTAACCGAAATATGCCTTCTTCCGATGACGCATTCTTGGCTTGCAGATATTCAATGCAGCGATAAGCCACAGCTGGGAGGTCGGCGTCTGGGACATCCCTCGGTGGGCATGATTGTACCGCCTCTGCCAGAGGCATCCCAAAGACCGGCCGGACTGGCTCCCTTCTGTCAGACGACGAACCGTTATTCTGAGAAGCTGCCTCAGCTGCCGCTATATCCGACGCTGAACGTGCTCGAAATCCCCAAATGCTTCGCTTCTTCTCCTTTGTCGAAGTTGCTGGTTTGTTGCCCCATGCGCCAACATCCTGAATAATTGCACCGTTTGTTGGACCGGATATAATCTTGGGGCCCTGAGCTGCCAACATTGGGCTCTCTGCGGTGGTACTGTCACCCAATGCTGGTGATGTCTTCGCTCCTTCTTTGTCGTATGTAGTCCCAAACACTGGAGGCTCGGCAGCGACAGCATCGTCAAAACTAAAGCTTTGAACGCCTTCTAGCGGCCTAGGATCTGGGCTATCGGATCCCTTAACACTCCCCTTTCTGGTGTTATTTTGCAAATTTTGATTTTTGGGATTAGCCGCGGCTGGGGGTTTGACGATTTTCTGCGGTTGCTTTACAGGCGTGCTGGGGCTTTTCTCCTCGTCTGATGATAGGTCATCCACGTACTGGAGGAGCGCATCGACCCACAAGTCTCTTTCTTCATCACTTTCAGCACACAACACATGGCGCACGAGAGCCGAGGAGTCCTTCTTCTTCGGTTCTAGAATGAGGAATGCATGTCGGTAATGGTTGTCAGAGTCATCTTCGCCGCGTGAAGGAGATTGGTTTTGGCCGCCTTGTGATTGCTTTCCAATCTGAGCGTTATGGAGCTTGATAGTGCCGAGATGAGGACCATTAGGTGATTCAAAATACTTGAACTCTGGCCCGTGCAATACGAAGTACCGGGACTTCCAACCGCCGAAATTCTTGCCTCGTTTGGTAAGATAACCCTCCTTCCTAAGCTTTCCATTAGGGCCGCGGATGAGCTCCGGCGTTGCTTTGCCGTTTGCTTTAAGGAGACTGGTCTCGTCATCGCGTGGTTCAATGGCTTCTGAACTCAGGAACCGGCAGATCACCAACGCAACCGATTCTGTCATTGGTGTGTCTAGAAGGGTTTCAAAGTATAGATTCAAGGCATCCCTTCTTGCATCAACCTTGGCTGGAGAGTGTCCACTGAATATCGATCGATCCGGCAGTCTTCCCGTGAATTCGCATCCCTGTCGAACTTGGTAGTCAAGCTGAGGCAAAGCCTGAATGGCCTTTTCCACGCGCCACAATTCAGATCTGCTCGAGCGCGAGTAAATGCTCAGAATAAAGACCTGTTCCTCATCTGTCGGTCTACCTCCCATGTAGCTGGTTCTAGATGGCCGAAGCCGAGAAGACGCAACCCTGACTTCAATCGACGGTAGTGCGTTTGGCGGTAGAAGCAGCCCAGGGTAGTCATCCGAAACGAGGCCTTGGTATATGCTTCGATTAAAGCTGTAGGGTGAACCTCGACTGTCACTTCTAACCGTGCTATCGATGGAAGGCAACGAGCGTGGGTTCCCATCCATTTGGTGGGGAGGTCTTTGTGTTGGCATTTTGGTCGCACGAGGTGATTGAGGAAGGCCTGTCACGACGCCTCTCGGCGACATAGGGGGTGAAACGATAACCCCGGAGCCATCCCTGGGCTGTCTGGGCAGCGGAGATCCCAGAGGGCGGTCTCCCGGTCTGGGACTCATGGGTAGACCTGGGGTTGCAGCAAGCACGCCCACTCTGTCATGGCTCGGAATATTCGAATTGACGATGGCTGCCAGAGAGTCCGTTGCTGCAAATTGCCCATTACCATTGTGAGGAGCCGAAGGGGCCAACTTCTTCGGGCTAGAAGGAATGCCTTTTGGTGCTGTCGGGAATGATGTCGGCTCAACGGCAACCTTCTGCTTAGTCGACCTGCTGCGAGCCTCTTGCTCACGCACAACCGCTGCTTCACGCTCTTCGTCGTCCTCTTCTCTCGTCCTGCGCCGCCCGCGATCAGAGTCCTCGTAATCCGAGCCGGAGTCTAATGGTGGTGCGTTCGGGTCTATCGGGGAGCTTCGACGGTGGATTTGGTTGAGATTCAACGGAGCTGGAGGGGGTTTGCGATTTGGCGGTGGCAATTTCGGCAACTCGATAGAAGGTGCAGCTGTCGGATTGGGTGGCACGATGTTATTTCTTGAGCGTTCGGCAAGTTGGATCGGGGTGTTTGTAGAGGCCAGTGACCTTGGATCTTCGCGTGGGCGATACGCAGAGTAAGGAGACGGGGTAAGGTTCTTGTCTGAATGCGGCGAGGACTTTGGGTTCTGGTCAATGGGCGGGCTGTCGTTTAGAGGTAGAGTCTCGGCGGCTGCGTTGACTGCTAACGGGGGTGGTTGGCTCTGCAGCTCCTTTAGCCGTTTCCGATATTTTTCCTTGTCCTTGACAGCGCGCTCAAGGTCCTTGTTCAACCCAAGGACAAGAGCCCTTTGCTTTTCCAAAAGTCTCCATAACTGTTCATTCCGCGAGACAGCATGGTGCCTTTCCTTGAGAAGATGTAGAATCACCGCTTCCGCAGATCCGGCTGCTGCGACCAGGTTGCTGATGTCGACGTTTGAATCGAGGGTAGACTTTTGAGAATGCGAGACCGAGGAGATAGAAGAAATGGCGGAGTCGATCGACGAGGTCCGCGGTAGGTTGCCGCGCACCCCAGTCTTGTTGAGGATGCTGGGAGGAGACTGTGTTGGCGAATGTGACGGCGAGGCATTCGATGCAGTCGCATCGCTTGATTCCGCCATCCTGTGGCGCTCTCCGTTGGTGTTGGCTTCGTTCATCCTGACACCATGCTCAGCCTTGCATCTACCACTGTATTGACCGGCGCTGGTTCCTGAATCGAGGGGCTCGACGGATTATTCCTGGAAAAATCGAAAGCCCAAGAGCAAGGCAAGCTCTTGTGGGCTGCGCGTTTTCGACGGAGTCACGATGAGTCGAGTTGGGTGCAGGGAGTAGCTCGCTAAGGGGGGAACTGGGATGCCGGGGAGATGGCAAGACCAGGCCTCCCGCAGGAATATCGCAACGTGAACAGCGATAAACTACTAGTTCCGAGCCCGATGCACGCAAATGTCGAACGTCGGGGGTATGCTTGTGAGCTGGCGATCCCCGTTGCTGCCAGGATTGCAGTTGTGGGGGGTTTAGTCGGAGTCCAGAGAGGGGGGACAGAAATAAGGGGTCAGCGATTTCTGCTGGTGGCGGCGGAGCTTGCGATGCACCATCGATGATCGACGTGCGGGCAGCAGTCGCACGACGCAACCCACAAAAGCAAGACTTTGCTGAGAAAATATTATTGACCGTGGATTACATATAGTTAACCAGGCGGTATTGTTAATCAATGAATAGACCTGGGCCTAGTAGTGCTAACTATCGTGTTATGTTGGAGGGATGTACTATTATAGCTCAACAGCTGTTACCCTTTTGATACACAGCTAATACAATTTTATTCACTATCAAATCCTACCATATGTAGCTACTATCTAGCACAGCTTCTTATAGAATTACTTTGTAGATAACATATTGCATTTTCTCTATGACCTTATTATTGATAAACTATTTTTCACTAAACTTATATTTAAATAAAATACAAAGGCGTAAACTTTTTAAGTATATAAATACCGACGACAAATGTATGACCTGATCAAAAATCTCCACTAAGGGTTCCTTCTTGGGTGAGTGGTATTTTTCAGGTCGTCAAATCATAATGCGCATTATATTCTTTTGTAAAGTGGGTCTATTATAACAATGATAAAGGCTCTATTTTTTGTTTACTGGACATACAATGGCTCGTGTGACAATGAAAACAAGACCAACCGAGCTGTAACCACCAGCGCAGTGCCTCGCTTACATGCATATCAAAGTTTTGATTATTGACATTATATCATGCCTTGTTCTTTTGTAAGCGTTGTTGAACCCACTCTTTCGGGCGTAGTCGCGAACCAGCTGTTTGGGTTTTCCGTAGGTATGCTGAGACCACACTTTTTAGCTGTTTGTCGTTGCAATTCTTCCTAAATTGACACAGCATATCGCGTATCCACTCTGGATCTGGACAGGAGCTTAGAATAAAAGCCACAATACCCGGGTCTCGAGCGCGAGCCTCACGCAGCGCTTGTGCGGCTGCAAAATGTGGCGGAAGAGGCTTACTCTCCAATGCGGCAGCGAGCAAGTCAAGATACGCAGTCTGGTCTGAGTGATTCTTCTTGAGTTGATCTTGGACGAAGGGAAGGATGTTCAACCGAACACAGAGCGCGTTGAATGTATAGTTGACCCCTAGCGTGCAAGGCCATCTCTCCGCGCGGCGTGGAACACGACATTGATCCTCGGGTGTTGTGGCTGTCCAAATTGCCCGCGCGGATCGGTCCAGCTCCTTTAACAGGGAGATCTGGTCATGTTTTCCACCTGTTGAACTCTGTGACGTTGCTCGCACAGAGTGCTCTAGACATCCGATTGCTAGTATCCAGGACTTGTCTGTTGTCAATCTGCTCGGATCCAGGGTCTTGAGATGACGGAGATATGCCGAGGCCAGAGTAGAGTTGGCGTCAAAGTGGGCGTTGCTGCTGGCAATCATGCGAGCCCATACTTTGGGGGAGTGTAGGAAATCCTTCGCAGTGCGGTGAAGGTATTGGATTGTGCAATTGGGTGAAGAAGGGGCCTCAAGAAAGCCCCTAGACCGGCTGTTGAGGCGACGTCGCGCCTCCTCATGGAAATGGATTACCTGGTCAGGGTCCAAGGGCTGAATAGGATCTGTGAGCGCATTCTCCACGGCCTCGTCGGTATAGTAGAATGTCAGTAAGTTCAACGGTTGATATGCTTGTCTTACTAATCGCATCAGGTGGCACGCAGATTCAAAATAGAACTCATCTACGGTTCTCAGTAATTTCTCAAAAAGTTGTTCTAGATCTGATGGCAAGGCAGCCAGCCTCTTGTGAAGATCTGATATGCTGTCACCGTTCTGGATGCCCGCGAGAAGCGATCCCACAACTAAGTATACCCAGAGAAAAACACCGGAGGCTTTATCGACCACGTTGGTCTCTAGATCAAGTGCTCTATCCGGTTCACGCTGCAGGAGGCTTACGAAGCGTTGGCTCTGCCGAAAACGCTCGGAAACATAGAGCCGAATATCACCGTACGTTAGCTGTTCCAGTCGAAGACTGAGAGATTGCTCGAACGCATCCTGAAAGAGATTCCATGGACGGCTGGCAACACAGACTTTAACGTTATCTTTGACGGTAATGCGTCCCACGAACTCAACTAAAACCTGGGGGTCTCCGTCAAACTCGTCCAGGCCGTCGAGGAAGAACGCAAATCGAAACGGCGATTGGGAGATGATCATTTCAAGCGCCTGTTGCAACTCAGGGATGGTCCAGTCATGTAAGCCTCGACGCAGATGGTTGTATCTCTGCCATCTCCCGGGGAACGCTTGTTGTATATATTGAGGATGATCATGCAGTACCTGAAACAATAGCGACTGGAGAAGGCCCCTTTGTGACATTTGATTCACAGTTCCAGAATTCCAGAAAAAAAACCCAGCCATAATAAGAGACTGGGAGCCGGCCCATCTTTCGAGGTATTGTCGTGTTCGCCATTCATTGTACAAGAACTTCATGAGCGTCGACTTTCCCGACCCTGGCTTCCCAGTGATCCAGAAAGGAACATCATTTTGTTCTTGCAGTAGCCAGTTGGGGAACTCAGCCGAGTTGTAAAATATCCATTCGAATGTTTTCTTGTGGGCGATGGTGATTGCCTCATGCCGATCGGGGAGCCCCGGAAACTCGAGTAGAGCAAGAATGGCTTCGCCAAAGTCAGATTCCCTATCCACCTGTGTTCCATTATTAAGGGCGGCGGTAAAGTCAGTGAGATCATGTTGGTTATCGACATTCCAGTCGTTGCGATGAATGGCCAGAAGAAGCTCAGGGTACCACGGTTTGCCGATAAATCCTATCTGCTGAATCTGTGATAGAAATCGTATGTCGCCGGGCTTTTCCAGCCTTTGGGCTATTTCAGAAAGCTGACTTCTGTCTAAGTGTTAGGTTTTCTCATTCAAAATGGGAATAGATCCGGATTACTTACCGGAGACAGATCAGCAGTGTCGTATCCAGCTGTTCTCTGATGCTGCCGAGTTTGGCTGCAAGCGCGTTCGTTTCCCCCTGACTTAGAAGTTGGGTGAACGTTTGGCTCACATTGTTCCAGCTGTTACGAGACTGCTTCTGCTGGAGCTTCCTCAGGCGACTAAGGATACTCGCGCTGACATCCTGGCACTGTGAACCAATTTCTCGAAGCAGCGTTTCTTCGCGACTCAGGGCCAGAGGATCCCGGGATATCACAAGCTGTGCCGTGAGGCTTGATAGTGTTTCCGCGACCTCTTTGATATTCGCGTTAGATAGCAGCAGGCCATCGGCGGTTTGAGAAGCATGGCGAGCTCCACGTATCAGTTCGCCGCTGAACTGGGTGATCTGAATCACAGCAGTAGCTAGTCCAAGGGCGCTGAGAGGATCCATTCGGTGCGCGTTTCTCCAGGCCGACCTCAATGCTGGACTGGTAGTAAACGCATAATGGAAGACATTTATTTACTTATTTCCATAGCGACAGGCTGAGCGAAGGCTGCCCCGCGAGGCGGTCCGCGAGGCTGCGCCTTACAGGGGTAGAGGGTCGTGGATGGCGGTCACTGGCCGAGTATCACTCTGTCACGCCTCCTCCCGTGTACCAGGTACCAGTCGGTGTGCTAGCTGCTGAACTGAAAAGCCTTTGGCCAGCTGGTCAGCCATTATTATCTTTTCTGGAAACATACAGAAATAAAAGGTCACATTAGGCTAAAAATTGATGCTGTGTAATTTTGTTTCAAAAGGAGATGTTCTATCCAACCAACTCCGTACGGCGGAAATGCCAATCATTATAAAGTAATAAGTACACTGTCAGATAGTTGCAAAGTGGTCGTTGCTGCGTCAAAACGTTTTGCTTGCTTCGTTGCCCAAGACTCGGTGAAAATAAGATGGAGTACCGCCGCAAATTTCTATTTATACAAGGTTATAACCACCCGGGTTGTGCTTTTTGTTGCTCTTCCAGCCCCGAGCTCTAGCGCGAAGAGTTGCTGAAAATCCGGTGAAACTCCTGAACTCCTAGAACAATATATTACACAATGTTTCCGGCCATGCCCAAGAAGATCGCCTGGGCAGCAAGTTGTAATGACCAGAAGCCGACTTTCTTGAACCGTCGTTTGCGTGCTTGGTCGTCCATCACATCGCGAGCGAATGCGTCATACGTCTGTATATAGTTAGTTTGGAATATTCATACTGTTAGCACTGATATGGGTGACCTACCGCTGCGGAAAGGTCGTCCATTAAGCCGCTGTCAAACACGGTCCAGCTTCCGTCGAAATCGTCAAGTCTTTTGATAAGCCGGCAATGCACCGGAATGAAAGTGCGTCGAGAATTAATGTATGCAACTATCGGGCGAATGAGAGCATTGTTTATATATGAAAGATCCCGGTTGAACAAGGGAACAACCGCGCGTACGTTTGTTAGATGAATGCGTAGATCGGTGACGAGAAATCTCTTGTCGTTTTCATCGGTGGTTAAAGAAAGTCCCAAATGAGGCGGATGACTCTGATCCACGTCTGTAAGGTAACGATTCGAGGTCACTGTGGCCTCAACACGATCATAAAAGTCCGAGACTACCTTTGCTAGACCGTCGTTGTTGTCCGTAGGTAGCATTATATCAGCGACAATGTCCACCCCTCCTTCATGGATCCAGGAAAATGGGCCCTCAACGCCGCGATTCAAATGGTCAATGTTCAGACCGTCAATCCGAATCCGGCTCTGCTTTTTCCAAGGACTGCTTCCTATACCGTCCTCTCCGTGGTCATTCAGCTGAGCCCCGGTGAAATTATGCGTCTGACGCGGATGGATTGTGAATAGTGAGTTGTCGTAAGAGCCGGAGATCATGTTCGCCGACAGAAAATCGTAAAACAACCACTGCTTCCTGAGCTGAGGGAGATCGCAGGAAAATATACTGACCGAGAAGGGTCGGAAGTTGTTGGGTTGATAGATCGTCACAAGGAGATCTTCCATTTTGAAAGAGTCAATCTCAAAATCCCCTGTATGGTGTTCATGCCGGTAAGACTTTGGATCAGGATCCGTGTCTTCCCAATGGACATGTGTGCGATCAACCACCCCCCTAATGCCTTTCACTTCCACATCTCGAAGAGGGCCTTTGCCATTGAACCACTTTGTAAAGGAAAGGGTTACATTGACTGTATCGATTGAAACGTCGAATTGGGTGTAGTTTGTGTCTTCCTCTTGATCTTCCGTCTCCGAGTCCTTGGTGTCACTTAGAGCTGCGGCGGCCGCGGCAGCAGCAGCAGCCGTTCTTGAAGATCCTTTGCTCACGTGGCCTTCACCATGCCCGGGCCTACGAGAGACGAATACGTTCTTGAAGGTAATCACCCCGTTTCTCCATTTAGGCACAATGGCAGACTCAAAGACAACCTTAACCCCCGAAGACTTTGTGAGATAGTTTCCGACCCAACGAGCCAAGGTTTCTAAGTGCAAGTTAGTCACGTCGAGCGAATATATTAGCGCAATTTCCTTACCTTGAGCAAAAACCGTGTTGATGGCAAATATCAGCAGGGAGAAGAAAGTTGTTGTTCCAAGGATGATCCAGAGCATATGTCCCAGAAGTACCCATGAAAAAAGGGTGCCTATCTCATCCAAGTTGAACGGTCGTACGCTCCTAATAGAGAACCATTTGAATCTAACCCGCAGCCTGGACCAAAACCCAGTTGCTGCTGCTAACAACTCCTCCTTTGTAGGCCGGTGAAAGTGGTGTAAATTAGGTAAACGTTCGCGAAGATTTTTGTTTAGTGACGTGGGCTCTTTGCTTTCTGTCTTGATATGTTCTTTCGGTTCGTCCTTGCTCTTCGATCTATTACTCTCAGGAGATTTGCCCGAACTGCCGTCATTTTGCGTGTGTATCGTCCGTCTCCAAAGCTGTCGGGCTAGCGTTTCCAACGTTCTTTGCTTGGTTGAATAGTGCAAACTCCTTGTGCAAATATTGTTGTTGTTTGTCATTGCGCACGTCGTCGTCCCAGTTTCAGCGACTGAATTGGCCGTCAAGACCAGCAAACTGCCAGAGGCGATTTTCGTGTTGATCCGCCGCTGCTCTCGAGGCCGAGACCTGCCATAGTACTGTCGCCGAGGAAAACTTTGAACAGCGGGGGCCGGCTTTAGCAAACTCAAGGGTGATATGTATGACTGTGTCCGTAGGTCCCGGGAGAAGATTGGACCTGCTGATTGTCTACTCAAGACGCCCAGTCTCTGTCCTATATTGAGAGACATCCTCCTCCTCACATCCTGAAAAGGAGCAGCATTCGAGAAGGCAAAACAAAGAGGCCGGTGCGAGATAGCCAGGACAAAAGCCAGCTGGGCCAGTGAATGACTGCGAAACGAAGGCGTGGCTGGAGAATGGCGCTGCTTGCCGCAAAAATGGTGCAGCAGTTGCTAGCGATGAAATCATCCGTGCCAGGAGCGGGTCCGTGCCGAATCAAGAAATCCACGTTGTTTGCGCTGTTTGCACTTAGATTTTTTTCGGAACCCCACAATCTGATCGACAATCTACAACAAATAATTTATCTCGAGCATTCAACCATTCTTGCTGGAAAAAAAGCCCTGAGTGGAGGAATTCCCCGGTATAACCAGCTGTCTCGAAACTACCAAGAAAAACAACCACCATGCCTGCTCCAACTGCCCTGAAGGATCCTCAGACGGATGCAGAGGGGAATGCGCCTCCCCTCGCCATGCCGGAAGACAATGGTGAGTACTTGCGAATTTATTCATCAGCACATGCTGACATTTATTTATAAGATTTCGACGAAGTCTTGATCGACCCTACCGCCAATAGCTCCGCATTGGAGTCTGTTCAAGAAGACAAATCCGAGGATGCCATGCATATCGACGAAGAAGGCCGCCCAGTGTTCACCCCGGCAAACGACACCCCCGGTGCCTACCGTATCGAGTCGAGAAAAGTGCCTATCCCACCGAACAGAATGAGTCCGTTGAAAACCTTCTGGCCCAAGATTTACCCCCCGCTTGTTGAACACCTGAAGCTTCAAGTACGAATGAATGTGAAGAACCGCTCAGTCGAGTTGAGAAACAGCAGGTATGGATTTGATTGTTTTTGTGGCTCTTGTGAAAGGGACTATTACTAAAAGTTGTAAAGATTGACTACCGACCCCTCGGCGCTTCAACGAGGAGCCGACTTTGTCAAAGCCTTCACTCTTTGCTTCGACGTTGACGATGCCATTGCCCTGCTGCGCCTGGACGACTTGTATATCAATTCATTCGAAATCAAAGACGTCAAGACATTGACCGGTGATCACCTTAGCCGAGCAATTGGCCGTATAGGTGGGTAGTATTCAACAGCAACGAGAAGTAACAGACAACTGACATGACCTCCCCATAGCTGGCCAAAATGGCAAGACCAAGTTCGCCATTGAGAACGCGACTAGAACTCGAGTGGTGTTGGCTGGGCAGAAAGTTCACATCTTGGGCACTTTCAAAAACGCCAAGATGGCACAAGAAGCGATTGTCAGCTTAATTCTGGGCAGTCCTCCGGTATGTCCTTTTTTTTTTTCCTGCGGTTCACTATTACTCGGCTAACCATTTGAAACAGGGCAAGGTATATGGAAACTTGCGTACTATTGCGTCTCGGATGAAGGAGCGCTTCTGATATACCCCCGTCTCCACGAGCATAGCATTGGCGTTCGGTTGTATGTGATTTTTTTTTAGATATAAGGGATTACTGTTATGATTGTCACGATTATTCACAACGGCTCTTTAATAGCCCCGAAGGTTTCATTTCTTTAGGTACAGCATATGCTTAGTAGTAAAACATGAAAAAGTTAAGAAATCTAATCTTTCTTCAATGGCGTGTACGTCTCCTCGACACCATCCTTGGTAATAATCATCATTTGCAAGCCATCACCCACTTCGATGTGTCGCTCCACAGCACTGGTAAACGCATCCCGGACCAGTTGTTCGACATGATCTTGCGGCAAGGGCGCCGGTGCGCGCCTCTCCAACGCATGTCCCTCTCCACTGCCGGGGATGTACTGGTTCTTAAAGTTGACCTGGTTGTCGAGGAAAGGCATGATCAAGCTAGACGCAGCTCCGGCGGCGCGGCACTGCTCCCGCTCATAAGAGCCCACGGGATCGTAGCTGTACAGAGCCCCCCGTCCATCTTCATCCAAACCGGCGAGAATGGCGTATGCGTAGTATGGGAAAAACCGCTTCGAGTAGAGGATCGTCGATAGTCGCTGCGCGCAGGCCTTGACTGACATTGGCTTGCCGTGCTGGTATCGGTAGACCTTGACAACGCTGTCCAGTCGCTCTTTCAAGGCTTGGCCATCGGCCGCAAATCCGACTACCGAGAGCACAATGTGCGCTCCTTCGCCAGTCTCAGCGTCTCCGCCGATCTTGAACACTTTGGGGGAGTATCTGGAGTTGATGTTGTAACCGGCGACGGAACGTGTGTCTCCTGCGAGGATGGCGAAATCTGAGCCGGCGATACCCAGGGTGGAACCACCGTTATCTGTGTAGCTGTATGTCACAAAAACAATATACGGTTAGCTGATATGAGCGGATCACCAAGAAAAGGACGCGGCGACGTACGGGTTAAATGAGTGTTCTCTGGTACCATGGCTGGCAGCCTCCATTGGAGCGAAGGTGGGCATCATCGAGGCCATTGCAGATCTGGGAAGATAATAGCTTTCTTGCGAGGAATATGGATATCAGAACTGCAAGGTGCTAATCGGGGAGATATTTGATGTTGGCAAGGCGATGGGGATTGAGCTGGGGAACTGCTGCTGTTGCTCGGCGAGTGACGCGGAGCTGTCGCTGCCTTCGAAATTCTTATGTAAGGCTTCCAGGAGCTCTGCAGCCAATCACGGCCCGCTAACTAGGTCTGTCACCAGAATGCAGATAACTAGTTCCTATGCTGTAAGCTGTTGTAATAATAATTCTGTAACTATAATTATTCACGTGGATAAGTTGAAAAAGACGTTTTTAATAGAAAAGCAGGCCTCACAGCCCATGGGAATCCCATACCATGACTTGTGTCGCATGTCGGTCAAATTAGGTTCAAATAGAAACTTCTGTTTCAATTGTGAATTGAAAAAAATGCAGGGGAAATTTTAAAAGACAATTGACTGAATTTATATAATATTAAGTTGTCTTAAATATAATCCCTTCAAGGTGGTGAGTCTACGTCAAGCATGCGTCGGACGTCATTGGCTGTTTGAGCCCGCCGGCGGATCTACAATCGCAAAGTGCGAGCTCTCTTTTTGATGCTTCTTGCAAACCACTGAACCAGTATCAGGACGTACGACTCACGAAATATACAGAGTTACAAAGTGTGTCCCGCTTGAAGACGGCCAATACAAGCTGTCAATCTGCTACGCGCTACACAAAACCACCACAATCTGCCGCCCGCAATGCTGGGACTTGGCGCGTATGAGAGCAGTGACGAGGAAGAGGTCAACACAACAGTGCCGAAGATAGCTCACAAGGTGTGTATTCTATAGGCATATTATTTTGAACAGTCACTGATTGCCTACCAAGACTGCCTCTGAACACAAGGATAATTCCGATGCCAAGTATGACGTGAAGTCGGGAGGTGCGTATTACCACCCGACACAACTGCATCTAATTAACAGCTATTTAGATAATATTGAACCTCAGGTCAAGGTCGTACCAGATGTTGCTCCAGGCCCCGTGAATGGGCCCATGCTTGGACCAAGTCAGCCTCAAGAAACGTTAGAATCTACTGACGCTCAACCGAAGACGAACGACTCTTCTCTATACACCACATCTGAAACTTTGATACAAGACTTGACACTACCTCCAATTCCCAATCTCGAGATTCCTCCATCTCCTCCTGGATCTCCGGACCCAACCGCCACAAGCAAAGTATCCCATTTCCTGACCCTCAAGAAACAAGGCGTGCATTTCAACGAAAAGTTGTCTGCGTCTTCCTCACTCAAGAATCCGATGCTTTTCACCAAGCTACGAGACCATAATGATATCAACGATCACAATCAATACGCCACTGTTCTCCCACATGACATATGGAATCCTGACTCATTGCCGGATTGGGCTTACAAGGAGGAACTTTGGAAAATGCAGCAGGCTGTTCGGCAAAAGGTTGAACAATCTGGCAAAAACAGAACATCCATCGACTTTGTATCCTCTGGGGCCCGACGTGGGTGACTGACTGGTTATGAATTTGTTGCAAGGGCATGTAAATTAAGCGTGTCATGTAGTTGTAATAATACCGATAATACAAGAAATGCGTGGAGTCTTGGCAGTAATAAACGACACAGGATTACCGTGTGGTGGTTGGAGAGCGGGACCCACCGCCTCCGTCAGCTTCCCTCCTGCCTAGACTTGGAGCTCCGAAGCTCGTCCATCACGACGCGGAATCAATCGCCCGCAAGTGCCCACACTTGCTCTTCGTCTTCCATCCGTCCTCCAGCTCCAATTTTCTTTCTTGCTCGTTTGTAATCGCACCTTAACATCTCACCATGGATCATTTCCCCGGAACCTGGGGCCGCGTGCGTGCCTTCTCTGTCCATTGCGAATGCTCGGTTGTGCTGATGATGAAATAGCCCAGAAACGACATCTACGGACCTTACGACCACTCCTACCTCCAATCTACCGGCCCTAAAGCCCACACACAGTCTCCTGCCGTGACTGGAACATCAGTTGTGGCTGTCAAGTTCAACGGAGGCGTGGTTATGGCTACTGACAACCTAGGTATTTAACACTCAAGTTGTTCGCGACCCTGTGGCTTGGAAAGACTAACCAGGAATTTCGAATAGCGTCATACGGATCCCTTGCCAGATTTACCGACGTCAAGCGTATTCGTGTTTTTGATGATGCAGCCATCGTTGGTTTCGGCGGCGACGTGTCGGATATGCAACACATCGACCGTCTGCTCGGCTCCATCCAGATCAGAGAGAACTACTCGGCAACCGGGAACACGCTGAATGCGAAGAACCTTCACACCTACCTATCCAAAGTCTTCTACAAGCGCCGATCCGAGATGAACCCGTTGTGGAATCACATTCTGGTGGCTGGGTTTGATGGCGAGGGTAACCCATTCCTCAGTTCTGCAGACCTCCTAGGAACCACTTACACTGCGCCGCATCTTGCCACGGGCTTTGGTGCCCACTTGGCCATCCCGATCCTTCGTCGTCGGTTCCCCGAAGAGACCCCCATCGAGAACATTTCCAAGGAGGACGCCATTGCCGCTTTGAAGGATTGTATGAAAGTCCTGTTTTACCGAGACGCGCGAAGCTTGGACCAGTACTCGATTGCAGTTATTACTAAGGATGGCATTGAAGTAAAGGAACAAGAAAAGCTCGAGGCCCAGAGCTGGGCGTTTGCCGAGACTATTCGGGGATACGGAACACAGGTGAACTAGATAGTTTACAGGAATTTATGTGTGAACTTGCGTGGATGAGTGTCTACAATACTGCAATATGACGACTTATAATAAAATTTGGTCTGGGTGATTTGTAAACAAGGATTTAGACGTGAAGTATTACATGGTATCTACCTCTAAGCACAGCAACGATTTCAAAGCTTTGCAACTGGCTTGGCGTAGACCACGCGATTAACGCAGGAGCCTACATCTTGGAGTGCCACTTCCACGGTGTCTCCGTCCTTCAACCACAGCTGTGGCTGTCGGCCCATTCCCACGCCTTGGGGACTACAAGATCACTCGTCAGTAAGGTTTTTCCCACATGAAATGCACGCCACTTACGTTCCGGTAAATATAACATCTCCAGGGAGCAGGGTCGTTCCCTGAGAAAGAAAAGCGATGGTCTGAGCAACGCCAAAGATCATATCCTTGGTATTGGACGACTGGACAGTCTTGCCATTCAGCTTTGTTGAGATCTGGAGAGCATTAGGGTCTTGGATCAGTTTCGAAGAAACAATCCCCGGCCCAATGGGCGCCCATCCATCAAACCCTTTGCCCAGCGCCCATTGACCACTGCCGCGCTTCAACTGCCAGTCGCGATGAGAAACATCGTTGCCCACGGTATAGCCCAGAACATAGTCCAAGGCGCGCGACTCGGGCACGTCTCTGGCTTCTTTACCAATGATTATGACCAATTCACACTCATAATCCAGACCCTCGATTTCCTGGGCCATGGCCGAGACAGGGATGTCATCTGAAGGACCGGAAATTGATGTCACGGGCTTGAAGAACAGCACTGGGTATTTGGGAATTGGCGCATTGGATTCCTTTGCGTGTTGCTCATAGTTGAGTCCCAGACACCGCACTGATTTTATATCCTGTCGAGCCAGCGGAGAAAGCAGCTTCTTGATCTCGACGGTTTGGTTTGTTACTTGGTGCTGGCCGAATATATCGCCTTTGATCACTCGCGCTGTTGTTGCGCGTGCAATGTCGCTTGTGCCAGAGGGCAGTATGGCATCGCCGTGATAAGTCTGGCCATCTTTGGCAATGAAGCGAACAAGACGCTATATATAGTTAATTAGCAACGCATGCCATTATGAACATGGCTCTGGACGTACCGAAAATGTAGCCATATTTCAAGATTTTCAGTCGAATGAGAAACAATCGAATATATACACAAAATAGGGAGTTATCATTGGAAAGACAGGGAATTTGTTATTTAACTACAGCTTATCGCAAGATGCATGACGTCGAGCGTTCTCGGCCGGGAAAATAATGCAGGTCGGCGGGAAGAGTCGGTTCCGCTCGGCACTTCCGACTCCGCATTATCATTACTCCAAGATCATCCTGTTCAATCACGTCGAAGCTGAAACAATATTAATCATAGATTGAAAATGCGATTGGCGTCACATGCCTGATTGAGGAAAAAATGCGTCGGTTGTCCGGGCTGCAACGAGAGGTTCTCGCTCTCTATCGCCAGTGTCTGAGAGAGATTCGCAAGAAGCCATCGGTAACTGCAACCTGTACACCTCTGCAACAGTGCAAATGGGCCAGATCGCTAATGTTTTGTTTCTGCAGGATACAAGAGACAAGTTTCGAGCTTATGCGAGGTACTTTTTCCTCCTCCTGTGCTTGTCACAAAGTTTTCACATTTTTGCTTCTGTTTTTATGTTCGACTTCCGCTGATTAATGTAGATCCGAATTTGGAAAACAGCTTCATGTCAGCAAGAAAGACTTTACCACTGTTGAGCATTTGCTGCGAAAGGGCCATCGCCAGCTTGAGATGTACTCTTCGCCTGGGATAAAGAACATCAGCTGGTGAGGCTCTCGCCAATTAACGCGTGAAAGAGTTGTTTGCATGGTCAAATGTGGTTCGATTAGTTACTGTACATTATTGTTTTCGAGAGCATTATCAGGCGCTCTGGGGTTTGCTTGCCCTCTTTTGGCACACGAGTGTATACTACCTATACACAATGTATTTTTATCGACTAAAGGTTTAAACTCCGCTTATCCTATTGATATAGTAGAAGTACCGATGTAAGATGTGCTCAAGTAGATCCTCTCATAATGAAGATTACAGACATTTAAAATATCATAAATTATAGATTCGGCAGTAAAATACCGGTACGTATATAGATGTGATTTCTTAAAACATATCAATCAATCATAAACCTGCCACAACAGTAGTCCGTCTGTACCAACAACAAGTTCGTATAAAACAAAAGAAAGAACTTCCCGATGGAGTATGACTACGTTTCATCAATCCCAATCTGGACAGTTTAGAATGTAAATGACCAGCCTTGATACAAATTAAAACATAAAAAAACAATAAAAAACGACAGAGTAGTAACTTTTATATATACCCAGTCCAAACACACCATGATCATGATTTCATCCAACCAGCCAGACGTGAAAAAACGGAACAAATTATAAAACATAAAAACAAAATGAAACCAACATTGTTCGCATTAGAGATCGATGACCTGTGCATTCGAAACCCTGTGCACCGAGACCTGCCGAGCCTTGACCAACTTGGTACGTTCTGGACCAACAGTACGTGATCGAGTACGTCCTCGAGGAAGACCTGGTTCCATTGCGTGGCGTGACAAAACAAACTGCTGCGGCTTGGGCGAACTATCGCGTCCCCCAAATGTACTTGGAATACGTGGTACCGGGGGTATTATTTCGTGGAGATTTTGATAGTTTCTCAAAGGGCTAGGACTTGTGCTGCGATGCCGAGTCTGATAACGGGGTTCTGAAAGAGACCGAAGCCGAGAGTTTGCCGCCGCGGGTTGCGAGGGACTTCTTTGATTCTTAGTGAGGACATTGCCCTTTCGAGGCGGGTTTGAGTTGAGGTTTTCTTCAGAATCAGTGTTTCTACCAAGCACAGCACGTTTCAAATTAGACGCGGACAGACGGCGAGAACGGAGCGACAAGTTGCTGTCTGTTTCGTGGCTTGATGTGTCCGAGTCGCTGTCCCCCTTGTAAATACTGATTGTGTCTGGCACCGGTGGAACGGCATTGGGACCGAGGTTGGAATAGTACCGGGGTGGTCCGGGTGGTGTATATTCTTGCTGTATATTCTCATGGTACGTGTTCTCCTCGCTTTCTGCCGAATAACATTCTGGCGATGCGGTAGTCCGTGGAACAGAAATACCGTCCACAGACTGCTTCAGATAAAGTTCGTTGTCTCTGGGTTCACATAACAGCAAGTAATGACTTTCAGCATTTATGGAACCATGGTTTGAAGCTTGTTGTTCGGAAGAACCCCTTTGATATCCTTGAGGCGGCGAGTTGGAAGGACAAGAAGATCTGTCAGAGCCCAGAGAGCTGTAGCCACTATCAGTATTTCCTGGAAGTCGATCCGGTTTCCCGACAGGAATATTGACTCCTTTCGATTCAATGACATCGGAAGGCTCAACCACTTCGCGTAATCTTGAAGAACTCCGTTTGTAAGACTTTAAGTTTTGGTTCAGTAACACCGTGTCTCCATGCGGATGAATTTTTGGCAATGATCGACCTGGGTAGGCTTGCTTTTCAATACCAGCCGCAGCAGATATAGGACTAGCTAAAATGTTGGCCGTGTTGTAGATACTCACATCCTCCAGTGTCGCGGTTGATGGAAACCTGGTATGCTGCCGCTGAGCATCGGAGGGTATCTGGTCTCTCCTAGGAGTACGACCACGCGAATGAGGCTGGCCAGAATCGTCATAACCAGAGTACTGGACTATAGGCGTTTTCCTAGAATCAAATACACGCGAGCCCGGATCGAGGTTGTCAAGTAAGTTGCCGACATTGGCTAGAGTATCATCAAATTTTGGAAAGGTGGTTGAACCATCGCCTGACATGGGCTGATGTCGAGTACGAATGCTGCTTGCTGGAGACGCCGAACGGTTAACAATTCGCAGTGAGCCTCTCTTTAATCCGGCCAAGTGTGAATAATCCAATGCAATTGGAGAAATAGACCGTTGACTAAAAGCTGAGGGATGGAGATGATCCTGCTCCTCATCATATTCGCACAGAGGCCAGCGTGAGAGCCTTGAGGCAGGGAAAGCAAAGGTGCATGTATTGATTTGGCCCTGTTCAGTTGACGAGGTATCTCGTATATGTAACTTTCGCGGAGGGGGTCTCAGTGGAATACCTGGCGTCCGTAAAGAGTTGCGGCGCATCAAAGGAACGTTGGGTGTCCCGATGGGAGAAGTAGGAGAAATGTCTCCCGCCCTGGTAACATGGAAAGATGGTAGTCCTTCCATTGCAGTGTCAAAATCAGGAAATCCAAAAGCTGGCTCTCTTCGGCGGTTCTGTCTCTGTCGCTGCTGGTTAGACCCCTGAGGGCCGAATTTCTTCTTGGATAGCTTCCTTGAAACGTAAGAGCTAGACCGGGTCAATGGAGTATCATGTCTGCTTGGGAGACGGTCATCCGGTGTTGACCAGCGCTTTCCACCATTGCTCGAGAAAGATGCCCCTCGTTGCAAGGCAGAAAATGATGGAAAAGACCGTCCGCGGTTACGGTCGGTGTCATACACTTCCGGAGCGGCTTTAGGTAGAAGATCTCCTGTCCATGGACTCTTCCAGATCATGGATTCATCGAGAAGAGCATGATTGTGATGGGCTTTTCTGCGAGCTTTTGCTGATTTGGACGGGGGGATGTCGAATGACGACCGGTTTGACGGCGGTTTCGACTGCCGTGGTCTGTTGAGAAGCTCTGGGAGCGCTTCTTTTGAAGACGAGTGACCCATCACAAAGAGTCAGGGTCTTGCTAGGCCGAAATATGGCTTGTTTGGTTTTCCACGTGTTCGGCCAGGTCAACTGAGCCTAAACAAACCGCATCTCAGCTTGTGGAAGGGAGTGATTCGTAAAAATTTATCTGAAAAAAAAAAGTTCGAATGATGTTTCCGAAAGGAAACATTAATTTGCTATGTTGTTTTTGAAAGGTGGGAACTGTACAGATGCTCGTTCAGAGAGGCAAAGGTTTTAGGACGGCGAGGTTAAGTGAGGATATCAATTATAAAAGAGCACGTCCGTGTATTTCTTTCTTTTCTTTTTTAAGAAAACAGGCACGAATGCGTACATGTTGGCCAGCCAAGCATCTCTGCATAATGTCTGCGGGCGTTGCTGGTACTTTTTGTGCCAGACGCAGAAGCTGCCATCATCTGAGAGCAGACGTTAGCGGCCAATATTGGACGCAACGGCTGAAGCAAGCTGTGCAGCAGAGACGCGGACACGTCGAGTTTGCCTGAGGAAAACGGAAAGTCCGCGTTTCCATATGCATGCATCCGTTGGTTGATCACGAACTGTTTTCTCTGAGGTCGCCGATCAGAGCCCATTTAGGAGTCCACCGCGATTTCTTGGAACCTTCGCCCTTCAAGTACAAGCGGCTCATGCATGGTCACTGCACGTACATATGTAGTACCGTGCCTAGTTCATATGCGAAACGGCAACAACTGTGCTTCCGGAATACAGGTCGTCGGTTCACCGCTACGCGCCCTGAACTCATGATTTCACGCCATGGCGGTTGGACACCGACTCCAGGGGCAGACTGCTCACTCGACATCTTCGGATTCCAATCCCAAACAAACGCGCTTCCGCAAGCGGTTGGCCACTTGGGGTCAGGGCAGCTCCAATGTTGTGGCAACATTGGCGATGTGATCATCCGGAATTCCCAGCCACATTCAGGCACGACGCATCCGGGGATGGTTTCGGGAACATCACACTTTCCAAACAGACCTGTCAGACGGATAATTCAAAACGGAAACAGGTATTGGCGGTGAAGGCAGAAGGTCAATTTCAAAGTTTAACAAAAGCACAGCACGGACAACGATGACTTGTTTCCTGTAGGGCTGAAGGAAGGTGCCCCGCGGTTACGGTAACAATACATGTAATATACAACCTTATCCAATCGGATACACTAAACAGAGCTAAATTTCACGATATATTTCGATACCGCGCTCGATAATCCTTAAGCACTCGACATCAAACGCAGCATATCACATCCCTCGAGTATGCACAGTCTTCCATGGCATCTACAACATTGTCTGGCTTTCCATTCTTGACGGTAGCCGAGTTCGATCTTGCTTGTAACGCATTTCTTACGCGAGTCCACGCCCTGGGAGGCGCTGAGGCCCTAGGGTGGTTATCAGCCAGGCATATTCGCCGAGCTGAGGTCAGTAGTATACGAGGAACAATTCCATCGCACCCTTTTTCAAACTCATCACATGCTTTGCAAGTCAGAAAGACAACGTACAACACTAATGCATCGTAGATGTCTACACAGCCGAGTCCAGCAGTTCTGAGGATATCAAAAACAGTAACGCCCGGACCAAACCAACATAACACAATAAGCCAAGCGTTGGCAGATGAAGAAGACGAAGAGGATGCACAATTATTAGACGATATAATCCAAGATGAAGACCATGTTAGATTTCGCTATCTTGCTGATGTATCTGTCTATGCTAATCTAGAGCCCTTCGAATAGGAAACTCTTATTCGCGACGCATCTCATGACAAAAAGGACCAACTAGTCATTGACTACGACATAGCTTTTTCAGAAACATATCAGGTTCCTGTCATGTATTTTGTTGTGCCAGGCATTCATCAAAAAGGTCTCGCTGCAATAGAGGCTGTATATCAGCTCCTCGTCCCAGACCGACACAGGCAGCCACTGAAATCGAGCGGTGTCATGGGTGGCATCAGCTTCGGGGTATGTAATGGCTAATCGAGACGCTGTCATCACTTCATCATCTTACTCATCAACGGCAGTATCATCCCCAGTCTGGTATCCCAGCTTACTTCATCCACCCTTGCAACACCGCCACCGCCATGAGAAATATTGCTGGTGATAGAGATGTCGAGCCTGAAACTTATTTGCTAGTCTGGCTTGGCCTGGTGGGCAATTGCATCGGTCTCAACCTCCCGAGCCACATGTTCATGAAAAATTCGGTTGACAAAACGTGATCGTTGACAACCAATCTTGTAAGACTTGCAGGTAGACCGTCATAGATGCCCGTTGCCAGTTTAAAGGTGGTTGGTTGATTAATCCTCATCCGAAGAGGCCTCCATTGACACATCGCTTTCCTCGTCCATAGCTGCATCGCCCTCGTCGCTCTCTTCATCACGAGGCCGCTTGGTACCCGCAGCGACTGCTGCTGGTGGACCGCTGAAAATGGATTTTTGTAGGTCTGTTGTAAATGTGGCTGGGGCGTTCGCACTCGGAGCGACATAAGTACCGCGGAGCTTGCTGATCACGTCGGAGCTTCCCTTGGCATATGCGATCGACTGTTGTGCATTTATCAGTTAATTTAACTCTTAGTGTATGCAAAAGGATTGTCTTACCAGCTCTTTTCCGTAAAAATCAAAGCCTTGGAGAGCTCGCAAGGCTTGGGTGCTCGCCTGGACATCTCGGAAGACAACGTGCCCTTGTCCTCGCATCTTTACTGTCTTCATGACCACCACATCAAGGACAGGACCGTATGTGGAAAATAGAGTGTAGAGCGAGAGCCGTAGATCGGGTTTCTTGATTTTGTCGGGTAGGTTCTTAAGATATAGCCTGCGAGAGAAATTCAGGTTAGCGAAGAAAGTGACCAGTCAGCGTGGCAGCTTACGTTTGGTTAGGAGCACCGCTGCTCTTCCCACCAGGTGGGCCATTGCGCACGACTGCTGTCTTCGTAGCCATGGTCAAATGTGTGCAGGGTATGGTTTCAATGGCGCGAAACAAGGCGTGGACAGAAATATTCGCATTGAGCAGAGTTCAAGGGAAGCTAGCGCGAGATAGTCCGTGCTTTGCATCACGTGACAGCAGACCTCGAAAGTAGAACAGTCACAAGCCTGTTGTCTATTTTTTAGGAGAAAATGAGTTAGGAATATGAAACAAGGACTATTAAGTGCTATAAAATAAAATTCGAGACTATATCAACCTGGGGATTTTGCTGGAAAGATCCCTCACGTGCAGCCGTCTCGGCGGGATGTGCCTCATCGTCATCATCGCCCAGACCCCACACTCTGCCTAGACACAACAACAACCCCTCGACATTGCGACAGTAGAGAGCCACTCCTGTCGTATCAAACAACTCATACAATGGCCTCCTCCGAAGTTCACCATCTGTTCCATGCTCCCATTGCCGACCACTCGTTCTCTCAGGACAAGGGTACCCTTGCTGTTGCTCGAGACAGCAGCGTGGAGCTTTACCAGCTGGAAGGCAACAAGTTTTCTCTACAGGATGAATTGAAGGGCCACGATAAGACGGTCACCAGCGTCGACATTGCCCCAAACAGTGGGCGTATTGTGACTTGCTCTCAAGGTTCGAGTCGCTGGTTCGGAACTACTGTCTTCGAAGCTAACTGAATGTATTACTTAGACCGCAATGCCTATGTCTGGGAACGAACTGCGGACGGCTGGAAGCCAACACTTGTGCTTCTTCGTATCAACCGTGCTGCCACATTTGTCCGTTGGTCTCCCTCTGAGCAAAAGTTTGCCGTGGGCTCCGGAGCTCGCGTGATTGCCGTTTGCTACTTCGAAGAAGAGAACGACTGGTGGATCTCGAAACATCTCAAGAAGCCTATCCGGAGTACAATCACCACGCTTGCATGGCACCCGAACTCGGTCTTGCTGGCAGCTGGATCTACCGACTCCCACGCAAGGGTGTTTTCCAGTTACATCAAGGGCATTGATGAGAGACCTGAACCATCCGCTTGGGGAGAGCGTCTTCCTTTCAACACCGTCTGCGGCGAATTTTTGAATAATACTGCTGGGTGGATTCACGGTGTTGCCTTTTCCCCTAGTGGAAATGCCCTCGCATTTTCGTCTCACGACAGCAGCGTTACTGTCGTGTACCCAAGTGCCCCCGACCAACCACCACGGGCCATGTTGAATATCAACACTAGACTGTTGCCATTCACAAGCCTTATTTGGAACGGCGAAGCCGAGATTATTGCCGGTGGTCATGTGAGCACACTCCGTTTACAATTGTGCGTGTAGAAGCTAATTTCCTTGCAGGACTGCGAAGTTTACCGTCTTCAAGGAGACGAGAATGGATGGCAGCTAGCGGGATCCTTGGAAGCCAAACGCGGCCCAGCTGGTGCTGCTCGCGAGGAGTCGGCCTTGAACATGTTCCGCCAGATGGATCTTCGCGGCCAGGCCCAAAGCAACACTCGTCTCGACACCGTTCACCAGAACACGATCAGCACTGTTCGAGTGTACGAAGAGCAGGGTGGCAATGTAAAGAAATTCTCTAGTAAGTATCTTGAAGCCATTTTAAAGCAATATCTGACATTTTGTAGCAAGCGGTGTTGACGGTAGGGTCGTCGTGTGGACTATTTAAATGGTTGATCAAGTCCTTTATGTCTATGATTAGACTGTAAATAAGGATTAGAACACAAATATATCTCACAAATCAACTGGCATGATAAATACAGCTTGTTATGTCACATATTATAGGACCACAGCGATTCTTTAACCAATAAATAGTCTGCTTGAGATTACGAATTCTCGTTTCCTTGACTCGCATGTTTTATCCTATAGATTTCACTATTTACATACATGTAGGATGTAATCCAACAATACATTTTATTGGCGATTGTGTATACCATAGGTTTGGCATCTCCCCCGCGTTGTCGACTCCAAGGTTGAGCGCATCGCGCAAGCCATTCTAATCCATCTTCGTGTAACTTCCTTTCACCTGGGTTTAGTTACCTGACGATGATGCCTCGTAAGCAAACCCATGATTTAGACGATAATGAGCCCTTAACTAGGTAGGTTCAGCATTTCGACGACTTCCCTAGCGACCTTTGGCCATAAGGCTTTGAGCATGTTTCATGCCACGCATAAAATTCTCGAAGTTTAAAAACCAAACTTCTTGTAATTAAGATCAGTATACTTATGAAGACTTTGATGTCATATAAAGAAGCTCCTTCCATACCTCACTCTTTCTAGACTTGTGTGATATCTTCAGGCAATCACTTTCTCAACATCAGAAGCTTTCAACGTTTGTGGAACAATCGCTAGAAACATCTCTTCAAGATTCAACAAAAAGAATTGCTTTCTCAATTGTTTGCTCCGTTTGATGACTTCACCGGAAAATATTCGATGGTGAGAGTGTGAAACCGTATGACGGACGCAGGTATTGCATTATAGTGCCTGGGTCATGAAAATCGACTCCATGAGTTTTAGCGAAAGTGTCCAGGAAGTAAGAACATCCAAGGCAAAACCCTAGGGGATAAGTCCATGGTAGCCCTAAGGAGTTAGAAGGGTATTTATAGTAAGCCAAGAAAACGGTCATAGGCTTTTAAACTGGTATTTCTTTTTTTGACGGGGGTTGTGTGTGGAGAAGCGTGAATGGCATTTGCAAGGACGCTGTCGTTCCATTAGATTATTGTGACTTTCTCATTGCTCCAGGAATAAAAACGTGTGACGAAAAGTTTGCGTTTGGAATTTCGATGGGCAAAATAATATGATTGAGCGTCGGATAGAATCCCGAAAGCAGAACAATTGGCCTTTCCTGCGGCTCTACGTTCATCTTGTATCGCTGCAAGTTAAATGATGAGTTGTGGCAAGCCAGTCGCTGCTAGGGGTGGCTTCTTGCTCTCACTAGACACAAATGTTAGCGAACATTAGTATTTCTGGTGTTTGCCGGCCTCTGTGTCGCTTTTTGACCTCAACGACTGCCATGATGGTTTTATTCGAAACAGTCCGCGAAACTTCTCCATATCGCCAGCGCGATAGGCCTTGAGAGTCTATCGTGCGTTTCGTCGATGACCTGGCTGTCTTTGTGGCCGACGGGCCAAATATCTGTATCGATATGAAAGATTGCTTGTCGCCCTTTTCATTCTTCAAATAGTCACGATATCCCGGGTCGACTTTAGAAAGAGAAAAAATACGCCATCACCGTCTTGGGAAATCATTAATTTACTAGCTTTGGTAGTGATTGAGAAAAATTGCGAACAGTGCGGTGCTAGAAACTTACTGAATAAACTCGGCCGGATTGATCAACAATGGCATTCCAATTTCCTTCATCGGGATTGGCTTCCAGTATTTATATGGAGCATCGGCGAAACCTTTGTCTCTCCAGATATCGGATCGATTGTCATACTAGAGAATGAAGTATTACCAAATTTCTCCGCAACACACTCTTCTTGAGTTTATCGTTTTAACTTTTTTGAGGACCAAGACGTTTTCAACTCGTCCAACCCAAAGATTCCTCTATCAGCCGTCCTGAAAATGATCAGATCAGGCTTCCTGTCTGCTGGTGAAGAGTCTTCTTGTATGGGAACTCCTGACTGGAAGTCCCCCGTGGCGCAACTCTGGTTCGACCTTGACGAAGACTAGCTGACAAAATCGATAAACGCTGCTTGGGTACCAGTCTCGTTTCCTGTGGCATGATACATAAATTGATGTAGTGGTTTAAATCCAGTGGTCAGACTTCCCAGCGGTAGTGCTGGATCTAGGATGGAGGTCACAACTTCAACAGGAAATCCGCCCAAGGTAAAACTTGTTGTGCTTGGGTAAAGGCAATTTTTGAAAGGTTTTGTCTCATGTTCATGATTGTTCTTTGTTGAGATCTGGCAAGTTCGACTCAACGAGGATTATATCCTCTTGATATAGTCGAGATTTTATTGTAGTTGTTGAATATAAGGACTGATCAATTTGCCAAATGCCTTATTGGTTGGTGGTTACATATGTACCTATATTCGAAACCACAAGACCGTGGAAAATTGAAGTTGACCGTCCTCGCTCTTGACCCCATCAGCCAAACTTCCGTGATGCTCAGAATAGTTTATGAATATATTAACACCCTCATAGAGTTGCAGCAACTAACTAAGAACTAACTTGGGCGGCTTCGATCCAAAGAAGGACGGCGTACTTTGATATAGTATGACGTCATCTCATAATCACGTGATGCCATTAAAGTTCGCGCTAATACCCCAGGTTTGACCGTGTGACTTGATTGGCCTCGATACTTGATCCTCTCGACATCACCAGATCCAACACTGCCTTGACCACACCGGGCTCTACACAACCCACAACATGCGTAGAGCTCGCGGCATTTTTATTTCGACAAAGGCAGAAACGTCTTCTAACCTGAAAAAACCCAACCGACGACGACAATCATGAAGCTGAACAATGTCGGTCTTGTGGCGGTGGTGGCCAGTTTACTCACTCCTGTGACCCAGTCGCTCGTTATTTCAGATGATGGGCGTCCCAGCAGCGACAGTCGAACCGTATCGACAAAACTATTCTCCGATCTCGAAGAACTCGCGCGTTTAGTCGATATTTCATATTGCGTTGGATCTACCGGAGTGTACAATCCGTTCAAATGCCTCAGCCACTGCGACGAGTTTGAGGGGTTCGAGCTGGTGACGGTGAGTTTTTTTTCCCTCTCTTTTCTTGGTGTAATAAGTACTCACTGAGCTTTATCGGGTAGACGTGGAATACGGGGGTGTTGCTGTCCGACTCATGCGGCTATATTGCCCTGTCGCATGCACCATATGCGAAACGCATTATTGTCGCGTTTCGAGGCACATATTCCTTGACAAACACGATTGTAGATCTCTCCACCGTACCGCAAGAGTACGTCCCATATCCAGCCGACGGCGACGACGATGACGATATCCTCACGACGTCAGACGACACTGCCACCAGCAGATGCACCAACTGCACCGTGCATTCGGGCTTCTGGTCCTCATGGAAAAACTCCCGCAGCACAGTTCTCCCTGCTGTCCTGCGTGCAAAACAAGAATATCCAGACTACCAAGTTGTTCTTGTTGGACACTCCTTGGGTGGAGCCGTGGCCGCGCTGGCAGGTCTCGAAATGAGTCTTCGCGGGCTGGATCCGCAGGTAACCACGTTTGGGGAGCCGAAGGTTGGAAATGCCGAGTTTTCGGAATTTATCAACGCGGCGTTTGACAACGGCCCATCAACGTGTACCGCCGCCGATTGTAGCGATTATGACATGCGGTATCGCCGTGTCACGCATGTCAATGACCCTGTCCCGCTCCTCCCGCTGAAAGAATGGGGCTATACCAGCCACGGCGGCGAGATCTACATCTCCAAACTCAGTCTTCCGCCGGCGATTACCGATTTAGAGTTGTGCGAGGGCAATGAGGATGAACGATGTATTGCGGGCGCTGAGACGGCTGATTCGCTTCACCACATGACTACTACTACTACTACTACTACTACTACTACTACTACTACTACACCATCAAGCTCTTCTCCGCTATTATCAGCGCAGCAGCGCGCCAGAGAAATGCAGATGCAGATGTCGCTGATTCCGGCCAAGTATCGGCTCTGGGAGTTGTTTTTCTCGCATCGGGATTACTTTTGGAGAATCGGGCTGTGTGTGCCAGGAGGGGATCCAGGGTCGTGGAGGTGGTAGACTGTTTGATCCATTTTGTTATGCTATTGATGATACCTTGCCGCGTTACTTTATATATACTTTTACATACAAACTGTAAATCGATTATTAGTATATTCGAACTATCACATGTATGCTAATCCACAAAAGATGCTACACTGTAGGCTCAAACACAGACAAATTAAAAACAGAAAGAAACAATATTTGCATTGGAAAAGTGGAAGTGAAAGTTAAAATGAAAGGAAAGAAGAAAAAAAAAAGTCTATCGGCCAAATTCCAAATTCGGCACAATCACCGGCCCATACTTGACCACACTTCCATACGCTCCCTCACCCTGGACCATAAAGTCAGCTGCTAGACTGAGCTTCCCGGCTCCACGCTGCATGTCCGTCTGACCAAATGTGCCAGAGACAACTTCCGGGTCATACGCGACAATAGCGACGTAGTTGCGGCGGCCCATTAGTCGGCGATACTCTCTCGGCTGGCCCGTGACGTCTGTCTGGAAGAGCTCGAGCATGTCCTCCTTGGTATCTGATGGCTGAGAAGGGGTTGAGCGTTGCCCGTTGGCGGGTACGTAGAGCGGTTTGTTGTTGTGCAGAAGTTTCAGAATGTATGCCGACGGAGGTGTGTTGACGACGGGAGCTGTGATGAGTTGATACATGGTTTTGTGGTCTGAAGGGTGGCTTGGATCGTGGACCAGACCGGCACCGCAGACATTGACAGCGCCAGAGAGGAATGTCATACGAATTGACTTTTGTTTCGCGATTCCCTGTAGTGTGCGGATCAGGTATGTGCGTTCGAGGTCTTTGGATTCATGAGTCCATTGGTCTCGAAGCTCGTCGAGTATGTCGATTTCACCAAACGGATTCAGCACGCTGCCCATCAGACCTGTTTTTCCAACAGCCCGTTTGACAGCATCGAAACCAGAGCCCACCGCGTCTTTTGCACCCACAACACCGGCCACAGAGCTGGTGACTTTACCCAGGAGGTTGTATGCGCCGGTAACGGCTTTCTTGCCGGTAGCCACGGCATTTGCTATTTGCTCTGTAGATTCCAAACGTGGGTAGATCAAAGGCACAGAAACCATCCAGATGCAGTGCTGGACGCTGGGCGGTAAAAGTGCTATCTTGGGGAACAGGCCTTGGTATGTTGGACCAGCCATGACTTGATGTGGGTTCCGCTCTGATCGACAATCAGGCCCGACAACAACGACTGCCGGTCCCAGATATTTCACAAAATGCCAGCCTGTGCCTGTGATAGTGAAGAGATCGTGATCGGTGCTTAACTGACGAAGCTGCTCGAGGGTGGTGTGATGTTGGAAGAGCAAGTACATCTCAATGCCGACGCGACCGATGTTCTTGAACATGTTTGAAAATTGCATGTGCTGAGGATACGACCCGAAGCCATCGAATCTGAACAAGTTAGTACAATAGAAATTTGAAGAGAGAAAAGAAAACTGACATGTCATGATCGTCCAGCTGTAGGATGTACGGGATTTGGGCGAACGCTTCTCGAAGATGTGGCTGGTCAAAATGACTTGTATAGTAATGGAAGTAGGCATGCGTCACTTCCTCCTCATGTGACGGAGTCCAAGGCGCGTTCTTTCGTTGCTCTTTTCCACGAATGCCCAGCCACTGCTTGAGAAGAGGGATTTCTTTCCAGATGCGGTCCGCGAATATCTGACCTCCAAGACCAAGCTGGCAATGGAACCCGCCGACTTCAGCATGCTTTTGCATAATATCCTTCCACATAAAACCCACGCCGCCAAGACGGGCTCGTTCATTTGCATTGACATTGAGCGCAAAGTCGTTGCCCGACGTGGCAATGAACCGCCAGTTTGTCTCATGTCGTCCAGCGACCAAGAACTCGTAGCGTGTGCAGCCCAGGTGGGAGGTGATTGCATATGTCCATTTTGCAGGCCCAGTCTCGTCCATTTGTAGATCAATGTCATACTTGTAAAACACCCATCGCTGATGCTGCGAAATCTTCAAAGCCTTTAATTGCCTCGGGCTAGGTGAAAGATCGACGCTTTGATGGATATGGATAGTCGGGGGTTGAGGAGCGTCTGTGACGAGGAGAATAGACCCAAGCCAGAGACCTCGTTCGAGGTCCATGTTACAATACCGCAGATAGGGGCCAAAATAGACACCGTTTGTAGCGGCGACTTTGTATAACTCGACTCCACTGACCGGGGGAGGGCCAGAGACGGTCCCCGCAGTACTAAGACCCATCACACTCCCTTCGTACATCGGGGTCATGGGAATGCCAGGAGATTGGAGGGGTTTGCCTCCAAAAGTAGAAAATGCAGGCGATGTCAAAGGGTGGGCACTGTATACACTTCCCACCGGAGACAAAGGTGTCTCGTTGAGGTTGAGCGGCGTGGGACCCTTTGGAAACTCCCATTGTGTTGATTGAGTAGGAAGATGGATGTAGTAGTATTGACCAGAGTTTGGGTCCAAATGCGCAATCCACCCTTCAGGTAATGGCGGAGGCGAGGCCGGCGTGATACCGGGAGGCGGGGACGCGTTTGTCTGGACATGTTGTTCAGGAGTAGCGTTTGCTTGCTGTTGGTAACCTGGTTGTGGAGATGTGCCTATCTGCTGTTGTCTAGGATCGTTGGCAAAGGCTGGGTGACTTTGGACCGATGGAGCCGGAGAGCTTAGCGGAGGAATTCCAGCAGCAGCGGCAGCAGCAGTAGGAGCACCGACTGCCGAGCCAGCGGTTGACGGTGGAACTGATGAAGCTGGGTGGCCCTGTGGAGGCGCAGCGCCTGCTGCAGGGCGTCCTTTTTCATTAGGATAGGATTGAGACTGGTTCGATCCAGAAACGCTAGAGTACGCAGGAGGGGGAGAAGAGGAAAGCTGCATTCGGTGCAAATCCTGTTCCAGAGCGTTGGGGGGAATCACAGGTCGATCACTCTGGGTGGATGGAGCCGGAGACTGTGTTGTAGCAGGGTGAGCCGGTACCGGGGTAGGTTGTTGCTGTGGCGGCGGCGGCTGCTGCTGCTGCTGTTGACTCCCGATTTCATTTGGACCCTGGTAAACCGTAGGCGGACCATGGGGCTGGGTTCCCGGTTGTTCGGTAGGCGTCCAAGGTCTCTGGGCCGGACGCTGGTTGGCATACTGGTTTGCGCGCTGTTGGGCAGCGGCGTTGTGCGACTGCAAGCTTGCCAGCGTAGACGTGCCCGCAATTCCAGCAGCTGCGAATCGTGCCTCGATATCTGCACCTGGTTGTTGGCTAGGGCCCTCGATGGGCGTCTCCGGAGGCGGCGGTGATCCGCGCTGCGCCCTGGTTGTCGAGGTCGATGCCGTCGAGCTGATTCTATTGATCGAACTTGGGCCGCCGGGTGGCTGCAGACGGTTTTCCCCTCCTGAAGGAGGCGGAGGAAAGTAGTGCTGATTATAATCCGAATTCGCAGGCTCAGCTGCGACTGGCTGCTGGTTTGCCGGAGGAGCAGCAGCAGCAGCAGCACCTGGCGGAGGAAACCTCTGGTAGAGTTGTGGATTACTGTTATCTGTGATGGGCGACTCTGGCAACGGTTTGGGAGGCGCATTGCCACGGCGCTCGGCCAGAGAAGGCTTGTTCTCTCGCGGCTCATGAGGGCGCAAAGCCGCAGGGTAATCTGAAGGAGATGGCGTACTGCCGGGAGATGCGACTCGGTACTGCTGCTGCTGCTGCACCGGGGGACTCGCAACACGGCCTGCTCCAGGTGGCGGGGGATAGACCGTTTGAGGGTATGGAGGCTGATTCGACGATGGCGAACCGCCAACAGCCTGTTGTTGATACTGCTGCGGCCGAGCCCGGTCATCGGGATACGGAAGAGACGAAGACGAAGACGAAGTCGTTGGTTGAGGGGTAGGTACTCCGGACGGAGGTTTACTGATTCTCAGCGGTCCCACGACGGGCGATTCGCCATCGTCTCGCCGATTATTTCCAGCGCCGGCGGAGGAAGTGAGAAACATTTCATCGTCAGTGATGCCGCGTTGGGCGCTGTTTGTCGGACTCATGGCGAGCTCTCAGCCCGATCGCGGGGGAGGCGGTACAGAGCGAGAGGAGAGAGGAGTTGCGTGCGCAATGAATGATGTTCAGGAGGACACGGGGTATAGGCGACAGGACGAAGTCTCGTGAAAGTAAAAGTAAAAATAAAACAAAAACAGAAGGAGCAGTCAACAACCCCTCAGGAGACCGCAAGGCAAGAGCAAGAGCAGAACCCCGCATCGATTGGTTCGCGGCGCGGTGGCGGGCCAGGCGTGCTGAGCACGGCGATTGGCTGCTGGCGAGATATCACCTAAATTGCCGGCGGCTACACAGTAGCACGCACAGCATCTATTCGCGCCTGGTGGCTGAGATCGTCGCTGTGAGGATTCAGGGATTTGCTGAAGAGAGGCCCAAGGATCCACTGTTCTTCAGCGCATTTGTTTGGTTTTTCGTAGTAACTAGGCTCTGTTCACTCGAAGTATACAGATTTACGGCTCGACCCGCACGCTCGCCGGGCCGGGACCCGCTCTCGTTCCAGACACTGCGCGATGCACTGCGCTGATAGGCTGCCCCTGTTCTATTTATAGATATGCAGTGTGATTCCGTATTTATTGTTCAATGTTCATGTTCATATGTACTCTGTATGTATAGATTAAGCCGAATGGAAAGGGTATTATATTATTGTACATGTCAATTGATACATGGTAGTTGTATATGCGAATACATCGGAACAAATAGGAAAAAAACTTGCTCAAGGTGCGTGATTGAAAAGAAAACAGAAACAAAATCATAACTCATCTCGCGCTCATATCCGCTCATACGCTCATGTTTATCGTCGCAGTTGAAAGGACGAAAAGGTCCAAAAAAACAAAGAAAGAAAAAAGTATTCTTACATCCCAAAATTAACCACCTGCATCGCATACTGCGTCATGACATCGCGCCAGTCGACATGCACCGAGTGGCCCACCGTCATGAGATGGTCATTCTGCGATTGATAGACCATCTGCAGGAGGTCGCGCGTGGTAGTTGCATTGCGGCCCACGCCCTGCTTCTCCATGCTGGACATCAAGTCCATTGCCATCATTTTCTGCCCGGCCGACGAGGTAGACACGCCGGCCATGAACAAAGGGAAGATGACAAATCGGAGATCGAAGCGCTCATCACGCACAATCGCCTCTGCAAGTTGCAGGATAGCCGACGCATGATGGCTGATCACTTCTTCAGAAGCAGTGTCTGTACCCAGACACTGCCCCCTCCACATGCTGGTATATGAGTAGATCATGCAGGAGTGGTACAGTGTTAGCGCCTATTGGAAATTGTCAGTCATGAACCAGAGAAAAATAACAGGAAACTGACATTTTGGAAAATCTCGCGAGGCCGTTGTGGAAGAGCTTCCATGTTCTGACACAGATAATGATTATCCGCCGAGTTCCACAGCTGTTGCAAATGGCCTCTAATCTCATAAAGCCACTTGGAACTTCCACCCGTAGGAGAAGGTACATCGCGTAGATCTGACGCTAGAAAAGCCAGCCTGCTTGCAAGAACAAACGTGTCGTAATACAGCTGGAGTATATGAGGCAGGGTGGCATTCTCTTCGGGGTAGATGACGCTATACCCACTGGACGCCAAGGGGTATAATTGGCATTTCGAGTCTGGCAGCATGTTGTTCTCAAGCATTGCCTTTAAAAACTCTCCCTTCCCTGCCCCGCTGATCAGGGCATAGAGGTCGATGTTGCAAACAAACCATATAATATAGGGGTATCGTTCAGTACCCAAAGTGGACGCTCTCCTCATTGAGATCTGGAGCAGTTGGGACATGTGATGAGACCACAAGTTTGATCCGCCCTCTTCGGCAGCCGCAATCTAGTCGAATAATCAGTAAAATGACTGCTTGGTATTAAAAAGCTTGGCTCACCTCATAGACAAGTAAAAGGAAATGAGTGAGAAACAGTCCATCAGAGCAAAGATCGTCATTGCTGCGCAGGGCTGTCTGTAGTGAGGGAAATGCTTGGTGGTAATGCTGCAAAGCCTCAAGGCTCTGAGTACCTTGTTGCCGGGAAAGGCTAAAAGCCGACACAGCCATCATCGCATGGAGTAGCTATTTCTCTGGTTAGTATGAGAGTATTTTTCAAATGTCGTTGTCACTCACGGGTGGAAACGTAGAGGCAATCTCTTCAAACATCTCTGCTCCCGGAATCATCGGGCTAGACAAGGGAGAGAACGGCTCCTGGGTATATTGTCCTTGGATGAGCTGTCTCCACACTACTTCACGGAAGTGAGTAAGAAGTCTCTCGTCTTCACTGCCGCGCTCCACTCCAAGAACATGTGAAAGAGCATAGTAGCCTTCAAATGGAAATTGTAGGGGAGAGGCTGCAGGTGGAGGAGATGTAACCGTTGAAGTGGCTGGGGATAGTCTTGCTTTTCTCCATTGCGGTGTCGTATAGCGTTGACTGCTTTCTTCAAAACGATCCAAAATGACTACATTAGGATCCGTCGTTTCATTACTGCTCTCGCGGCTGAGCAGTGAGCTGGTCGTTGACCCGCGCCGGGATTCCAGACTTTTGCTAGAATCAATTGATAAATCGTCCGAGTACTCTGGAAGCCCGACGAAGCTATCAGGCGTGGCGATGACATGATACGTGCCGGGATGGTTGTTTTCCGCCTTCTTTTCACGCTCTTCGTCCGAGGTCAGAGTGAAGAACGGGGGCATAGAGTCGTAAAGGCCGGGAGATATGGGAGGAGAGTGAATCCGGGTTGACGCTGCTCAAAAAACCGAATTAGTCTAAATTCTTTCCGAGGTAGAAATCTAGTCCTACGATCCCAAACTGCGTTTCCGGCAGTTGATACCTCGGACATGCGCTCCATTACTCGGGATGTATCATCGCGGAAGGATAGGCGGGGACTGTAATCGCAAAGGTGCCCTAGGCGAGAGCATTGGCCGCAATTGGGCCGGTTTTCGTCACATTTAACTATTCAAGATGAGGACAACTCAAGAGGAAGAATGGGAACTCTAAGAAATTACCTTTTCGACTCTGTATAAATGGGCAAAAAATACAGTCAGTAAAGTTGAAAGTCTAAACCATAGATCCCGATAAGGTAGAAAGCTTACCCGGCATGTCCTGGCAAGACGGGTTAGTTCACAGCAATTATACAGTGACACAGAGCATCTCACTCACCAGCAACCTGTGCGTGAACGAGGCGGCAGACGAATGCGGGGTGGAGCTCCCAAGCTCATAGATTTCAGGGGACTCGATTCCGGGGGAGACGGCAGAGCGAAGCCCTTGATGCGCGGGGCAATGACTGGCACTCGCAACGAGTGTTTCCCAGCAAGCATGTCGCTGCCGGTGGGAATCACAATGCTGGTGGCTGTCATGGCGCGCGACTGACTGTCCCGGTCGACGCGGGGTTCGGTGGTTGTTGTGGTAAGTGACAGTCAGTGTTGAGTCACCGGGGTGTAGCGGCGAGTAGGCAAGAACAAGATACAAGATACAAGATATAAGATAACAGAGCGAGAGGGTGAGGGTGAGGGTGAGTGTGAGCGAGTGTGTTAGACAGTGGCTGGCATGGTGGCGGCGGCGAGAAGGAATATATAGACAGCACGGCGGTTGGCGCAGGCGTGCAATAGCTTGTCGACAAAACGGGAAGGCGGCTAGCCTCTATTCAGCTGTCTGCCCTCCCTTTACGAGATCTGCTTACCAGAAACAGACCAGAAGAGAATGTACATCATGTGGGAGGCAAAACGCCGATGGTCGAGCACGTTGTCAGGAAAGGCAAAAAAAAAAAAAAAAAAACAAAAAACGGGCGTATTGTCATTTTCGGGGCTCAGCCTTGTTTGTCACTGGAACAGAACAGTGGAACTACGAGCAGATATCTCAGATAGCCGGCTCAGTCATCCGTACATAAGCTTGCAGCGGGGATTTTCTCGCGGATTGGGCCATCTGACAGACTGGCGCTGACCTGATCGAGTCCGAGTACAGTGATTGGGCGCTTGCGTAGTGCAAGCTTGCGCGGAATAGGGCAGAAAGACCGCAGGCCAGCAGATAACCAAGGCACGCACTAAGCGAGGAGGGCTCTAGCGTCTGGGGAAGCGATCCGAAGTCTATTTGGTGACTGCTTTGGTTTCTAATTCTGGACATGCAGACGACTCTGTACTCTGTACTGCAGCATGCAGGAGGCTAAAAGGGGGCCCGGAACACCCGGAGTTATTCCAGTTTTGCTGTCAGGCGAGCCATGGAACGCCTATACTTGGGTCATTATTTATTTATCAGCCCATTTTTAGACTCTTATAGTAATACACATATCGCCGGACAAGGTAACCTCCATGGCAAGGATGAGAAGAGAGAAAGAAAGAAAGAAAGAAAGAAAGAAAGAAGCACAAAAAAACATGCATCTGCATTATTCTTCTCTAACCCAGACTAGTAATATACCACGAGTAATAACATACTACTACAATTACCATCGGTACCACGAGCAGCTAGTTAAGCGTGTAACAATCGTACCGCCGAGTCGCGCGGGCCCGTAACCGACGGAACAAGCACGCCTAGTGTGTCTTACTATCGACATCCAACCGCAGACGCAGCGCCCAAAGCTTTGCGAATGCACTCTGCACATTCTTTTTTTCTGTCCTATTCTCTCCTGTTCGTTGACTCTTTTCTTCTTATCATACAGTGAATCAATAATGCGACGATTACGATCCCGTGGTCCTAGCATAATCGAAAAATGAGTCACGGGATCTTTCTTAGTCTCGCAACGAACCACATTCCAACTGCAATACAAGCGTATTACGAGACCGTTACCGGGACTCTCCGACAGATCGATCTCCTATTAGCTGGGAAAATCCTTCAGCCGGAGACGAACCATGATCCGGGAATAATGACAAACTTGTCATGCTTCGGCTGTTGCTGTCTGGCCGAACGAGTCAATTCCGACCCTTGGTCCGTGGCACTTGGACTAGTTTTGCTCAACCTCACAAGGCGCTCAGATCCAGGTCCTGGTTTTTTTCTTGCTTGTCGGACGCTTCGGACGCTCCGGACGCCCCAAAACAAAACCACAACGACAACGCCCACACTGGTGTTTTTATTGTAAGAATGTAAACTAATAGTAACAGAATAGATTAATATTGAAATTTATATTCACCGGGGAAAAAAAAGATCTATATGGTTCCTCGCTTAGCTCCCCCACTAAAAAATTAAAGTACAGCGTGATATGATCAATGACATTACTAAAATAGCAATCGGCAGTTAACCAGAGGTCATTTTTTCTTTTTGATAGATTGATCAGCGTGTTCCCGCGAGCCCAACGAGCCCAGCACTCTGGTTCACCTGCTGCAGGGCACGATGCGGCCAAAGCGCCTCTCAGTTGTCAACCTTACTCCGTATAGTTGTACTCCGTAGCTGTCAGATTTTCATCGGTCGGCGGTGCTGTCACAGCATTTCTTCTTTTCCTTCTTAAATAATAGAGTCATAGACAGACAAGAAACGGTCCAGACCGTGTTTTCCTTCAGCTGCAAACTCCCCCCAAACCAACACATCATTGTATCACGTCCTCCTCAATGTGCGTCAAAACAGACTCAAAGACATCATCACATCTACAATTCCAAAGACTCACTCGTGTACTTCGTATAGAAAATCGACGTTTTCAGCCTAGCGCTTTCGCTTCCCCGGGCGTTGATTCCAAAGATTCCAATAACCCACTTGCCCACTGTGTACCCTGGAAAATGAAATAAAGTATAGTGTGTGTTTGTGCAAGCTCTGGCCTGGCCGTACGGAGTAGAGTACTTTCGTCCTCCCAGGAGTCCCAGCAAGGATGTAGGCGTCAACTCAGACAAGCAGGGCGCCAAGCTTTGTCGCAAAAACCGTTGAAAGGGCCCGGATTGGTGGCCACGCGTTTTGCGGGGCCGAGTAGCGCAAGCTGTGTATCGAACTAACCGTTTTAGACTTAGCGTATAATACCGTTCCGGAGATAGGGTTATTGTGAAAGCGAGAATTGGCCGAAGAAGTTATGCAGTATGTAACTAACTAATTGCCTGCATGAGAAAAAAACAGACAGAAGGGCTAGCCCTTCTCACTGGAGTCTTCATCTTATGAGGATGTGTACTATTGCACAATGCATACTGCTGGCCCCTTGCCCATATTGAGTATGCGACTTGCTAAGCCACCTTTTTTTTAATCAGGTGACAAACCTAAATTGATTCATGAAGGAATAACACATGATAGTCATCGATTATAGAACAAAAGGCGTGATGGTGACAAATACTTTCTGTATCCTTGTCTGTACTCTACCAAATGAGTAACCAGTTCCTAGCACGTAAGTCACCCTCCCTCGGGGGAAAAGAGGAACAAACCTTCAACACGAAGAAAAGGATTTACTCTGGACCGTTATCAATCCAAAAAGCTAAAATTCTCTGTCTGCAGTGCTGCACCCCGGCAGATATGCTACGTCTGCTGCGTAACAAGATCAGTCAAATTCCCACGTTTTCAACTCTAATTGCGTTTGTTTTTCCGCGACGTGGCCCGGCCCTGGGGGTCAACTGGTGGGCGACCAGGTCGGTGGGTGAGGCTGGCTGGAATTGACAAGGGGTGTAAGAATAACAACAGCAGAAAAAAAAAATTTTTTTTTTCTTCGACATGCATCGTGTTCATCAACTGTACCACTTACTCTACTGCAGTGACAGTGCAGCAGCACAGCCCATCCATCCATGTGTTGACACAACCACTTGACAGGGCCGTGTCACATCCCTTTTTCAGTTTAGTGCACGTCCTCCAAGCGAGGAGGAGACCGAGTCCAGACCGTTTACCGAGAGTCTGGAACCATCGGGCGCTGGCGGAAAGCAAAAAATGCATCGCCGGTTGTGTGGTTGGGCCGGCCCACGGTCCGTCCGCTTGCGATATCCTAGTTAGGACTAGCGCTAAGCTGGTCGGCCCGCCGTGCGCTAGCGCCATTTTTGTCTGGGCGCTCACTGTGATTGGCCAGACAATGTGGGACCCCGTCGCGCACATGGCAGACTGCATCCGTATCTGTCTTTCTCCATCCGGTACGTAGTAGGTGAGCGTATTTTATTGGGGAAATACTAGGGTCTTTTTTGGTTGTTTGTTTTGAAACCGAAACTTGCGCATTCCTGTCACTTGATCGCTCCAACCACAGTCCGTCAGCTCGTAAATTATTGAGTTACTCTGTACTCTATACTAAATTCTAATACAGTATACGACTCGCTTAGCCTTAGCAGCCCTGCTGTCTCCTCCCCCAAATCTAGCCAAGTGTCCGCCTTATCCTTCCGTTCTAGGAACAATCCCCGGCCGCCGCGATGTGCATACTCTACAAGAGCCCATCGGAAACCACCCCTTACGATTGTTGGTTGCTCTTCGTGCATCGTCACCCCCTCGTTCAGTCGGACTTAGACGGTACCGTCCCAGCGTAACGGTAAAAACCGTCGATCTGCCACGTGGTGGACTGGAGTACAACAGCAAATGATCCTGCGTAGCGTACGTACTACGTACTCGGTACTTGTCAAAGCTTTCGTAGGGCGGCCTCCAGGATGTGCTGAATCGGCCCTGCTCGTTCTTGCGCCAGCCACTGTCCAAGCCAATGTCGCTCTTTCTCTCCCACTTCTATACCGGCCTCGCGAGCCATGGTGATGAATTCATCCACCGCCTGCGCCCGTTTCGTGCGGAGGCTTTCCACCGTCGGGTTCAAGTCGCGGAATAACAGCTGATCGGCCAGAATCCGCAGCCCCTTTTCGACGCTGTCGCGATCCGCTGCTGCTCGCCCCTCTTGCGACATGTGTTTCCCAAACCTTGTAAACGCGGCCCGTAGTCCCGTGTAGAGATTGTCCAGCACTCGGCGACTATTTCCTCGAACGCAGTCATTGATGATTGTTGACGCAGCGCTCAAATCTTCTGCATATCCCGATATCGCCGTCAGCATCACGCCTTGCAAAACTATCGTAAATTGTCCAATCTCACCTGAACTGGGCCCCATCAGGGAGGGGTTGACACATCGCAGGAGACAATCAGTGCTAGCTGCCAATGTCTCGTCGCCACTATCACCGGAAGCTTGTTAGACCACCAATACCCAGCCTTCCCGCGAATCCCGCTTGCTCCAAACGTCATAAGGGGAAGCCACTCACAGCGTAGTTTTGGAATGATCCGAGTCTATGTCCATCTTAGTGCCGTCTCTATCCGTCAGATCCTCAACGATTGGCTCAACGATTTTGATGGCTTCAGGAAGCAGGTACAAATCCTGCCGGGCCTCTGCAAACGAGGCCAGTGCACTAAGCCCATGCGGCCGATACGTCTCGTTGTTCCTCTTGGCCTCCCTGAGCATGATTACCTGACAACGAGTTAGTAAAGGCGTAATTGACCAGAGGTGATTGAAGGATTTTGTTGATACTCACTTTCATTTGCTGGCCAATGTCTGGTTTGGATTCCCAAATAGCGTGCGAATTCTCCGTAAACTTGACAAACGCTTTGAGCACCTTTTCTTTACCCTCCCACGTCTTTCCGCTCAGGGCCCGGTCTAAGAGTGGCCAGATAAGCTCGGCCGTCGTGCGGTCAAGAGATGTTCCAAGGCTTGTGACGACATCAGCCGCTGCCAGTGATGAAGTATGTTTGATTGCCCAGCGAGGGGAATCCAGCCGCTCAGATATGATCTCTCTGATTTCACTGAGATACAGAGAGACGGCCCGGGATCCTCCAACGTTATCTTGCCAAGTCTTGTCAAAAATCTCGCGGGTCTGCTCATCGGCATCGTGCTTGGCAACAAAGACAAATGGCAGTGCTGCACTTGTAAACTTGGAGAACCGATCGCTAGAGAGCTTTGACATGGAGTGCAAAATCTCTCCAGAGATCGCTTGGTGAGTAGCCTCATCGGCGTTGAAGTAGATAGATTTTGCAAATTCAATCATATCCAACACCTTTTCGTCGCTCGCCAATCGAATCATGTATCCAATCGAAGCGCTGTACGACACGCTCACTGTTTCGTTTCGGTCAAGTACATACTTTTTCAATATGACAATAAACTTGTCTGCGTAGGGTTGGAATAGTAAACTTCTCGTACTCAACAGAGCAAGAACTCTGCTGCAGCCGACCTTGGAAGGCAATCCAACAGCAGTTCGTAGAACCCCTTCCAGTTTTGCAGCAACCTCTTTCATGGATTCTTCATCGAGGCCGTCTAGAAGATACCGCTCAATACTCTCCATCATTGGAGACATTCGGATACTCGAAAGCCTCATATTATCAACCTCCTGACCGGTAAGTCCGTATTTGTCTGCGTTCAAGTGAACATAGTTCACAGCCTGAGGCTCCAAGGAGCTTAGGGAAGATACAAACTTCTCTAGAATTTGAGGTATAAACGGTCGCAACAGAGCACTTGGGCTCTTCTTGATAATTTGAATCACCGTCGTTATCGAATAAGCTTGGACTTCTTGCGCGCTGGATTCCATACCCCGTTGACTCAATAAGAAAGGAATGAGATGGTTCAGCATCGTCTTTGCCCGCTTTGACTCGGTGTCTCCGGTTTCAAGCGTGCGTGTCAGAATATTGGTGATAACTTGACAGAGGCGCAAGGCGGCCGCGCGCACTGATTCTTTGATGTCGTCCATCACCTTGAACGCTTTAGTCAAAATATCGTTCATATACTTGTCATACTTGTCCACTTGGCGCCCTTGAATGAGATCAGCAATGGCGGAGCAGCTAGCCTCACGAACTCGCCATTCTCTTCCGGCGATGATACTGGTTAGCAAATCGTCCATGATGGCATCAAAATGTGTTTCCAACAAGACATTAGGCTCCTTGACGACAGCTTGCCAAATTCCATTCATTGACCTCTGTACGTTCGGATTCGGATCGAAGCGATAACGATACAACTTGGGATAAATCTTTGGATTCCGAGAGAGATAGCCGCTCATGCTAGAATCAGACAGCACGGCACTCAGGCCAAATTTACCAAACGCAGCTCGGCTCGACCATATGGCATTGTTCGACGCGAGGGACATAAAGCGGTAAACCAAACTTGGATCTCCAACTTCGGAAGCCAAGCTCATGATGTCCTTATAGGTTGTGACCGACTTTCCTTCCCCAGTCGGTAATGCCCCAGCGTCGAACAGTTTCGTGTCATTGCTGACATTTCCCTTCAAGCCGGATTCATTGCCAGTAAAGGAACTGACCAAGTCTCGGACCAAGTCGTCTCGAAGATTCTGATCTCCCATTTCATAAACCAGACTCAATCCCCTGGAGCCAGTTTCCTGCACAAATTCGTCTCTGTCTGCCAAAAGACCACTGAACGCCGCTTGGCAGTAACGAAGGCGCTCGTGAACTTCTCCAAGATGTCCGCAATTTTTGACCAAACAAAGTAGCCATATCGCAGACGCTTTCCGCAACGATGGCTTTGAGGCTTTGCAGTTCGCTATGAGATTATCGGCCATGTCTGTAAGGATATTCCTTGGAACGTCTATTTTTAATGGATGACCATCGACGTCCACTTCCCCGATAAGCGACTTTGATTCCCACCCTGCAGCCGCAGCACAGAGCGAATCGCCCACAGAAAGTTGCACTTCGGGTTTACGAATTTCATGCAAGCCATACAACGAGTCCATGATGCTGCTGAATGTAGATGCGTGCTCGCCGTCTTTTGGCATTACCAGACATAAATGGCCCAATGCTTCAATCGCACTTTCTTTCTCGTTTTTGGCAGACTCTAGGAGTTTATCCTTGATAGTCTGTAGTAATCCAGCCCCAGACATCACCTCAAAGGTCAGAATTTGCGAGATTGTGAGCTGGCTGATGGCTAATTGAACAGCATTTACAAGCGAAGCATCCCGTGATTCAGAAAGAATTTCAACAATAGTGCCAATGTATTGTTTGACCTGAGTCTCAGGAATGACGTCGAGTCTTTTGTGGAAAGAAAGTCTGCTGAGAACAAATGCTGCAGTAAGGACTGCTCCCCTCACTCGGTTTGCTGCCTGTCCAACAGATCCCTTCCACGTGCTGCTCAGGCTGATTGCTTCGGAGGAAATCCGCTGACAATCTTGTACCGTCAGTGACGGATGGGAAGCGACAATTCCAAGCGCCCTTGCAGCGGTAAGCTGTAGAGGATGATCATTCGTAGCATAAACTACTTGTGGTAATGAACTTGCTCGATGGACAACGGGCGCCAAAACTTCATTGGAAATTAAAGAGCTGATGTCTACAAAGTCTTTGCCACATGCAGTGGCTTCTGGCCCATTTCCAAGGACACCTTTAAGCGCCGCATCCAGCCAAGTTGCCATATTAGAAGCAGGTTGCTGGCGGATATGTTCCCTTAGAGACTCTCGAGCCTGAGTATCAGATTGAAGCAATGTGTCTAGTCGGTATTCCCAGTCCTGGTCAATCTCAAGCGGTATTTCTGCTTTTGAAAATGCTTCCCATACGAGGAGATGCTTGCAAAACCGGATAGCTGGTGCAATTACTCCGTTTATATCTGCCGGTGTAGATTCAAGATCGGCCAGCAGCTCAAACAGCCTCGTTGAAAATTGAAAGTTGGGAAAATCATATCGAGTGTCTTGAGAACTAGGCTCAGAATAGACACCCCTCGCAGGGTTGAGCATTCGATACCAATACGGATGTAGACCTTTTTTGCCTTCTTCAATGATCTCCCTACCCCTGCCAACTGTGCTTCCGATCGCTAGGATATCCACCCATCTAGCAGTGAGGTCCCAGTATGGCAGGCATCGATTGGCATATCTGACAGCCGTATAATGCACACTGCGAACAACAGGGAGGCCATTCAGCGGGTTTTCTTTCCCGGGTTGGATTTTCATCTGAGTCACAAGAAAGTCGCCGAGCTCTGACCTTGTATCTTCAGGAAGGTTGCCTGTGAAACAGTTCATAATACTCCCAAGGGCTTGCTCGATGCTAACGGATATTTCCGAAGCTGATGCGTCCGAGGCAAGAGATGCAAAAAGCCATTTCAATAGATCCATATCCACATTATCGGGTGCGATCTTGGGCGATAAAATACCGATGCTTTCGTATGCCAAGCCTCGTGCAGAGATATCAGCTATTGATAACTTCTGGCCACTAATGCTGGGGTCAGGCCACCCTTGGTACTCTACATAGCCACGGAGGCCCACGACAGCTTTGGGGGCAATCAATTTCAGATCCGATGGGGCTCCCATGCGGACAAGCCACGTGGTAAAGGTGAAGATCTGTGATCTAAGCTTCGACGCTTGAAGGCCCTGGTTGGATTTGGCTTCATCTGAAAATAAGCCTTCTTCGAGCAGCCTGGTGATTGCGTCCGTATATGAAATTGCCTTCACAGATTTTCCGAGAAGGCTCAGGACCTTGATCTGAAGAGGAATGCGGACAGGAGGGGTGGCGTTGGGCCCAGTAGTTCCAAAGTAGAGCTTGTAAAGTTGCTCTACCGTCTCAGCATCTTCCAGATTAGGATTAAATCGCTTGAGGACATCGTCGCCAATATCCGAGAGACGAGAATTGGAATCAGCAGATAAAATCACAGCGGGAAGAAACCGATCCGGGTCCGTAAAGGCGCCACTAGTAAGGAACCTGGCGACCACAAGCTTTGTTTCGGTCAAGTTCAAGCCGCCGGAAACCTTTGGGTCCCATGTATCCACAAAAGTAGACGATTTGTTCAAAAAGCTGTATTCTGATGGAGAGAGCCCCGGGCAAGTGGTTGCATCATTACCTGCAGATGACAAGAGAAAGAGCTTGCCAAACCAGACCGATAAGAAGCGCAGGTCCTCAGGTGATAGAGAGAGCTTGTCCCTTAGGCCAACGTCTTCTTTGCTCTCTTTTGGGGGAATTCGAAGTAGAGGCAGCAGTCTCAGAACCAAATTAAACCCGATGGCTGATTGTGAAGATGTAGTATCAAGACGGGAAATGCCCTGGAAAACAACCGGCAGAAGCTCCACCCGGACTGATGCATCCAGGCGATCCAGGCCCTGCTGTATATATAGCAGGTCGAAATGTCTGATTAACTGAGAGCTCTGCTCTGTGAACTGCTTCAACAGTGCAGCCACAGGGAGCTGGATTGACTGAGGCTTAATCCTTGCGTTGATATGCTGGCACACAGCGATGACTTTGTTGCGCACCGCCAGGCTTTCTGATGCAAGCTTGAGGAGCAGTGGTGCGAGATATGTCTGCAATAGCTTCTGGAGCTTCTCGTCCGAGTCTGCCAGGGCGATGCGGAGCTCCACCTTGGATACTAAGTTTAACTCGCGTGCCTCAAGGCTGTCCGCGGGCGCGTCTGACGCCATTGTCTGGGATGGGCGCGGCGGTCTTGCTACCACCAACAAGGCTGTGATGCGCGAGAGGAGAATGGAGCGTGGGATTCAGGCGGGTTTAAAATTCATGCATTCTGCTCATATATCTTCGCCACTCGCAGGCAGTGACGGTGCTGACGACGTCGGATCGGGAAGTCGCCAGCGGTGGAGACGAAGAGCCTCAGGCACCAAGGCGCGGATTAATAAGCGTGCGGCTATTCCTAAAATGGATATATACTACGAATTTCAAGATACCTCCAAACTATATATTGCGGTTATACATCTCCTTCCTGTGAATAACTTCGGCATCTGGAAACTTCCCTTGTTGATACAAAACCCATCCGTGCCAATGTTGGCTCAAGAAAGTGAATGGGTCATAGGGTCCCAGCACGTATTCTTTTGCTTCTGCGGCTCGTCTATACATTGTTTCGGCTTCTGCGTGCTTATACTGGTGCAGTCAATAATCTCAAAGTAAATGTGACGTCGCTGCTGTGCACCTGTTCCTCTCGCTGTTCAGACGAAGTTTAAGCTCTAGAACTCCCTTCAGCCGGCGCATATCACACCAAGTACTTGAGGCTATTGACATCTGGAATATGCTCCAAACTTTGTTTTTCGAAAGGTGCCAATGTAATATTACGGTAATAACGCCGGCAATATATCTCCGAGCGCGTCCCAGGGTATCAACTAGGTAAGCGTGGCCTACCTCGGCCATTTCTTGTATCATATGTACTGGAGAAGGTAGCCAATTATCTTCTCTCGCAGCATGGGAACCGCTGGGCTGATGGTCTTAAGAAATATTTGGTCATTATTATTATGCAAATATCTCATGGTCAAACAGACATGCAGATTGTTCTGTATATCCAATGGTGAGGGACGATTGGTGAGGGGGGACTTGAGGCTGTGAGTCCTTTAAAAGACAAATTAGTCAAAGCACAGTTCCTTACACGTTTGTGGCTGATTTACTTCACCACCATTGGCGTACAAGGTATGCATAATTCCAAATAGCTGAGATTATTTCCAACGCTGTTATTATTGCATGGTTGGTCTTATATGTAGCATGTTCAGCCAGCTGTCTTCTGTGATGTATTCAACCAATAAATGAACACCGAAGCTGCAGGCGAGCTGACATGGGGGTAACTCGGAAATAATAGCTCATTTCGAAGTTCTTTTTTGAAGGGAAATCAATTAAATTCCTCTCTGACTAAATTAGTGGTGTATAATTTTTTAAAGAAAAAATATAAATCATACATAGTCCGAGTTGGCAATATTGATACGAAGAGCAAGATTATCCTTTGCACGGCCCAGCTCATTCATGGTTTTGGCCAATTCTGTTTCATCCTTTGGCCCATGCACGACCTGACGGAGGAATTGCATAACCCGTCCTTTATCGGTTTGAAGAGCACCTAGTGTCTCTACCAGTTTCTGCGCAATGACTTCCTTGTCAATTAACTCGCGTATGACACCTGCAGTTTGTAAATTTTGCTCATTTTTCACAACTTGAATGAGGCTTTGTGTTTTTTATAGCTCGAATTTCTCGTTTTTTGCATAGCGTAATAAGAATTTTGCCTGTCTTTTCTCTCCCATAAACACTACCAATTACTCTAATCCAGATGGCCTAATTACGAAAGATGGCACATGCTCTGAAACCAGTGGAGCAATTAGGCTGGACTCCCGTAGTTGTCCACTAGGTCGCGTGAATGATTCTGAACTCATCGCGGGAGATTATTGAGTAGAGCCAGAAAAGCCTTGAGAAGGTACCTCCGTGCTCAAATGGTCATCCTTGGTGGTGAAAACCACATCATCTCTCGCTGAAGAGCGTCTTGGAAGAGGAGGTGGTGGTCGGGGTCTCTCAAAGGCCGGTGGTTGGAGAGACTCGTTATGGAGTGGGTCATGAAATCTTTCGTAATGGTTCTTCTCGTTAATTTTCTCCTTGTTAATATTCTCCTCGTTAATTTTCTCGTAAAATTTTATAATATCTGCCATAGTTTGTGTTGTTCCCCGTTCCGGAGATATAGTTACACCAGACTCTTTAAGCCGCCTTTCCCAATCTTTGGGCAAACCCTAGAAGTAAATATAGTTAGTCAAGTTCACGACTGATGTGCTGCAAAGGCAAATGTAGAAAACACCAAATTGACCTGTGTTAAAAACAGAGGGCCGGCGTACCGAAAATTGCTCCGTCGGCCGGTCATAGCTAACTCTAGTGATATGAACAGGATTTTCCGGGGCAGAGATCTTTATATTTCTCTTAGAAGAGGAGCGAAAGAAGTCTGTCACGCGGTTGGCAAAGGTATTTCCATTTTTCGATCCAGGTATCCGGGACATGGGAGTGGTATCGTCCTGACTGGGGCCGGAGACAATTCGCCCATCACCCCCCAGTGGCGTTTTTGGAACTTTGAATTGATTTATCCGTCCTGCCCATTCACCATCACTTGAGTCGTTGTCCAGGTCAGGAATTGTTAGTATAGATTCAGGGGAATTGTCTTCTTCCTGGTAGGGTTGAAGTTCTTCTGGGTAATTTCTGCCGCAAATGTTAACAAGAAATTCTAGGCGAAAAGGGAGAAAACGAGAGAGAAAAAAAAGCACATTGCCCAGGTTGAAAGCTAGATTATTGGGCCCTTACCTTTTTCCAGCAGCGATGAAAGACTGCAGTATCGGATCATGTAAATGGTTTTGCTTGGGTCGTTGAAGCTTCGCCCATACGAATTCCCAATGCTCTCTATCTGTTGCTGGTGGTTTCTCTATCGACTCAAGAACAGACAAAGACTCATAATCATCATCATCATAATAATCATCAATTTCTTGGCTGACAAATTCACGGTTCATTTCTTCTGCGATCGTTCCCGAATTTGCAGGAATCGAGTCGTCCTCACTTGGTTCCTGTCGTGACTCGCTCGGTCCTTCGGATTGTCCAGTACCCTCTTCATAATGCCCTGCAAGAGAAATCTGCGCAATAGATATGAGGTGCTCAGCAACATGGTTAATCAAGTCCTTTTGCCTTGCTAATTCCTCCTGCTGATCCGCAGGGCAAAACGGGCATTCGGTCAATATCTCAGTGCTGGTGAAGCGCTCGAAGCAGGCTGCTGCGAGGTCGTCGAGTTCATCTTTGTGAAATTGGTCTACGTGATGGTCATTCATGTGGTCCTTGAATTCCGACTCTTGTTCGAACACTTATGTCGTATCGTGACTGCTGTCCATACAAATCCAGCCGCCGATGACGTGTTGGTTCTTCATATGAGCTAGCCAGTCCTTGCTCGATTCAAATAGCATGTTTGGTGTAATACAGGAGTCCATGACGCAGATATATGGCATGAGATCTTGGATGATATGACGGCTTTGTTTTAACTTTTAGTGTGATTTCTTTGGTCAAACTCGCTGAGAAAAGGAGGAGGAAGAAGAAAGAGAAAAAGAGAACTTACTTCCATTTTTGACCTCCATATTCCTCCACTGAATAGACGAGATAGCAATAAGGGCACTCATATTCTCTCGCATTCCTAGGCACTCTGGGTGACTGCGGCAGATATAGGTCGTCGAGTGTCACGATCGCCTCCTCTTCAACAGCAGCCGATTTGACAGAGTATAATGTGGGTAACCGATCTGACTGCAGTGTGGTGGCTGTCATTACTGACGGCTCTGCTTTTGAGGCAGCCCCAGATCGCTGCGTATAACTTTTTCTTCTTGTACTTGCAGAAACAGGAGTTCGGATGCTGACACTACTAGCCCCAAGAGTAGACCTCGGTACAGCAGATGGAGCAGGGTGAGGGTCAGGCCCCGGTGTATTCTTGGCCCTGCGAGCCCTCAGATACGAAAAATGCTGCTGGCGTAAGCACACGGTCTCAACCAAGCGGCGTTTTAGTTCCGTGCTCGCCATTGAGTTTCTGAGTCGAAGCTCGATGACGCTCTCTGCGCCCTTGCGGAATTCCTCTGTCAGGTTCACGCCGTTGGCATCAAACTCGGTGTATGTCGCTACCTTGACGAATCTGCGAAGAATTCCTGATCTTCGAACTGCTCGAGAGAAGCGGAAGAGTTGGTCGAGTGTGTCACCTAGCTCATCTGCTTCTTGATCGGTGTTTTCGACTGGGTCTTGCATAGAAACGTGACCTATAAAGTCAACTTTTAGCATTCGTTCTTCGTACTTCTTCAGAACTGATAGTCACTTCATACGGTTCAGACTACTCTTCAGGTCATCTAGTAGTTCTAACATTACCGAATGCAGTGTCGGCGCATTTCGTAATCTCCAGTCCATTGACGCACGCTGTGCAGCGAAGACAAAGTTATTTGACGTCCACAGATTAAATCGGAACAGACTGTTCTCTATATCCTGAGCAGGCGGCGACAAGGCTGGGAGCTTCTCGAGCCGTTCCTGGAAGAGACGTTCGCATTCTTTTGCCTTGGTGGCTATCGCCATTGCGCTGTCTAAATCCCCCGAGTTCTGTACAAAAGTAGCGATTTCAATGCTACATATCTCGTGGTCGACAGCACATATGTAAACGATTGAATATCAGTTGAAGCCAATACTAGTGGGGAGTTGTCGCCAAGACCTAGCCTGATTACCTACAGAACAGTTAATTGTCTCACTTGAATTATAAGTTAGATGTGCTAGGTGATTTATAGATACAAGATGCTGCCCAATTTCCAGAGCGAATCAGAGAGAAACACGCAGTTAGTGAGGGGCTTGCAGTCTACAATATAGAGGATAATCCCCAGTCAGAAAACACGAGAATCAATCAAGCAGACGTTTTTTAACATATCTATAATTCTATTAAGTGTCCACCGTAAAGCTAACATTATCTCGCATAGGCCGCTGACGAGGCTGAACGTATTTCAGCTAATGCGCGTAATGTAAAGCGGGGGATGTTGTTTTCACATCACTCCCAACGCGCAGGTGGGCTGACAACCAAACCATGGCCACCGACGTATTCGAAGCTCTCAATAATGAAGCAAACAACACAGCACGATCAGAGCTTGTCAAATTAGTCGGCGATGCTTCGCTAGCATTGGTCGAGGTCATCAATCGCCTGCCTTCGCCCGCCGAGCCGCGCCTCTGTAGGGATCTGAAAATAGCCCTCGCCCATCTCGTGGCCGAGATCAAATCGAATGAGATTCTTCAAGCTTTGGGTCGGCGACAGTCTTTGAGAAATTCACTGAAGAAATTGGCACAATCGCTTAGCGGTGTCCTGAACGGTGATTTTATTCGAGAAAGGTGGCAGTTTCTCGCCAAGGAAGAGGCAAAGATACGCACTCGCAGGTTCAATTTTTTCTATTGGACAACAAAACCCGAAGAACAGGAGGAATACCTCGAGACGTTGAAACGATGGTCTGAATCGCCGTTCCCGGTCTTGGGGATGTTTTACGAACTGAGGCAACGCCATCATAATGTGCGAGAAGACGCTGATCTGGCTGGTCTAGTCAACGAGAACCAGCAGCTCTTGCGAGAACTCGTTGTTTTGGTGAAGAAGTGGAATGATTTGGTAGACGGAATTTATGCAAATAATAACGACGCTCTGGATGACGACCTGGATTCGACAGAGAAGCATTATCCCAGTATTCCAATTCACGAAGCAGCTTTCCATGGAGAGACCAGTGTACGCTCTCTGTCCCGAGCGTTGTACGAGGTCCTCCACAGCAACTGGCCCTGCCATTCAGACGACCACGATCACGACGGGAAACTTGGTGGCTGTTTTGAAGCCAAGTTTTTCTTGGATCCCCAGTGGAGTGCGAAAAATCCGGCAAATGATGGGTTTTTTGTTGTGTTGACCGGCCCGGATTTATTTCAAGAATGCCGAATCTGCCTGGTTCATGACGGGAAAGTCTGTCATGATTCAATTCACAAGGGGGGCTGCTTTGATTCAATCAGCACAGATATTGAAAGCCACAGCATTGTGTGTCTCATCGCTTACGAGGACTCGAGATCGGTTTGTCTACGTCTTGCAATCGACCACCAGAATCTAGTGTGGGACCAGCAGGAACTGGCGCAGCCTCTCGAGGTGTTCATGCCAGAGGATGACTACGTGGAGCAAGATCTGGGACAGTTACTGGAGCATATCAGACCAACGTATGCTGCCAAAAGAGTAATGGGCGTGATACTGGCACGCGCGATCTTGCATCTGTTTGAAGGGCCATGGGTCAGCCGCTCGATGTCGATTGGAGATATTTCAGTATATTGCAAGATGCAAAACGATCAGCCGTATCCATTGTTTGACAAAGTCTTCGTCTCAACCAAGTTCGGCGGCAAACACCTTCCAAAAGACTCTTCTTATAATGTTCATCCGTTTCCCACAATACTCGCGTTAGGAATAGTGCTGACGGAGATTGAACTGGGAGAAGACCTCGCAGATCTTTACAAGAATCCTGCCTTTGACTCATTACGACGAAGGCCATTTGATCTAGCTAAGCGTCTGCTCAAAGAATGTGAGCTTCGGCTGCACCTGGAATCAGGCCTCATCAGGGCTGTGAAATTCTGTACAGACCGCAAGTCTCTTGCCTCGTTTGCCAATTCAGACTCTAGTGTGCTATTCTCCAACCCGGACTTTGTTGCAGCCTACTATACCAAGATTATTCGCCCGTTGGAGGAAGACCTTGTGCAGGGGGCGAATTGGACCTGGGACGAGGTAAATTGGCTGAAACGTCGCGACCTTGACAGTGAAGGCATTCTTAAAATAAAAACCAAAACATTAGGTACTGCAGAGAAAGAGCAGAGCTTTCTTCGTGGCCGTTATGTTCGTTCTGGTATTGGAAGCTTGATGCCGGTTGTCGAGAAAATCTCTGAACATACCAACAGTGCGCGAGGCAGTCACTTCACTGCATCTTCCATACCTGAACGTTTGCCAAAGAAATTTGAGCAACGCAAAAGCCAGCTCATGCATCATCTAAGTCTCACACAACACGGACCTTGGATGGAAGAGTTGCCCCCGAGACCACGCAACAGAGACGAATTCGACATCGCCATCATATGCGCCTTGCCCAAAGAAGCCAGCGCTGTCCTCTCGGTCTTTGACAAGGTCTGGGACGAGAGCGAATACAAATACGGACGAGCATCCAACGACCCAAACTCATACACCGCAGGTGTCATCAGCGGCCACAACGTGGTGCTCGCCCACCCTCCCAGGATGGGAAAAGCCAATGCAGCGGTTGTGGCGTCTACCTGTACCATGAGTTTTCGGAATGTGAAGCTTGCTTTGGTTGTTGGCATTTGCGGCGGTGTCCCTCGTCATCCAGATACCGGTGAAGACATCCTGCTCGGGGATGTTGTGATCAGTAAGGGTGTCATTCAGTATGACTTTGGAAGGCAGTATCCAGACCAGTTTAAGCGTAAAATCTCTGTGGAGGATATGCTAGGTAGGCCTAATGTAAAAGTAGGATCGCTCCTAGCCAAACTGGAAACCAAATACCATAGGACCAGCCTCGAGGGCAACATCTCGAAATCTCTGGATGGCCTACTACAGCAACACGCACCCCTCTATCCAGGAACACAGGAGGATAAGTTATTTGCTCCAACATACCGTCATAAGCATCAAACTTCGTCAAAGTGTCAGGCGTGTTGCAAGTCACAGGAAGGAAGCATCGATTTCGTGTGTGAGACTGCAATCGAGTCTACGTGCGGAGAGCTACAATGTGATAAAAATGACCACCATCTTGTCACGCGCACTCGACACAACCAGAAAAACAAACCTTTTGTGCACATTGGATTGGTTGCATCTGGTGATACCGTCATGAAATCGGGGGTTTATAGAGACAGCATCGCTCGTGAAACGAAAGTGATAGCATTTGAGATGGAAGGCGCCGGTGTGTGGGATATTTTTCCGGGGGTTATTATTATCAAAGGGCTATGCGACTATGCAGATAGCCACAAAAGCAAGCTTTGGCAGTCCTATGCAGCAGCAACCTCAGCCGCTTGTACGAAAGCTTTCTTGAGGTATTGGGATGTTCGTCCTGAATGATTATCTGAGATGGTTTAACACAGAAGAAACGAAGAAAAAAACTAATTGTACTCGGTCTTCTATTATTTATTTAAAAAAAGGAATCTTAATCTAAGATAAGAGACTCTAAGAGACTCGAATCTAAGAAATTTGCTTGGATTTAGTACTTTTTTGTGTAACAGTGTTGGTCTGAGCATTGAGGCAGACATGCCGACGGAATGAGCATGCTTTTCTAGCGCTGTCGAAAGGTATTTTTGACGATTGTGTGAGTTTGCGGACTGCTTGCACAAGACTGAAACTATTATTTCTGATATAGATTTCATAGTCATGGCTGACTATGAAGCTGGTATTTCCGTTTAGGTTGTGATAAACTACTTCCTATATAGGCAAGACTTCTACAACTCATTTTTCCAAAATAGGAAATAATTTTGCAAGAGCCTTTAAAAAAGGTATGCTCCCTCAATTCCATTAGAATTAATATTTAAATTTATTAGTGTAATTTACCTTTAGGTGTCGCTACTTATTCTATATTATATTGTACAGGATAGTCTCTATAAAACACAGCCTCTCTTAGTTATTGTGAACACAGGATCACACGAACGACCAGGACCTTTATTGATTATGAAGCTCCAACCACGAGTCAGCGAATACTGGTCACAATGGGGTAGGTTTGGCAAGTCCAACGGGTAAGTCCTATGGATCATATTTGATCCACGGGAAAGCGCTTTCAGACAAGAGAAGCGCACCGCGGATTTCTTTTATACATGCAAGAAAAAGAGGGAGAAAAAAGAAATATAGCTTCCTAATCAACTAATCATATCCAAGCCATAACCTGGCCGGGTCAGATTTGTTTAGTTGTGGCGCAGCAGTATGTGCAGCACTAGTGCAAGGCTGATATGCTCGACGAGGCTGCTCCAAAATAACGATTTAAAAGGCGTAGAAACCCCAGAGTTTCTCGGATTCAGAGGATCCTACGACTTGATCATAGGAAAACAATCCAAGCTCAAAAAATGGCCTCGATCGGGCGGATCACAGGAGCCCTAATCAATGGCACCCTTGAGCCCAGTGTTGCTCTCGCTAATCTCAACTTCGACTTCACCTTGATCAAAGTCGACAATCCGCGCGAGTTTGCTGACGTGGGCAGCCAGTTATCTGCCCAGCGACGCAACAATGCAGAAGCTGGCCCGTCGCACGTTTTAGCCCGGAAGCTGGGGGCTTTATTTCGGGACGTAGTACCTCCAACGCCGGAACTTGTGAAGGCGTACGGGAATCGAGCATCCGCTATATTCAACTCGACTGTCGCGCAGAATCAAGGGGGTGCCTTGCATGGTTTCTTTGCCGGTATTGTTGGTGTGGATGCAACTTCCATGTGGGCAGCTGCTACGTCAGGGAAACATGCAATCGCCTGTCATCTCCTCGCTTGTTTGCTGGCTCGGATATGGGATCCCACCGAGGCGATATCGCACTGGATGGAGTTGATTACGCGACGAAAGCGGGAGATCAGTTCAGAGAACGAGGAAATAGGTGACCCGGCGCTCGAAATGGTGTCGCGCGAGAGTTTCCAACGAAATGAACTCGCGGACTGGGATGCCAGTGCCCGCGCATGGTTGCGTGTGGCTGACTCTGCAATGGCACTTCAACAGACGCAGGTGCGATTGATACTGGATAATATCAGTCTACCAGTCAATTGCAAAGTAGACACGTATGAGAGTATTATAGATGCGTGGAAGTCAGCTCTTCAGCAGATGGAGAGGCTTCTGGTCGGATACCCACAGGAGGCCCGAGACGGGGCCATTATGCTTGGACTGTGCGCATGGCATCTCTATCCGGACATGATTGTTCTAGGGTCGGAGGAGAAGGATGTCAAGCAAAAAGACCCGCTTTTCCAGGAGCGAGGAATCTTGACAGTTGGTCTGACCAGGGAGCACGCACCAGAATCCCAAGGGGTATACTGGTCACTACCTCTGGGTTATTTGCGACATTATGGACTCCCGGTACCCTGCAAACGCTCCCTTCACAGCGGCGAGGGAACACGTATTAGTATTGAACAATTGCTTCTGGCTTGGACCGCAGCGTATATACGACCCTGGGACGATGGTACCTTGCCAACGGAGTCAGTCCTTACCTTTTTTGCAGAGGTTGCCGACCAAATTTACGATGCCCTGGAAAAAATTGATACCGAATTCCTTATCAACGCTAGAACATATGGAAACCGCTCATGGCTCAGGATCTTGTCAGAACAGGCAAAAAGATATCTGGACTCTGTCGGGCCCGAGAAGAAGGCACTGGAAAAGCTATGGAAGTTGGGCATTGTGCATTGCCCCATGTTCATGGATTCGCAACCCTTTTTCAACTTTTTTACTCCGAGTAATTTCCTACGGACTGCCCGGAGTCTGGAACAGAAAGTTGAGTTCCTTCGGGAGATTGTTAAGCCTATTAAAGGCTCTTGTTTCCTCATTCGATATCAGTATGATTATCATCCGAAGGCAACGCAAAAGTATGAGTATGCAACGGCCGTCCCGCAGATAAAGCGGTTGCTCTTCGACGAAAGGAAGGAAAACCATACGCGATGGATATGGAAACTCCCAGCAGCTCGTGAGGAGCGCATGGATGAAGCCGAGCAACAAGAAGAGAATATTTCTCTATTTACCGACGAAAACTTATTTGCCGACGATCCATGGGCTGAACATCATACGTCAATTTTTAATTATGATGATCCGTGTGATACTCAGGTTGACGTTTCGCCGCAGTGCGCAGAAGAGCCGAAACCTCAGTACGCAGAAGAGCAGGCCATCCGAAACGCGATGGAAGCGCGCCAGGCGCAGTTGCTCTTGTTAGGAGAAAGCGTTGAATCTGTAGAAGTGCTTCGGGGGTTCGAGGATGCCAGATGTACACACGTGGTATCCCCCGAGAGTATGGCAGGATGGTATGTTGCTGTACAAGGAGATGAGGGCTGCCAGCTACTTGAGCGACTTGAACAGCGCGTAGCTAATAACGGGATGCATGAGAAGAGGGTTCAGGAGGGTTCTCTTTCGCCCCCAGACGAGATCACCATTAAGGATGCAAGGGCGAACTTCGAATCTAATGTCACATTTCCGACCAATATCATGCGAAAATTTCTCAGTCCAACTATTATCTCTTTTCGGCAATGTGCTCAACTTCTGGCGACGGAGCTCTCACTCTCAGACCCTGACCTGCTCAGTTTGCGCGGCATTTCAACGGTTATGGCCTTATACGAGAACTCACAGTCAGCCACTGTTGACATTAGATCAGTGAAACTAGACCTGGAAATGGCAAGATGGCTCATTGCCGCGGATGATTACCATAAAACGTCTACGGGGATAGCTCGGCAGATCGGTCCTATTCAGTTAGACTACGAAGCCAGTTTTGCATGCATTGCTATGATGGAAACCGGCAGATTTAACCTGAATCCCGAAACGCTTAAAAGTGTGACGGCCTTATCTTCTGGAGATTCCTTGTATGTCCCCTCGAGTTTACTCCACGATCCGGTTGACGACTTGCATTTATTTCGCATCCAGCGTTTGACAGGGAATATTGGCCGCGCTGGTATAGCATTCCTCGTCCCACCAACGAACCCAATGATAAAAGCTTATGATGCCTTAAACGACTGGCAACTGATCGACCACGCTGATTTTGATGGACAGCTGCAGAATAACTTTGCATCTACATCGTTGCAACTTTCCTTCACAGAAGCTACTTTCCCTCTCAATGTGGGATTTTCAGGAGGAGTGGATATTGAAGCCTACTTTCTTGAAACCTTGGTTTCTGTCTATGATTCTGGCCAATGGGTGGCCGATCTAGATGTTCTGAAGGCTGTGAAATGTCCATCGGTCACTCGGGTCTTGTCCTGCCCGGACGTGAGAACGGATGCTAGCGCCCCTAAACTCACATCCGTTGATAAATTTGCTGAAATGCTTTGCGAATACGGCGGTGTTGGCATTGTCAGGGCGTGGGGGAACTGGCAAGCACGCTTGGCAGCAACAGCAATCTGTCATGCCAAGGGCTATGGTGTTGTCATCATGAATGAAAGAGTGTGTTGGTGTTGTGTCGAGACCCAGGTGGATAAAGTGCGCGATAGGCACCAGGCGCGGAAAGTGGTAATCATTAGTTGATGTCTTGGATATTCTTATTTTGTTTTGTATTTGATCCAAACCAGCTGTTGCCTGCATGGTTCTGGAATAAATACTTGTGAGTGTCAACCTAAATGTACCCATGGAACATTGAATTGATTGCGGAGCGTTTCCAATCCATCTCACAACTGTTTCATATTAACTGTTTTCGGTGTTCTCAATAAATATATACGACGGAAATCTGGAATGGTTCGAGGTAATCATTCTAATTCCTTTCTATTTATCTGTGGAATAAAAAAGGTTATCTTTTCGTATATCTCAAACATACCTCTGTCAAAACAAAAGGCACGAGTGTATGACATGTCTTCATGACTCGGAAGCATCCTGTCTCCTCTGCTCCGCTGCTTCACCTCGTAAAAATCTATGAACCTCCCCTCCAGCATCGGCGGCCTGGCCAGAAGACCCTTGCTTCTGCGAATCCCCAAAGAGACACTGCCATAGATCGTCTTTGCGGACCAACTCCCCTCCAGCTCCCGTTGCCATCAGCTTTCCCAGAGTCGCATCTTGCATTTCCAAGGAATTCGCCGAGTCGATGGCAGTTTCTGTGAGGGTTGGAGCCGTATCCTCGGCTTGCTTATTACCGTCCTTTGCTTTGTTCTCCTTCTCTTTCTGGGCAATATGGCTCAACCGGCGCGATACTGAGATTTGGTAGATTGATTCCTCAACTGTGCCTGAGACCAAGTACATCCAAACTGTGGTTGGTCGTTGTTGTCCGATTCGATGGACACGAGCGATGGCTTGCAGTTCGATGGCAGTATTGATCAAAGGCTCACAGAGGAAGACATGGGTTGCATTGACAAGGTTGAGTCCTGATGAATGCGCCTTTGCATGTAAAAGAAAGCACTCGACCTAGACGTGTAAAAAATTAGCGGGTATTCTAATGTGCTGAGTTGTAATGTTTCATACCGCAGGGTCTTCTTTGAATCGGCGAATGCCATCCTTCGCGTCCACATTGCTGTGTCCAATGTTGAACCGCGAGAACGCAGTGCCCAACACGCTGAGGAAGTTCTTGTACTGAGAAAAGACAATAGACTTCGCCCCGGGATCGTGCTCACGTAGCCATATCAGATGACGTGCGAGGGTGTCAATCTTTGTACTAAAGGAGCCCGGTAAATCGACGTTTTTGATCTCCTGCAGCATGCCAGTGCTAATATCCGAGTATATGAAATTATTCAGTGTTTTGCCAACCTCTGGCGCTTCTGACTTTTCGGGACTCTTTTCTTCCCGGACTAGAAGTTCTTGCGGTTTGTACGTGATTTGATGGAAATCGTTTGCCTTGAGTTTCTTTTTGCAAGTAGGGCATGTCCGGTGCTGATACCACCACATGAGCAAGCAGTCTTTGCAGTATTTATGACCACATACGGTCAAAACGCCTAAAAGAGCATTAGTATTTATCTCAGTATTATGAAGCGAATGATTACTAACCGATTTCGAATGACGATTGGCAAATGACACACAAGCGCGAGCTTTCATCTAGCTCAGGATCATCTCGAAGATGAATCAAGTACCGTCGCTTGGAGCGAAGAGTAGAGATTTTCTGCTCTATTGAATCCTCGGCCTGCAATTTTGAAGCAAAGAGCGCATCGTCCAATGGCTTTCCTACACTCTCTTCGTCGTATGGTGCCACAGTGTCAGAAATCTGTTGCAATTGGCGGTAGTACTCTAATCTGTGGTTCATCGTGTCACGAAACAACTCCACCTCTCTCTCCAGACTAGATGAAACCTTGGACTGCTCGGCTGAGATCTCGCTCGCATGCCTGAGAACTTGGTTCACAATCGTGAGCTCAGCTCGTGCTCGCTGAATTCCTTGCTCGGCTTGCCACTCCAGCGAGGTAGCCAGGCTACGCAGCTCACTGATAATTCCACGGAGTGAGTTAAGCTGAGGTTCTGATTTGATCTTGATTTCGTCGCGCTTCTTCATTATTTCAATGTATAAGGAAGGCGAAGGACCCTCTCCTTTTCCCGCCATAGCCAAGCCCGTTTTGACTTCATTGTTTATCAAAAAGTTTTCTTGTCCAGTAAGAGCATCATGACGATCGGCGAACATGACCCTGAGCGCTTCCATGTACACGTACATCTCGTCCTGGTGTTTAGTCGAAGTTTCATACTCGTTTCCTTCAAGCTCGTTGCTTTCCTCTTCATCGATCAGCGACTGAGTGAGAAGCTTGGTCATCGCGACGCGCCACTCCTTGTACTGTTCACTCCCTTTATTCATTGCATCGCAAAAGTCTTCAAATCTTTCGAATGGACCGCGTGCTAAGATACCCAGGGTTTGCAGCTTGGCGTGCATGGCAGGAATTTTGACAAACGAGTTGTGCTTATTCTTCTCGTGAATGACTTTCAAATATCTCTTGACTTTCCGCGACACATCAACCAGCATCTCCTTTCGCATCTGCTTCGCTACTTCGTACGCTTCGGTTTCGGATTTTTCAAGCGCTTGAAATTCTTCAGAGTCCGGCTTTGTCAGGTTGGTGTCGGTCTTGATTTGATAGAATGCATTTGCTGTGAAAAACTTGAAGACGTGCTGCACTTCAAGAGCTGCCCTTAGGCGCACTTTGCTTGTTCTAAGCCGAGTATTCTTTTCTTGTTCATCGATGTCTTCTTTGCTGCTGTCGTCGTCTGACATGTCCTCTTCTTTCGGAGCATCGTCGTCACTATTGGCCTTGGCCTTTTCAGTTTCAAGTCGCACTTGTTCCCTAAAATCGTTGACTCTATCGGTGGCGCGCTCCAAACCTTGTCCCCATAACTCAAGAGCTTCGTGTCGACGAGCGGCATTTTCGAGCAGCTGCCCTCGTCGAGCATGAGAAAGGAGTAACGTCCGCTCCTCGGCCCAAATCAGAGTATCGTTCTGATCAATCATCACCTCAAGCACATCTGCCACAGACCTGAGCGGTCCATTCTTAAACCCCAGTACTTTGCGGCTACTTCCTGCAGCCTCGGGGTACAAGCAATTCTCACGAAGCCTGATAAGCCAGCTGCGCATTTTCTCGATGACTGCTTGAGATTCAGGATTCCAATCTCCTTGCAAGGGGCCGCCCGATGAATCAAAGCCACAGTCATCACACATCTGCTCAAATAAATGGCTGTAATGTTGTTCTTCAACCGCAGTGAAAGGAATCGTTATCACTATGCGCTTTTGCGGGGGCAGTCGAAGATCTTTTCTAACAAAGTCTTTGCTGTGGCGAAGCGCCAATTTATTAATGATGGACTTGAAGGCAGGATGATAGTCATTAAAAAGCGCCGTCCAAAGTGTGGGCGAACTGCAAAGCGGCTCGTATTTGAGGAATTGGAGAAGGCCAAGGAGGTCCCTCATGTCCTTTCGAATGGGAGTTCCAGTAATCGCCCAAGCATTTACCCTGGGAATAAGCCGGGCAGCTCGAGCCGCGTTGCTTACCCCGTTCTCAATCATTTGAGCCTCATCAAGGCAAACCCGCCACCACGAAATACCTACCAGAGGGGTATTTCTGATCTTAACTCTCTTTTCATGGCGTAAGGTCCACGTCGGGGCCACACCGGTATGGTGTACTTCTCTTGAAAGAACATTGTAGGTGGTAAGCACCACATCATTGCCTGCAAGCATTTGCAAAAGATTATCATCGGACGTTTCCGAGTGTTTGTGAAGCCCGGTATACTCATAGACCGAAAGTGATGGGGCATGAGCCAGGATCTCCTCTTTCCACTGATTCAGAATAGCAGGCGGAGTAATGACAAGAGTTGCTTTGGACTTGACAAGTTTGTTCAAAGGATCGATGGGGTCAGTCAGAGACATTTGGCGCGTATGAACGCACATCAGAAGAATCATCTCAACCGTCTTGCCGAGACCCATTTCCTCGGCAAGAATTCCTCCTCGAAGGGCTCTCGCAAAATCAAACCAGCCAGAAAGATTTCTTGTCACGATTTTATAGAGCTGGCTAGCAAAACAACGACGACCTTGGGCGTCCGTGAATTCTTGAAAGAACTCTGGGAGTTCATTGGTCGGTTTCTCGCGCTGAACGACATTGCCATCCTTATCCAAACCCACGCCTTCTTTCTCTAATAACCATCGAACTGCCCTATTTTGAAAGGAGTACAGGCCGGTTTTCACCAAGGGGCAATTAATATCAGCCGAGGCCTCAGCCGATACAGGTGGCGTATGAGCATTATCGTAAAAGTCACGGGGTGTCCAGTGCGGTTGCCGCGACCGTGACCACTGCACATTATTGGGAGTCTTTTGATATACCCCCTCCCCATGCGGGGCATACCTGAGAAGAGCCAGCTCGGCATACGGCCTAATACTAAGACCTTGGATATTCAACGAGTCTTTCCACAGGATATCAGTCACGAGCTGAAAAGAATTGCTGTCTTCATGAGAGAAGAAACGGGCTCGGTAAGTGCACAACCACCGGTCCGGTTTAGCTTTGTCAAATGTAGGTGCGCTTGCTGCAAGTGATAGATGGGAGACCACATCGTCTACATCCGGACCAGTTAGCTTGTGCGACAAAATGAGCTTTTTCCCGTGCACTGTCGATAATTCCAGCCAGTGTTCATCTGAACTCTCGCCTGATGAGGCTTCAACGCCGGAGTCGGCGTCCAAAGATTGGAGAGAATCCGTCTCACGTTGGTACTTGAGCAGAACAGGAAGCCCTCCTGTCTCTGAAAGTGATTTGAGAGAGGTCCCTCCAGGAATTGTCTTATGCAAAATATCAGTATTTCTTGTTCGTAAAATTTGGCGCATTTTTCTGTCTATCTCAACTTACCAGATTGATTATGATCCGACATAGAACAATGTAGCCGTCATCAGCATCATCGACGGCAGGCTGACTAGAAGCATCAACTGCCCCATCGACGAGCTTGCGACGCTTGTTTGGTCTCTTGTCATCATCTGCACGTGACGCAAGAATCTGCTCTTCTACAAAGTTCGCAGCCGCATCTGTAAAACATGCGTAAGTTCATCTTCTATAAAACACTATCATACTAGCTTCATCAAAAAATCATCTTGAAACGTACCTGTGATATCTTGAGAAAGGGTATACACCACCATAGCGGCCCTGGAAGTGATGTATACTGAGGCCCGAGAAGTTTCTGCGGAGGGAGGGTAGAGAGAGTAGGGTAGGAGGCAAAGTTGGTGTAAGCTGCTGGAAGGGGAATCTATGGATCGGGCAAGGACCCACTAATCACGTGGCGATAAGTGACGGGCGAACTGCTGAACTTTAATTGCTTGTGGGGCTGAATTGTCGACACGGCCATATTCTTGCGGCCACACACGGCTAACTTATTTGGATGGTATTGTAATTCTGTAATATATTACCGCCGGGTATGTATAATATGATTATAGAGGGCAGCGGATAACCATCCAAAAACTCATTTTAAAAAGTTTCACTCAGTCTGAATGTGTGAGGAGCGTTATAGAACTGCGAGATATATTTGAATTTGCTAAAAAATGAGGCTATGTTTTGTATTTCGACCGATAAAAACATCGGTAATTTAACCTGTAATGAAATAACAGCGCTACTTCAAATGAAGGCTAGCTGGTGCGTTATAATAGCTGCAAATGCGTGTGCAAAAAAATTCATTTCTTATCGGTTGTCTTGGCGCTAGACCTAAAATGGAACTTTACTACGTACTTGCTTGGTTGTTCATTCATTCATTGATTGCTATGATAGGAAATTAATATCATTAAAAATAAAAGCACCAGCAAATATACCTACTGTATCTGACAGCAAAGCTCAATGTAGAATGTTGCTGCTTGGACCTCGTCCCAGAACACTTCGAATACTAGACCGTCCACTCGCCGGATATAAATCGCCCTGCGTAACCAACGACGGAGATCCTGCAGCACCGTTACCCGTAACCACAGTCCCATTTACAGCGCGTACAAACGTGTCATACGTTGTGCCGCCGGACGATTCATGAAAATCGTTCGATGTCTCGCCAGATGAGGTCGAATTGCCACCGCTAATACCAAAGTAATGCGCATTTCCCCATTGGCGAGTTTTGATATCCATGGGACCGGAGACAAGAGTATACGTGGAAATCCCAAGACCACCAGTCGAAGAAATTTGCAGTTCGCGGTCTATAACCGCATCGATGATCGTATAATTCGCGCCAAGGCCATAGGTCGTGTTGGCGTCTATTGGGTAGCTAAATGATGTACGATCTTCGGCAAACTTGCCATCAATGCCAATACCGGAAGCGGTGGATGTTCCGGTAGTGTTTTGAATATTCCTCTGGCTCAGTCCGTCTTGGTTCAAGAGGCCATCGTTGGAGAACGACAGGTCCTGTGTCCATGAAGTCTGTCCCGAGGTTATTTTCAGAGTCCGGTGAGCCGTTACTGAATAAGACAAAGTCTCGTTCACGCCGCTGGTGGGATTGTAAACCAATTTGCGCGTGAAACTGAATTCTGGGTCTGGAGCGTTGATTGTAGGAGCGTGTCCGGACGTCAGGGCGTTGGCATTTTTGCCATCGTCGAGATAAATAAACGCCTTGCCAGTTACAACCCAGTACGAGCCCACGGTGTCAGACAGACTGATTGCACCAGAGGATGGAGTATTGAGTCCGACAATCTTTATTTTGAACGTATGTGGCTTGCCGTCGGCCAGCAAGGGCAGAAAAGGAGAGATGTCGATTTCCGGCTCACGAAGATCAAAGGCATCAATACCAACGATAGGCCGCCAGAAACCAGGAGCCACGCCTCCGGTGAAAATAATGGGAAACGGCCATACAACTCCGGCGAGCAAGCCGTCAATGTAAAGCTGAATCTCTCGGAACGGCGAGTAGCCATATAGCTCGCCGATGGTAGAGTTGAAGTCATCCGTGTCCTGAGATAAGACATTGGACCACCAGAATTCCTCGCCAATCTGACCACATGCAGAGATCGAGATGACCGCCCTTTGGGCGTTTTTCGGGAATGTTAGGCTCACTGTGGCATTGTCACCTGGCACGGTGAATGCGCTGGAGGCGTTCTTCGCTGACTGGCGTGCTGAGATGGGAAGAATGACGTCGGCTACTCGCCCTTTGTCTTCCTTTGTGAATGAGGCAGTCAGTGTCGCATTGAAGGGACCGGTATATGTACTGTCAATCAGATTGCCGAGATCGAAGATGATTTTCTGGGGCTGCTTCCACAAGACAAGATATTGAGACATTTCCTTGACATATGTCCAAATGATGCCATTCGTAGTTGGCTCAGCTGTGGACGTACGGAATACTTCAGTGTCATTCAAGTACATCACTGCTAGTCGGTCAAACTGGCGCCCTTTCGATGTGACAGTGAAATTAATCCGGACGGTATCGAAATCACACTCCGGGGGCGTGTAGTCCCCTGGAATATGTTAGTTGAGGCCGTTAATAGAAAGATAAAAAGACAAAAAGGCGTTTATTACTTACCAACAAAAGGCTTCCCATAACTATTTGCAAACTCGTGCTCCATCAAAAGCACAACCCCGCTACATCCTTTACTTGGAGGATTGAATTCGACAGGCTTATAAACCTCGAACACGTCGAGGACCGAACTCGTATTCGCTGCAGAGCTCCGAGGAGATACATGTCTGATGTTGCCGTTGAATGCATTCGCGAGTGAATAGAAGCCGAGCAGACCTATAAACACGTTGCCAAGGAACCTCATGGTGGCAGCCCAGCGAGGATTGGCTGTTTTCCTCTTGACGACTCTATCACTGTGATTTTTGGACTGGAAATTCGAAGCAAGCGTGTCGTTTGTTTTTACTATCTCATATCGCGAGAGGGTTGGCGATAATTGTGTACTGTTTTCAGGCTTCCGAAACAGTCTGCAAGCGGCCCACCACACGAGAACCACAGACAAGATAACCAAACAAGCACAACCAAGATGAGAACTCAAAAAGGTAGAATGTCTGAACAGGTCGAGATCATCAATCAAGTGACTGACAAACGTGCAAAAGCGTTCACCAAGAGACTGCGCGTCCAGGCGAGGAGAAACAACGCGCGGAGTAGTGCCTTGTGGTGACATCCTCCTTATCAACAACAATCAATGAACAAAGCAAAGAGGGGGTTTAAGACAACATGTTAGTCTTGATAAAGCTAGTGGCTAGGTTGCAAGTTAGCAGCACGCCACAAGCTCTAAAATTGCTTGAAATTGATGCGATTGCGTCAATTTCCGGCGATTGCGTACCTAGATGGCTGCGGAGACGCGGAGGGGAACGAAGATCCGGATCCGCAGCCTATTGTACTATCGCGTTCTAGGCAGGTTGCCAGGGCGGGCGGCGTTGCATTGCAATAATACGGAGATAAGACATGCAAATTATTGTTATTTATTGAGATGATTATTGCTGTTAGATGTACAGAGTACTAGCCAAGCCCATTGGTGAGTGCCCTTTACAGTTAGCTGGTGTAATATGCAATCTCCAAGCTGTTTTGTGGGTCTTTCTAGCTATGCTTTGATTAGTTGGGAGATGTACCGCAACGAATCGATCAATAATCAAACCAAAATCTAGAGAAGAAATAAATATTTTACCTAGCAGTAGCTGCGTTGAAGAACATGAAATAAAAGACCAAAAAGACCACCCAAATCCCCACTAACACTCCACCCACTGCACCCAGCGACCAACAGTCTGACGCATCAGACGCAAATCCTCTGGCATGAAGCGGTCAGGCTTGCAATGTTATGTTATATTGGGCAGACGCAGGCGCCGCTTTACGAGGATCCATCGCGCGTTCCTAGCGTCGCCCGTTCACTGCTCTGAGTTGTCAAATAAAGCGGCAGCGCAAGTGGCACTGCATACGTACATCTGAATGTTATTCTACTTGCTGCAGCTCCTAAGTAGTGCTGCTTGGTTACTGCATATGACTAGACTTGAGCAGTGTCACTAAGAATCCTGGCGGTGGGTCCTCTTAAAAGGTGCACATACCAGCTGTTTTTCGCAGGAATGTTAATTTTTTTTCTCTATTGCAAACTCGAACTGAAAGACAATGATTGACAAAAATCCTATATAACGTGCTGAAATCATACATACTTTATTTCAAAATTTCAAAACATTTTTATAATAACATCGAGTTTTCAACATGGACGAGGAAAAGGTAGGATGGCAAACAAGTCGCCTGCAAACTATGGTATTGAGGTAGAGATTCGTTAACATCGTGACAACAGGGGCGATTCGAGCTTGGGTTTTCATCATGGCGTGATGGCGATTTCTTCCAGTCCCGATTGCAGAGACGCAAGCACGCTCACATGAACATTTTCGCAATGTTCATCAACCCCTTGACACTCTCTCCCAGCCCATTGTCACCTCCGCCTGAACGACCATAGTCGCCATAGCCGTCGCGACTACCACCACGCCCGCCATTGGCGATATTTCCCAGTCCGCCAGGCAAGCGCAAACCGACCATGGCGAGCAGTTTCTGCAAGATCCCGCCTGTGATCAGGGGCACGATGACCAGCATGAATACTTTCATTGGATGGCGACGGGCATAGTAGTACATGTCTCTGAGCCACCGCTTGATACGACGGACCATGCGCTCAATGAAGCCTGACCGCGGGCGGGCTCGCCGCGAGGAGGACGATGAGGAGAAGAACGAGCTGCTGGACTTGTTTGTACTGCCGCCGAGGTTGAAAAGCGATGGAGCGGAATGTCTGGAATGATGTACAGAGTAGCCTGATGAGGACCGGCGCGGGGACTTTTTGCGCACAAAGTATCCTTTGGAAGGAGACGAGGTTCCGTCGAACCAACCCATCTTTGCTGTGTTTATTCGGCAGAGGACGAGTCAATGGGTATCAAGAGCAGCTGAAGTTGGATATTACGATATCCTTTGCGCTTTTGAGGTTGAGAGCCTCACGTCGATTGCGAATTGTCTATTCTAGCTGAAGGTGTAGACTCAGCCCGTCGAGGCGGACTGCAACGAAAGCCGAAGATTCACGGCAACATGTAATAATCTTCGTCCGACAGTTGGCCCTCTCTGCATGAAATGGAGATGGCAGCTTATGACAGACAGCGTCGTCAATTGTGAAAGCAGTCAGGATGACAGCTGCATCGTAGACTGCACAGCTCGACCTGTTGCATTGGAGGCAGGCGGTGGGTCGGCCCGTCTCGACGCAAAACGGTGGCTGGGGTGTGGGGCCCGAGAAAGTTCATCACCATTGGCTGTTCTACGTTTGGTCTCAGGGGCTGGCTCCACTGTTTCACGTGACTTTATTGCCTGCTTCGTTGCCTTAGGCAGAAATAGCGTGGCTGTGCGGTGTGGCGTTGCAGACATGTGATAAAGCCGACGTACGTCATTGTCGACGAGCCAGACTCATCGCATAATTTCCTCAACAAACTATCCTTTTGCACTTGATCCTCTATTCATTTACAGCCACAAAATTATATCTTCTTCCTTGTTTTTGCCCCTTTCCAGCTACATCCATGGCAGGTATGTCTCGAATTCCCCCAAGTCTACTGCGGGGTGCCTTGTCTTGCTAACATACTACCAGACCAACCCGATTATTGTGAGTAACAACTCTACCAACTACTTTTTACTCCAATTAACTGTGTTCAATAGACAAGGTTTTGGGTGTCGCCCCATCTGCGACCCAGCAGCAAATTCGCGATGCATACAAAAGGTATGCCTCAGCAAGGTTTTTTTTATTGAACAAAGACTGACTGATCGACAGAGCGTCACTAAGAACTCATCCGGATCGCGTACCAGCCGACTCTCCCGAAAGAGCCTCCCGTACACGGCAGTTTCAGAAGGTAAACGATGCCTACTACACACTCTCAGACCGAGAACGACGTCGAGAATACGACGCAGCCCGCCGAGACCACTTTACCGAAGCAGAAGATACCGCTGAGGAAGAGGTTCCCCGTGGAGCCGGGGCTTTCCCATGGTCGACTTTTGGTTTTGGTGGCTCAGAACACGAACGACAGGGACGCGACGCTGACCAATTCGGGTCGGTGTTTGAAGAAATGCTTCGCGAGGAAGGGCTAGCTAGCGAGGAAGCCGATGGACAGTCAGTGCCAACGAAGAAATTCTGGGCTATTGTCGGGGCAGTTAGCGGTGGCGCATTGGGCTTTATTGTCGCGAATGTGCCTGGCGCTCTGGCCGGTGCTGTCGCTGGAAACAGACTCGGTGCCATCCGTGACGCCAAAGGGAAGAGTGTCTACAACGTGTTCCTTGAGTTGCCTCAGTCAGACCGTGCGAGACTGTTAAGTGAACTTGCGGCGAAAGTATTTCAGACGACGATGGGACACTAGGTGGGACGACGATTATCAACTTTTTCTTCTTCTTTTCGGGGTGGGGCGTTTGGACTGGCATGGAAGACTCTGTTACAACATATTACCATTAAAATTTCACGACGACTCAGGACTAGGGATGTAGATAGTTAATCAACATTTAATCAATATATTATTTACTCACTGTATGTTTAATTGCACTGCTGGCGCCAGTCCATGTGAAGCTGCAGTATCCCCACACCCCTCTTCTCACCGCCTTCGACTTGTCCGCTACGTGGTGATTCCAGGCCTTCAGTCTGTCCTACGACTCGAGAGTAAAGTGACCTGCTGGTATCTTTGCTTTCTTACTTTCTACTTGACATTTGAAATTGATTTCCCCAATTTACCAGAGGATTCCGCTCATACAACCCCAACAATGGCCACCGCAGGAGCCGCCGTCTACCCCTCCTTGGAGAACCGTCCTCTCAAAGACACTGTTGTTCTCTTTGATGTCGACGAAACCCTCAGTCCTGCACGACAAGTATGTACTTCTTGAAGCTATTTTTTGATCCTGCACTAATTGTATCAATGGGTAGCCTGCTACGGCTGAAATGCAGGAGTTGCTCTCGCAGCTCCGCCACAAATGCGCAATTGGCTACGTTAGTTTAGCCCAGAGTCCTCGAAGTTTGATAGATACTAATAATAAAAAAAACAGATTAGCGGCTCCGACTTTGCCAAACAGCAAGAACAGCTCGGCTCCTCGTCCGTCTCCGTGATCTCGCTTTTCGACTTTTGCTTTGCGGAGAACGGGTTGAATTCGTGGCGTCTCGGCAAGCCGCTGGCAAGCACCAGCTTTATTGAATGGATCGGGGAGGAGAAATACCAGAACCTTGTGAACTTCACTCTCAGGTATCTTGCGGACATCAGACTGCCGCGGAAAAGAGGTACTTTTATCGAGTTCCGTAAGGGGATGATCAACATCAGTCCTGTGGGGAGGAACGCTACCATTGCGGAGAGAAATGAGTTTGAGGAGTAAGTTTTGATTCTTTTTTTATGTTTTATTGAAAGTGTGAGGACTTGTGCTGACAGTACTAGGTACGACAATGTTCATCATGTCAGAAAGAATTTGGTCGCGGCCCTCAAGAAGGAATTCCCAGACTATGGCCTGACGTGAGTGCTTATCACACACACACACACACACAAACAAATATACATGCTAATAACGTACAGCTACTCCATCGGCGGCAAGATCTCCTTCGACGTCTTCCCCACCGGCTGGGACAAGACCTACTGCCTGCGCCACCTCGAGGCCGAAAAGGAATCGACCGGCGTCGAGTACAAGAACATCCACTTCTTCGGCGACAAGTGCATGCCCGGCGGCAACGACCACGAGATCTTCAGCGACAGTAGGACTATTGGCCACTCGGTCGACAACCCAGAGCATACGATGAAGTTGTTGAGGGAGTTGTTTCAGCTGTCGTGATTGAGCATGTCTAAAGAAAAGTTGCATAGCTTTTAACATTTGAAGTTGGTAATATGAATATTTATTCTGTGCATGCTTTATTAATAGAGTGTCTGAATATCTCAATCTCCCAATCTCCCAATACTATTGCATTTACTAAATCTGGATATGTATGAATGACTCCGGGTGGTGTTGCCGAGACCAATAGCAGCTATATAATAATGAAACATCAGGTATAATATTCTCAGTATCATAATAATCTTTTCTATAACATTATTATTACATGCAGAATCTATATTCTTTATTGTGCCTAGATCCCCCATTCCAATCCGGTTAGCCCGGAGTTTCCCGCGGGCTGCATCCGAGCATCGGAACAAACGAATGCGTCACTTATTCTAGTCCTTTCCCTCCTGTCTCAAATAAATCGACAACATCGTCCATGAACAAAACTCTCGAATAGCCCGCCACCTCCCTTTTTTTTTTGTCTCTCTGCAAAATGGCGCCGTCCAAGCCTATCGCCCCGACTCCTCGATTCCTCCTGCCTCGCCTGACATGGAACGGCACACCCCGCCTTACCAGCACGGCGCTCCCGGCCTCGACGACTCGTCCTCAAGTCGACAAGACGGTTGACCGGTTATTCGGGGTGCAGCGGCGGAAGATTCATAGTATTGTGGTTGATTCCGCTCGTGGCTCTCTTGGACCGTCGCTGGTTTCCAAGCAGCCTCGTCGCCCCTCTGCTCCGACAACAATTACAAACACCACGACAACAACATGCAGCAACCCCGTCAGACATAATGGAGTATACGTCGCAGCATTCAGACCAGCGCGCCGCGCATTCCATGCATCCGCCGTGATGCGGCGCACCCATCATTTCGACACGCTCAAGTTTGTGCAGCGACTGCGGAACGAAGGATTCAGCGAGGAACAAGCCGTGGCGCTGATGAAGGTGCTGAACGATGTCATCCAGGAGTCGATCCAAAACTTGACAAGGACCATGGTTCTGAAAGAGGGTACGCACGAACGTTTCTTTTATATGGATGAGGTTTGTTAATTTGTTTTTACAGACTCGGAACGCGCAACATACACACAAAAAGTCGACTTCGCCAAACTCCGCTCGGAACTGCTCAACTCCGACTCCAACGAAGCCCAGCTCACGCGCTCCTCGCACGAGCGCATTGCCGCCGACCTAGCCAAGATGAACTCGCGGCTGCGCGACGAGATTGGGCGGACGCAGGCGTCGGTGCGACTCGATCTGAATCTGGAAAAGGGCAGGATTCGCGAGGAGGCGAATAGCCAGGATATGCGGATCAAGGAGACGGAGACGAGGATTGAGCAGGAAGTTGCGGGGTTGAGGGAGCGGGTGCAGGTTGTGAAGCAGTCGACGCTGCAGTGGCTAGTGTAAGTTTGATCTCTTCTCTTGTTTTGGGGATTGTCTAACGTTTGTGGTTAGGGGTGTTTGTACGGGTACGGCGGCGCTGATTGTCGGTGCCTGGCGCTTGTTGATGTGATTGTAACGAATACTCTATTTCTATTTCTCAAGGCGATGGCCGGTTCTTTCTCTTGTATAGTACTCTCCTATGTTCATGATCATTAGCATGGTAGACATGGTAGATAGCAAATACATTCTACTCGCAATTACTTGCTATATAAAATTTGATCCACCGTCGATCGCCAGATCCGGTTACACATGTCTACGGACGTAAGATTGATGCAAAAAAAAAAGCAAGTGTTTTTCTAACCAAGTCAATATACTAACCCAATATTATACATACTCCCTCCAATCGTACATTAAAAAAAAGGTCTATCATTTTCTCTGGTTGCGCTTACCACGCTTCTTCGCAGAAGACGCAGACGTGGCAGTAGCAGTCGCTTGCTTCTCTTCGACGTCCTCAAGCACATCCTCTACCTGCACATCCTCATCATCCACCACCTCAGTCGAATCCTTTCCAAGAATTTTCTCCGTAGTCTTGCGATACAACCAAACAGGCAAACGAAACACCACCGTGTCGCGGATCTGCGGACGCGGAATCTCGTCCACATCCAGCAGGAATTCTTGGGTTTCGCCGTCTTCCGTCTCTTCCTCGAGGAATACGTTTCCGACAGAGTCCACAACCAAAACCTTTCCATTCTCAGCGTAGACTTTGCGCTTGGTGCCCACGGCGCCGATGGGGCCTGGAGTGCTGGGCTCGCCTGTCGGCGTGGCAGTTCCGGATCCAGCTGCGGAGGAGGAGGCGTCCTTCTTGGAGCCCTTTTTGTTTTCTTTGCGGTTTTCGCGGTCCATCATGCGTTTCTGGCGGCGGTTCATAACAGCGGGAAGCTCTTCTGGCTCGGGGGCAGGAGCAGGAGCAGGAGCTGCTGCTGCGGCATCCAGACCGGGAATACCACCAAGACCCCTCTCATCTCCCCACGCAGCTTTTCTCGCATGACGAATATACCTCCCCATAAACTCGCGCTGGCGTCTGTACGACAGAACAAGACCAATATAATGACCAAAGCCACCAAAGACTACAAACAGACCTAGCAACACAGACCCCAAACCGGGACGGAAGCGCGAGTAGTAGTATCCAGTACCCTTCCATTTAGGAAACCCATATTTGAGGAAATGATCGTAGCGTTCGCGCGATGGCCCACGCAGGATGTTGGCAGCGAGATTAAGACGGGCGGAGCGCTCGTTGGCTTCTTTGACGGCGTTTGCGATCTGGCGCTCAGAGGGGCCTTTGGAAACGTGCACGCCGGGTTTTTTGTTGCTTTTCTTCGTCTTGTCGCGCGGCTGGCGCGAGTTGTTGGCGATGAATGCACGGCGGACTTTGTCTGGGTGGAGTTGTTTGGATTTTTTGCGGTAGGCTTTGTTGATGTCGTCTTGGCTTGCGGTGGGTTTTACGGCGAGGAATTCTGTTTGCCATTGAATGAGCGAGATGAATTGAGTTTTTTTTTTTTTTTTTTTTTTCTTATAAAGTGAGGGTTACCGTAAAAAGTCACGTTGGCGCCTTCGTTCACCATAATCTCGTCTCGAAGCTGAAAGATCTCATGATCTGCGACGGTTAGATGATATTCTCGAATAGTAGATTGTGTTTCTCGTACCTTCCTTGGTCCAGGCAGCAGCTAGCACCAGCAGGACAGCTGCAACCAGAAAATGCAGAGTAAAGTGCCGCATGTTGGGTGTGTATATAATGGGTCACGAGAGAAGCTGAGCGGGTGTAACTCGAGGGAAGAAAACGGCTGACGCAGAGTGGTTACTCCATTGAGAACGATGGAAGAATTTTCGGTAGGGAGAGCAGCTAAGGTGTGATTACAATTGAAACTGGATAATAAATTCTTGGTGTTGGTGTTGTTGTCACTCTGCAGCGTCGACGAAATGATCGGGCGGGTCCGCTGGGGCCGGCGCGTGATTGGCCGGTAGACGATGCCAGCTGTGCCAAGAGTATGACCTTTTTGATATTATTGCAGAATCACAGAAATTACAGAAATCATAAATACATAATATGAATATAAATGTTATAAAAGTATAGATATAAACACTAGTCACGGGGTTTCTTAGGTATGATCATGCAATGGACTATAGAACAGATGGCATTATCAGATGGAAGCCTCACAGTTAGCATGAAGTTTGAACAGCACACCGCCCATCGAGCGAACACGTCAGTCCACTCACGGCTGCAGCAAAGGACCGCAGTGGACCGACCCCGCGAGAGGGTTGGAGAGGCATTAGTAACCACTGCCCAGCAGACAACTATATAAGATCTCGTAGAAGCCGTACTGTAAGGCCAGATCTCTGTTGCAGCGTCCGCGAGCGTCGGCGGGACTACTCCGCTTCGAGTTAGGCTCTGCCCCTGGGCCGGTTCGCGGCTGCCTCAGCTGTGTTGGCCGCAGTTGCCAGAAAAAAACATCAGCCTGCTCCCTGCTTGCTCTTGACTACTACTTCGCTACCATTACTGTTATTTCTCTACCATTGCTGTTACTCTCTCGTCAACAACACATCTTCCAACACTACCTCTTTATTTTTATCCTATAAAATGGCTCGCATCCCGTTCCCCGTCGACATGATCACCTCGCGCTTCGGCGATCGTCTGAACAGCATCCGCTCCACCTCCATGAGCTCGCGCTTCGCCAGCCTGAAGCCCGTCTCCGAGTTCCTCGACATCAAGCGCCTGTCCAAGCCCGCCGACTTTGGCGAGGTGCAGAGCCGCGTCAACTACAACCTGTCCTACTTCTCCAGCAACTATGCTCTCGTCTTTGTGATGCTGAGCATCTACAGCCTGCTCACCAACCCCGTTTTGCTGTTTGTCATCATCTTCGTGACTGTCGGTCTGTACGGAATTGGCCGTCTGGAGGGCCGCGATCTTGACATTGGTGTCGCCCGCGCAACAACCTCGCAACTCTACACTGGTATGCTCGTCATCGCCGTGCCCTTGGGCCTCTACGCGTCGCCCATTACCACGGTGCTCTGGCTGATCGGTGCCACTGGCGTGACTGTCCTCGGTCACGCCTCTCTAATGGAAAAACCTATCGAGAATGCTTTTTCCGAGGAGGCGGTCTAGGTGGTCGGCCGCGAACTCCTTACGATATGCCCCGATGGGGAAGACCACCAGGGGTACGAAATGGGAAACAGGCCCGGCGGAGGGCCACACAATGGGAGGATTTCGACGGCGTGCGTTTTGAGGAGATTGACGGCGATGACGACGATGCCATGGTTCTTGGCAGTTTACAGCGACATGGAATGGGGAATACGAGCACACGTGAGGTACGACTAAGGAACAATGGTTATGATTACGACGACAGCGAATTATCCGATGGCGAAGACTTTGACCTGAATGATGATGCCGACAGCACGGTGGCCTTTGCCGTACAATTGGCCCTGCGCGATAAAGAGGACATGCTAGTCGAGAAAGCTTTGGAGCGGATTCGACGGGCTCAGCTGCTTGGCAAGAAAAACGTCCGTCTGTCCCAAGAAGAGCTGGATGCGTTGGACCGAAGACGCAAGCAAACAGCCAACAACAGCAGCAGCAGCAGCAGCAGCAAGAAGATTCCTGTCTCAAAAGCGACTGGCTTTACTCGCCAGTTGGACGGCAAGCGACGCAAAAGCGGCGAGTCATCCAAGCTGTCGTCTCAAGCTGAGCGCCGGCGAAGCTCACAAGAACAATATCTGCTAGACGAGTCTTCGCTCGCATACGCCAAAGCGCAGTCGGGTGCGTTTCAAAATAACCGCCCATCAAGCTCTTCGTCTCGCCCACGAACCCCTACTATGCAATCTCTACGTCCACAATCCAGTGCCAATTCGCCTCTAACTATGCATCAACCTGCCTACGGTCAACGCTTCTCCGATCGTGATTCTCTCCAGCCAGGCTCTCCGCGCGATCTTTCTTATATGCGAGCCCTTCCTGACGATCCTCAATGGGCTCCGCGACAGCGATCCTCGTCCAACACTGCACCCTATCCAGGGGACAATTTCATGTACGGCCAGCCTTATGGACTTGGGCCTGGTGATCCACGACTCAACTACGGTCGCCGCTATGGTCCCGGTATGCCATACAACGTACCTGGTTATCCACCTGTATCTGAAGAACCTCGTCGCGGGTCCTCTGGTCGCCAGACCCGAGCCGAGTCTTCCGAGGAGGAATCAAGCAGCGAGGAGGAGGAAGAGGAAGAGGAGAGTGAGGAAGACGAGGACGACGATGATGATGACGGAGAGCGTGGCGTGCAGGTGGCGGTCGTCGAGCAGCCACCGATTCGTAAACCTGCCGCGCGTCCTGCAGCTGCCCAGAAAAACAACAAGAACAACAACACTCGAGCTCGTCGTCGCAAATAACAAGTTCCTGTTTCCCAAAGAGTACCCCTTTTCATTATAAAAAATTTCCTGGTCTTTTAGTGTTTCTGCGTTGTGTTGTCTTTCTTTTTTTTCTTCAAAAAGGGTTGGGTCAACCTCATCGTGGTTTATTCGGCAAGGAGTTGTACAAAGGACGATTGATGTTTTCTTTTCAGCTATAGAATTATATAAATCTTAATCACTCCATTGTTATTTGTTAATTGTCACTGCAAACCGAGTTCTAAAATCGAACGGTAGGCACCTTGGCGCTGTGACCAAGGCCCGAGTGATCGCCGTAGCTTATATCTGGCTGTCAGCCTCGCGCAGCAAAAACGAATGCTCAGTAGGAAACACTCTTTACTCAGTCGTACGTGATTCATTCTTCCCATGACTAATTTAATATTAATTCTTCCCATGACTGGCAACGCGCGAATACAGGGCTGTGCGACTGCCGTTCGCGCGCGGTGCCGGCGATGACGTCGTGCACGCGGTGGAGCCCGAGTGAAGTCATAGCCTGTTTTCCGATTTTTACTGACCAAATACATAATCCGTTAATCACCACTTGCCGCAGCTGGTTGACAGTGTTTGACAGCAACACTTCCTCTCCTTGAAGTGATTCCTCCTGATTCGGTTTGCCAGTCACCATGTGGATCATATCCTTCTGGGTGCTGCCCGTCATCTCGGCTGTGGTCTGGCTCGCGATGCTGATTGCCATGATATCGACGTGGGCTGCGCAGGGCAAGCCTCACTATCGCGAAATGTCGGCTAGCGAACATGTCCCGTACGTCCTCTCTTCTATACTGTCTTACTACATAGTCTAACTTCGACTGCTAGATACATCTCCGACATTGGCGCAACCGGCCTCAAACCGCTGTTCATCGCCATGGGCAGTGTCACCGTGGTCACGCTTGATCTCGCGTTTCTGGCTGAGCGCTGGCTGCGACACCGCGGCAGGCTGGTGAGAAACAAGGGCCGGTTTGACAAGATCTGCTCGATCATCTCGCTCTTTTTCGCTGGGGCTGGAGCTGCTGGGCTTATTTTGCTTACGATTTTTGATACTGTGCGCCATCCGAGCATGCATCGCGCGTTTCTGGGCTTGTTCATGTATGTTTTCCCTTGGAGAGTGCTATTTTGGACGATAGCTAATTGTGTATAGTGGCGGCTACCTGATCAGCGCGATTTTCATCTGTCTAGAATACTTGCGCCTGGGCATCTTCTACCGCGACAGCCACGTCGTGCTGATGATCAGCTTTTGGATCAAGGCGCTCTTCGTTGTCGTAGAGCTGGGTCTGGCGATTGCGTTTGGAGTTCTAGACAAGGTGTCGCGCCGCCAGAATTCTGCTGCGATTGTTGAATGGGGTGCGTTCTTTTTCCCTCTCTATATCTTGCCTCGAAAGTTCTGGGTTGACAGGTTTTTTCTAGTGATTTCCCTCATTTTCACCTTTTACGTTCTCTCGTTCGTCATCGACCTGTTACCATCGGTGCGCTCGCGCCATCACATTCCGCAGGGCGAAAAGGCGCTGCAGATGAGCAGCGTCAGACACAGTGCTAGCTCTGGAGCGCTGCCTCGTGATACCTACGAGCAGCCAGTTACCACGGACTCGATGGGCGATAGAGGAAATACCTATCGAGGACAGGTTGTCCACGGGGCGAACGCTGTATAAGTTGAGATTTTGGACGTTGAAGAGCGGAATGGAATCATTTATGACTCACGACCACTAGAATATGGATTGTGTGTATGATAGTTAGACGTATTTTATATAATGCAATAATATAATGCAGATAATTAATACAGTTTGAGGTGAATTTACCTTCCAGAAACGATAAAGAATCAACATTGAAATAGCGGTGTTGCGTTGCCGAGTAACAAACGTGCGTCCTCTCCACCGACTATTGTCCCTAGCCTCTTGAATCGATAGTTGTCGAATGACTGCATGACTCGGTGCAAGCTTGAAATGTCAAAAATATTAGGCTGGCCTTAAGACTCACCGACAGTTTGGTTTTTTTGTTCATGTCAAGTCTGGACTGTTCTGCCACTTACTTAGTAACGACCAACTAGTTCGGCGCGTCGTCGGGATTGACGCAGAGCCGTTGAACTTCTCCATATATTTTCTTCCCCAGATATATGTACTCGCCTATTTCTTCAATTTCGCCTTTAATGATCATCGGCTGCATGATTCTTCTAGAACGAACTTGATGCCTCGATTTTCCATCAAATAATACTACTAAAATGGCTCAAGGCTTCGTTCTGGGCTCGGCGGATCGCCCGTTTGATAACATTTTGAACCTGCGCGATGTTGGGAGGTCGATTAATGGGTTTAATGGGTTAAAGTGTGTTTTTTATCTTCTTTTCTGGTTTTATTCATCTAATTGTTCCTTCAGAATTCTCAGAGAAGGGGTTTTGTTTCGCAGTGCCAGGGTACGGCATCGTCATCCTCATCTGTACAGGCTGATAGCTAATGGATAACGAACGTCCAGCCAGACGACGCATCTGAACGCGACAAGCAGCGTTTAACAGACGAGATTGGCCTAGCCACGATAATAGACCTACGCTCGAGGTCCGTTTTTCTTTTCCTTTTTCTCTTTCTGAAATGAACTAAACTCATGCATCACAGCACTGAACATGCCCTCGCCGCACAGCGCCGCCGAGATGCCCGTATCCTCGAAAACCCGGACTCTGCGGACGCAGGAAGTACTGTTGTTGCTGCTGATGACGAGCATTTACTCAATCTACCCACCGTCACACGACGCATGATCAGCATGACCGGCCGCGCGTTTGAGAGGATGCTTCTCTGGCGCTTGGACTGGTATAACTTCATGTCCGCCTCGCCTTTCCTTTTATTTGAGTTTCTACGAAACTAATTTCTTGCAGAAAAGCACTCGGCCTCGCTGCATCCGGCTACCGTACCGACGCAGCGCGCCTCGTCGCGACCAACGTAATGAAACCGCGCGGTCTGATCGGGCTTGCGCAGGACATGCTCGACTGCGCGGGGCCCGAGATTCGTGAGATCTTTGACATTCTCGCCGACACCGCCTCTTACCCAGCCGTGATCCACTGCACGCAGGGAAAAGACCGTACTGGCCTAATCATCATTCTGCTTTTACTACTTCTCGCCGTCGTCCCGCTAGACACGATAAGCGCGGATTATGTCAAGTCCGAGGCAGAACTCGAGCCCGAGTTGGAGTATCTGATGAAGGAGATTACGCAGATTGGCCTAGATGAGGATTATGCCAAGTGTCCGCCGGGTTTTGCGGACGCGGTTAGGGGCTATCTGGATGAGAAGTATGGAGGAGTCAGGCCGTATTTGCTGGCGATTGGAGTTGACCAGCAAAAAATGGATGCGATTCGGCAGCAGCTGTTATTAGAGGAGTGATGGTGTTGTTGCACATGTGCTGAGATACCCTAGTTTTCTTTCTTGTACTACTAAGTTATATAAACATGGATTTTAATTGATATTTTTTTAAAAGGTACATCAAGCGTATTCACTGCGGTCTTTCCATCCTGGCTGCAGATAGCTCCAGTCCTGCGCAAAATCAAAGCCAGACGTGTATTTCCCATATGCCACCAGCTCGACCTGCTCGAGTTTCGCCTCTTGGTCTGTAAGCGCCCACAGACTTACTGCTAGAGTGTTGGATCTGCCCTTTTGAGTATTGATAATACCCGGCTGAAAGGGAAAGACTGATTGAGGGCCGATGTGTGGGAGATAGTGACCGAATAGGTACCCGTTCAACCATATATACACCACTGCGGGCACAGAAGCAGAGGCATTCACTTTTAAGCCAATCGGCACGTCCAGACCGTCGTCAATATCCAAAGTGAAATCCGTAATGTAGAATCTCCCCGACGCTCCAGACACTCCATCGGTGGGTGCCAGAGTAGTGTCCCAGGATTTATCAGGCTGGAAACCTGGCAAATGCCAGCCCATGCGCTCTGCGTACGTACCGCCTTCGTTCATGGGTCCTCGAAGGGGATCGATATTTTTTTCTCCGCCGGCGTTTCCTTGGATTTTCCAAGATGTAAAGTCTCCTCCTCCACCCTGCAGAATTGCGCCGAGTAGACCGCGCGGGTTTTGGGCGCCTTCGGGCTTGACGTTGGCCTCGTCGTGGCCGGTATAGTCAGTCAAAATGGTGAGCACGTTGTCTTTGCCGCTGTCACTTCGTGCTTTGAGGGAAGTTTTGTTGAATTCTAGAACATCATACGTCGCTGCCAGACTTGTATTCCCCGGCGAGCCTCCCACGTATTCACCGTTCACCCACGCAGACCAGCCCGCCGCAACTCCGTTTTGGGCTGTGACATTCACCCCAGTAGCATTAAGACCCTGGAATCTCCCGCGGTAGAGTTTTGGTCCTGCATGATACCCGTAATCGCCAGAATACAGAACCGGAAGAGACAATGGGGTCACTGCGTTGACAGTTGTGTTTTTGTCACAAACCGTCCATCGTGAATCGTCATAATCAGGATCGATCTCCGGGATAGCGTCGTGCGATTTCCATGAGGTGAGTTTGGGAAGTTTTATTGTGATGTCTTCTGTACCTGGGATCGTGCCGATTAAACTTCCATAGGCGGTGCGTTTGGTGGCGATGGGCTTTTTGTTCCATTTGATGGATTTTACTGATTTTCCTGCATATACCCTGGCATCCACATTAGAACAAGTCCATAAGCACATGGGAGAAACAGAGCGTACTCGATAGACGTGGTATTCTCATTATCACCAACAATCTCAACCGTGTTCCCCTGGAACGAGGCTCCTCTGACAAGATACGGCCCAATGACGAATATATGCTGATCAGGCTTCAAGATTGGGTCCACTGTTTGCGGTGGCGCAAAAAAGTTCCAGGCCGTGGCCTTGTCGAGAAGGTATACGAGCAGTCCGTTTGAGAATTGAATTACTGAGATGCCGTCACCTTGCTTGTATGTGTATACAGTGCCATAACTGGTCTGAGAGGATGTCACGTTTGAATTGCCATGGACTGTGAACTTTAGAGATGATGCATCTGCGAGTGCGAAACTTCCGGTTTGGCCGATGTTTAGGTATAGTGCAAGGACGTCAACGTCGAGGGTTGCGTATGTGAGTATGTCGGCGGAGCTATACAGAAGCGTCGATTTTCCTAGCTGGTAATCCGTGACAATGATTTTGCTTTGACGGCCAGCTAATTCAACATTCGGGATATCGATAGTACCTGTTGACGAGACCGTTAAAAAATGTCTCTAATTAAAAGATGAATCTCATCCTACCTTTTGACGTTTCAACCGTGATATTAAACTCAATGGTGTCACGAGAAGCACTATCCTCTTGCGCAACAACATAAAATCCCGAATCAGTCTGTGGATTTCTCAACGCCCAAGTGAATATGCTCGCATCACTCGTATAGTTTGTCCCGTTCCCAGCCATCTCAGTCTGTAAAAGATCCGATGAGACCCGAGTAAACAAGCCCAAAAGTTTCGTCTGCTTCAGCTTGTCTCGAATTTCTCGAGTCTCTCGCAACGGCGCATCGTAGTCGTACGACGTATAAACCACGGGCGTCGCGCTGTACCCCCAGTTCGTGCCGCCGTAAGCCATGTACAGACTCTGCAAAGTCACTCTCGAGCCAACATTGTTCTTGTAAAAGACATCGGCAAAGTCTGCTTCAAGAGACGAGCTGCAGTCATCGTAGAAGGTGCCTCCCCAGGGCTGAAAATAGCCGCCCTGGAATTCAGGCAAGTATTCAGGCTGCGTAAACGAGTAGTTTTGGAACCATTGATAGTAGGTACGAATGAGCTGGAACCCCGCATTAGGGTTTGTGCAAGATAATCCTCCGGGATAGCTGTCTAGTCCGTATACATCGACTGCGCCGCCGACGTCGTGGTAATCTGTCGACCAGCTCATACTGCGCATACCCTTTTCGTTGCTGGTACTTGGCACCACAATACCGGCATCGGCGAGCGCTTGCGAGATCTGCTCCATGTATACGACCAGTGTGTTGTTGGCGCTATAGGTGGTTTCTTGCAGCTCATTCTCATGCTGAACAAGAATGACTGGCCCGCCCTCGGTTATTTGGTTCGCAGCAATGATTTTGCCTAGCTGTATCATCCAGGGATACCAAAGATCATAGTACTGGGGATCGCTTGTCCGCTCTTCGCCGAGCAGGCCATTCGCCGCCCAAAGAGCATATCCGCCTGCAGAAGTTTCACCATTGCTGTAGGGTCCTGGGCGGGCAATGACATAGATTCCGGACCGTTTTGCGTAATCAAACAACCGTTGGATATTGTGTCCGCCGGTCTCAAAGTCATAAACGTCTTTGGAAGCGCTGTGGTAACTCCAGAAGAAGTATACTGCAGAACATGTCAGAATTGACTTTTTTTAAATGGTGGTGTCTACTTACTAGAAACGGCATTGAAGCCATTGGCCTTTAATTTCTCAAACACATCCAGCCATAGCTCAGGCACGGGCAAGCGTTGGTAGTGAAACTCTCCTGAAAAAACAAACAGTCGCTCGCCATTTACTGACAAACTGTATTTGTCCCAAGTGACAGGAGAAGATGCTGCCAGCACAAGGGTGCAAATCCAGAAGAGGAAAGACACGACAGAACCCAAAGAGCCCATCATTGTCTTGGATTACTGAGCACCAGCTCGTCTCGCTCCCTCCAATTCTTGTACAATATTATCCCTAGAGCACACTTCACTCTGTTTATAATCTGCACATTTCGACGTTGCATCACCCCGGTACTTCGCACAAACGTACCCCGAACGCCGCATTATTGGTGGAACAAATAGTATCCGGATAAAAGGGAAATCATTCCAGATGTCCACGTGCGACAAATGCCGAGATCTCATCCTGGATAAAACCCCGTTCGGTAGTTAGGGGAATTTTGCGGGGTGCGTTTATTAATTGCAGATGGCGGGGGGAGATCGCTTACAGGGATTAGGGCATTCGCTGCCATTACCCCGAGCTGCGTAGATGAAAAGCCGGTCTTTGTTGTTGGTGAATACAACTTTGCAATTTGATGCACATAACACGCTTCAATGGTGTTGATGGCCTTCCTTTCAAGTCGCTGGCAAATAGGATGTCTTCAAACCATTTCGAGGTCTGAGGTCACAACATGGATTAGTAGATCTACCCATTATTATGAGCGAAATTCTCAGCTAGCACGTCAAAATTGCGCAATTGTTCTTGTAGTCATGCTTGGAGTGTTGCTGTCAGGTGTTGATGTAGGGATTGCCCGAGGTAGGTATACTCCGAAGTAGGGATTCACCGGTAGGTATTTCCCGCGTATAGATACTGGCAGCATTGAATCGCCTGCTCGAAACCCCTGCAATGCACAAATGTATTATTTGAAAGCAGTACACCATTGTGTGAAAAATTATTCAGCATGGACGTTTTCCTAGATGTTCTTGATACCTTCGTCTTTGATCGACTATACACTGCCATCCTTCCGGATACATCCACAGCCTCCGAGTCTTCAGGGCTTCACAATCGACACGTTCAGCTTTACGTTCCTCTTCAGCCGTCTCAATGGGCGGATTCGAGTGTGTGGAAACGAGATGACCTGCTCAGACAGGGGACATCCCTTTTCCTGATTATTTGGTAAGCACGGCATCTTCCCACAAAAACGCAAAAGCTGATAACATGTTGTATAACAGGATATTCGGATTGATCATGTATCTGATAGGCAGCGCCATAATGTATTACGCATTCTTCGACAAGACCCTCCTCCACCATCCCAAATACCTCAAAGGCCAAATCAAGATGGAGATAAAACAAGGCTTGAGCGCGATGCCCGTGATGGCCATCCTCACTGCCCCGATTTTCCTCGCTGAAGTTCAAGGGTGGACAAAGCTGTACGACTTTGCAGACGAAGCTCCATTCAGCTTGTACACTTGGCTGCAGTACCCTTTGTTCATCGCCTTCACAGACACCGGCATATACTGGATTCATCGGTGGCTGCATCTACCTGCTGTTTACCGGCAGTTGCATAAGCCACACCACAAATGGATTGTGCCCACTCCCTTTGCTAGTTATGCGTTTCATCCGCTTGATGGATGGATGCAGAGTCTGCCGTATCATATCTTCCCGTTCATCTTTCCGCTGCAGAAGTGTGCGTATTTGGGTTTGTTTATTTTTGTGACTCTCTGGACTGTTCTCATTCGTGAGTCCCTCAATTCCTTTGCAGTAAAAGTTATGTACTAATTGCCCGTGTGTCAATGACTGCAGACGACGCCGAATACTTTTCAGAATCCAAAGTCATCAACGGGCCGCCATGCCATACAATGCACCATTTGTATTTCAACTACAACTATGGTCAATTCACGACTTTCTGGGATCGTTTGAATGGTACTTACCGGAAGCCTTATGGGGATGATTTGATCGGGTTTCAGAAGAAGGCAGCTCAGGTCGTGAGTAAACAGGACTGATTGGCCAAGGTGAAGAATTTCAGGTCCTCTGCGTAGGTCCCTGTCTTGTCTCCAATGGCTGGCTTAGACCTCACTAGACTGTGTAGAATATCCAACTAATTATGTATATTAATCAATCTGCATCAATTGTCAGCATTCCTGCTGTACTTAAACCCAGTGGGTTCGAATAAATTTACCCTTTATTTTCCTTTCTAAAAAGAAATCACGTCTTGTAGCACCACTGAATAAACTCGTTCAGATTTGTCAACTCATCCGTCTCGCCAATCTCCAAATACCGCAGACTTTTTGTATCCTTATCCACCGCAGAAGCTTCCAGCGTAGCATTCAACAGCCACCAGAGCTCTTCGGCGTGTTTCGAATAGCCCAGGTGCAAGGCCTTTTCTTTGTTCAGGTGGCAGAGACTTGTGGTGATTGATTCCCAGATGGATTTCCATTTGCTGGCGGCTTGTTTGATGGTATTTAGGGATATGTGGCCGAATAAGCCGGCTCTTGCTTGAAAGGCGAAGGAGCTTATTCCTTTGTTTCAGTTAGTTTATGAGAACTTATACTAAAAGAAATAATTTCATACGTACCGTAGATTAAAATCAAAAGATGCTCCTCTGACAATGAATGACTCCAAGATAATGGACTATCAGCATCAGAATTGTTCAGCAACTTCATAACGACTTCTCTCAGCGGAGGAAGAGACGACTCTGCAGCATAAATTGGAACAAGCTTGTTGAAAGATGCCACGCTTTCAGCTTCAAATAACTCGGTGCTCCACGGGAAATCACAGGCCATCTCAAATGCTGACAGCACAGGGTGGTTTTTGAAACAAACTGTTAGGAATCCGTCTGCAAGGAAAGCCCAACATGCTATGCTAACATAATGTTAGTAAACATTTCTTTCCAATTAGTAGGAAGACGCTTACCGAATACATATCTCCTCCGAAATCAATGCCCGCCATTTGGTTTCGTCACAGACTTCTAGCTCCATACGACGTTTCAAGTTGAAGAATCCCAAAGACCGGATGATGGATACCAGACACGGATGTCTAACCACTCGAATACGACGTCGCGTTTGCACATCATCTTGTGCGAACTGCAGCATTTCAATAATAAGCGCAGCTTGAATGATTTCTACAGCCGACCCGACACCACCACCAGCAGGGTTTTCTGGGGGCTGTGTTGTTGACAAGTTCGCAACTTGCCGAAAAATATGCTCTTCAGCCACGCAGAGAAGTCCCGGCGGAATATCGGATTCGCCGCGAGTGTTGGTATACTTTGCACCGGCCAGAAATATTGCGAGAAGAAGAGGATTGGAAATTTGACCGGGGTCGAAAGTCGGAAAATGTACGACGGGCAAATGCCAGTGGAGGGAGTGAAAAAATGCCGATATAAATGTAGACAGATTTGATATTGTGAAAAGGGAAGCGAGGTCTGCCATTTCAAGATATTTTTGCTGTTTATCGCAATTTCTAGTCATCATGGACTCAGTAGTCTCGACTATTTCCACCGTCAATTGGTGAAGCTGACTGGAGAGTTTCGAAGAGAAGCAATCGTCAAATATGTAGTCATTAGCGAGGAAATCCTCTGTAACTGAAGGCTGAGAAAACCAATCAATTGCCTGAAAATCGCCTAGGGCAGTCTGTAAAATATTATTGGGGAGGAGGGCATCCTCTAGGGTGGAATTGAGCGTTTCCAAGTTTCTTCTAATCGAGGATCCTGCTGTTTCTGCAATCGCAAGTCTATCCCTTTTGACCGAGGGATCAGTGAGATGGAGAAGAAAGAAGAATGGGTTGCTACTCCTCGATGAATTCCTAGACGTCAACGCAAGCGTTGTGCAGGAAGAGCTTGCTGGAGACAAGGTCTCCTGGTGTCCAAAAGAGCATTGACGTCGAAGAGAACAGCAGCGAGAGCACGGTGATTTCCTATCACATGCAACTTTTGCATAGGCGCACTCATCGCAGGACTGCTTTTTTCTGCCTGGTTTTGCTGCTGCTGGCAGAGGCTGATTGTTTTTTCTGGCACAGATTATACTGTGGCGCCGCGCAACCTCACTATCCAATATCAGCTTTGATGCTAGCTCAGGCTGTACGGCCTGTGTATAATACTCACGGTTTGAAAAATGATTTATTACAGAATTGGCAACTGGCAGAGGGCTGCCCTGTGTCTAGTTATTTGTAAGCTTGATATCAACTGCTAGGAATTGGTTTATCTCACGCGTCAACTCATGCCGAGTTAGATGGCTTTTTCTCTTGTATGACTTGCCACATACAGAGCAGAGAAACATGCTGTATCACTGCAATAGGTGGTCGCCCCGTGATACTAATTGACGTGAGTGTAGACGACTCAATTGTCGGCCAGGATGCCAAAAGGTCAAAAGTCGTGGTAACATCAGACCTCCCTATTCGTTAGTGAGCAAGTCTAGGACCCACTTTTGACCTAACAGCTAATCAGACCTTGCATAACAAGAATATTGTTTAATGGAGATTTATGTGTGATATTACTTTGATATTTTCCAATTTTCAATTATTTCACATCTTAAAGTGATTTAGAAGTCGACACCGTGGGTTTAAAACTGATTCTAGGCGAAACTCTGGCCTCTCCGCTACAAGATACATCCAAGAAGCTTTAGAATCTTAATTTTATATCTTGTATCTACGATTTATTTGAGCTGGCTATAAAGTGCAACGTTAAGCGAGTCGGCTTGTTTCTTTCGATCAGGGCCATCAATACGGATGGTTCCACATGGTACAATTCTTCGACAAACTCCCAAATGGGAGGCCGCCTCCAAAAGCGCATACTCAAAGCAAGAGGCAGCTACCTCGTGAGGCATATTAAGAATTTCTAGTATAATTAGCTGCAGTAATGACGAGTATTTGGAGGAAGTGTTGCTATACGAGATAAAGAACTTTAGAATTGATTAGATATGTTCATTCGATACTATCGTTCAGGCATCATCAACTTGAAGGTATACTAACATTGAATAAAATTGACCCTTGATATTCATTAAGTGTATTCCAATTATCCACATAGAGGGTATTGTGTCTGTGCCGTTATATCAAGCTAAGAACGCCTCGTCGGCCTTAAAGAACCACTCTACAGTGTTAGGAATATGGTCCCTAAGGATGTCTTGCTTGCGTGTGATAAAGTCAAGTGGACAAAGCCACTCTGATATCTGGCTACGTAATTGATCTTCCGAAGAGTCTGTAGCGCTTTCATTCAAAGCTTGGATATTTTTATTCAGTTCATCCATATTAATGTCAACTATAATTTAATTATTACCATGAAACGAGTTGAGATGCATATATCATGGAACCCGGGAATCCGGACTCACGCTTCTTCAGAGCCTCGCCCATCTGTTGCAGCTCCTCCACTCCCTCGCCCGGTATCTTCAGAAGAATCGTCTTCATGTACGCTGCAGCAACAGCAGCGGCATAGTAATGCCAGCCGTCTTGTTTGTGAGTATCACAGTAGTCACAAATACCGCGAATCACCAGGCAGGGGATTTCATCCATGACGCCCGCTGCTGCCATTTCAAAGCAGAGAGCTTTATCATACCCTCTGCATAACTCGTGCCTTTTATCTGCGTCTTTGATGACACCACTGCCAGACAAGATCAATCCGCGGTGGACTTTTGGCTGTTTCCGTTCTCCATGACGCACCACAGTCTTCCTGATGCTGGACTTCTCGCACGCAGCACAGTCCTTGCCTTCTTCAACATGGCAAAATGTTGGGTCGTATAAAATATCTGCTGTCCCAGGGTGTTGATACTTGTGGTTCTTTTCAGTGACAGAACTCAGGTTGACCAAGAACTCGCTTCTGTCCAGAATTTCGTCGATTTCCACGTGCTTATCGGCATTTAGGAGGATTGGGTGGGGTTTATTGAGAACGCCCTTCAGAGTTGACTTATTGTCTGATTGGTATTTAACGAAATCGTACGGTATAACACCAGGGTTGCCGTTCTCTGGTCTGCTGATGGCGACGTCGCCAAGACGAATGTCTTTTTCATCGCTGGGAATACCACCTGCAATGCCAACCATAAGGGCAAAGCGCACATTTTTAAACGCGTGGCTAACATAGACTGCGAGGTTGGCGGCGTTCACTATGCCCATATCATTCGGTAGAGCTATCACAACATGGTGATTCCCGATGCGCCCGAAAGTATATATGTAGTTCTTACTACTACTTGTCGAGCAGTGAAGTGTTTCGTCCAGACACAGCTGAACCGCGGCTACTTCTTCAACCAAGGCACAGAATATTGCGACCGAGACCTCCTCGGGCTTGATTTCTCGCCGTTGATTTAACATGGCTTAATTTTAGTTCGGACAGCGCGATCCCAGCCTTGTTCCGCCGTTTTCGGCATGAGCATGACAAGAGCACGTCTTTCTTGTTGGTGTGAATGTCGCCGCTTCCTATTCCAGGCGTGTGACTGAATTCTGATAACCCACTGGCAGTTTGCGACGGTCGTCGTGTCTCCTAACGATAAGGGAAAATCGATATAGCTGATTAAAAGTTAAAACATAATCGCTGAAGCGTCAGGCACCAAGCTTTCCCCAATGGGTTCTGACCCCCAACATTGAATTGAATGATGTGATTGGCGCCTTGGCTGTGCTGGAAGTCGGCAGTCATTGGAGCTGATAGCCTCGAAACGAGCAGGGGTATGGCGAATCAGCGGCGGTATCGAAGTCTTTTTGGTAAAAGATACAGATCAAACCCATTCGGAAGTTTCAGTTACAGTCAACTGGTATACACTTATTAATAATAGTGGGAAAGGGGGTTTCTTGAACACGTCTAAGCTGGTAGTGGGAACGTTTTGAAATGGGGAGACGTTGGTTATACGTATAAATTGGTAAAATACGTTAGGGAAACGGGTAACTACCTTAAAAACGTCATATTTTTCGAAATGCGTTGTAATTAATACCCGTTTTTACAAAACGTATTGATTATTTTGAGATGTTTCTAAGGGTGTTTTTCAGTATAAAATGGTTTTTTAGTCTTTTTTGACGTTTTTCTTTCTAAGTAGAAATGGTGTGAATAAAATAATGTTTATTATTTACCTATATACGCCAGCTGGCATTCTGTCTTTATATATATCTTAGCACTTTCCTTATTTATACACATGTCAGCTGGTAACTGGCCGTCAAACGTTCAAAGGTTCGCACTAATGTTAACCCTTTACTCTTTCTTCTCTCTCTCTAAGCCTCACTAATCAGTGCGCGCAGGCCGGCCTTGCTGTAGACTTTCTTAGTATGTTGCAATCCCCTTTATGAGGCCTTACTAACTCCTAGTAGCTTGTAGGCCTTGCAGTAGGCTATGCTTTAAGCTTTTTTATAAGCTTCCTGGGTATGTTGTCAAATCCGCTTTATAAGGCCTTATTAATTAGCTTGCAGGCTTCTCAATTTTGTTAAATTGATGCGTGTAGGCCTCGCTGTAGCTTCCTGGGTGCGCTAAACCCTGCTCTATATGACCTTATTAACTGGTTTGTAGGCTTCTCAGGCGCGTTAAACCGGTGCAGGTCACCCTGCAAGCTTCTTTGAGTATGTTGTTAATCCTTCTGTGTACAAGGCCTCACTAAATAGCTTGCAGGCTTCTTAAATCGGTTAAATTGGTGCGCGCAGGCTTGCAGGCCCTTGCTGTAAGCTTCTAGGGTTTAGGAATATGCGTAGAAATACGTTTCTATGTATATAAGAAGAATAAGAGGAAGAAGAAGTTTCTTTAATATCAGTATAGTATTTTAAAACTATGATAGTATGTGAATGATATATAATAGTAATTTATATCTCTATATTTTCAATATGTTTTGGAGTTTTTAGCCCCCTATAAATAAGATATGGCGTTTAAAATGCCTAATAAATGTCCGAGATGTGTTTTGATGGTAACCACCATTTACTCTATTGCAATCATGGTTCGAAAATGTAGGGCAAAGGAGTAACCTATACCCCCCCCGCACACGGTTACATAGTGACATCGAAACAATGTACCAAAACTTGAATATATACGCAGTAGATTATGTGATCTGCAAATATGCAGAATATATAAGAGTATTAAACAAAAGAAAGACCAAAAAAAAAAAGACACATGAGAGTATTACATAACGTCAGATAACATCATTTTTTGTGACTTTATATAGATCGTCCGTTAAAGCCAGGGAAATAAATCAAATATCTTCTGAAAACTTGGAATCCCTAGCCGACGAACCCACGCTTCCTCGCTTGGGCGCAGTGAACAAGTTTGGCGGTGGCGGTAGAGAGCCCTCTGTGAAGCTGTCGCGCAATTCGACTCGTTCCATTGTGTTCAAGCGTGCGGCGTCGGGACGCGCGAGTGCTGCCGTGCCCACGTTGCCAGAAGGTGCAGCTGTTGGAGTGGTGGGCGATGACAACGGAGATTCGGAAACCTCAGAGGGGTTCTTTCTGGTGATCATGCCCTTGAGGCTCATGCGTAGTCGGCTTCGTCGGTTGTCCGGTGTTTTATCTTGTTGTGCGGAGCCCGCGGTGGATGTGCTCCATTGTCGAATGGGGTCGTGATCGCCGGACCGCACACTGGAAGCAATATCTTGTTCGGTGACCGGATGAGAGGATAGAGGAGCAGCTAGCGAGCTATCAACGGGGGTCGTCACGTCCGCTCTAGAATTGGTCTCTCGATCTTGGGTTTCTGCTGGAGGTTCCTCTGCCATCGGTTGTTTGCTGGCTCGGCGGTTTACTTTGGACTTGAACCATGATTTCAGCTTGGATTGCGATTTTGGGGATTCTTGGCTCGCGACGGTAGGGTCAGTTGCAGTCCTGCTGACCGTGCCAACATCGTCATCTCGCGGAGGTTGCACGGCAAAACCGGTGCCTGTCTCCGCGGGTTGAGACTCTTCGTATGGAGATGGGGCAGTTTCCTGGGTTTCGGCGCGTTGCTCGACTGGAGTGGCAGGTCGATCTTCAGTTTCCGGAACAGTTCCGTTTACATTTCCTGCGTCCTCTTTCGCTTCCTCCTTTTTGGGCTCCTCCTTGACTGTAGGTCTTCGCCCGAGGGAGAAAACCCTCGATGTACGGGCCATAAAGCCTCCACTCTCTCTCTTCGAGCGCCTTCTTTCTAGACGCTCTTGATCAAGCGAGGCTAATTGATGTCAGTACGTAACCATAACTAAAATAATGTGAACTCGAAACTAACCCTTTTGCTCCTTTTCCGCCGACACAGGCCCAGACTTTCCCAAGAACCCCAGCTGTGATAGTCTCTGCGACCTCTCCCGATCCAGTCGGTCTTCAATCTCCTTGGCTCGTTTCTCTTCGACGCGGTCATTAATTTCGTTCAAGGTTGGTTCAATGCGAGCTCGCGCAATAGCTTCGACCTCTGCTTCATCCACGTATTTCTGCCCACCCACGGAAATCTTCCCAAAATTGGCCATGCGTGCGCTGCTTTCTTGCTCGGCACGTTCGAGTGCCTTTTTTTCCCATTCGCGTTGCATGTTTGGAGAAGGTTTGCCGGTGCGCGCGTAGACTCTTTCGTCTATGTCGTGGATTCTGGCGTTGACGTTTTTCTGGGCGATTTCCATCAAGTCAGACCTGTCTTTGCTCTTTTTCTTGTCTACCTCGTACAGGCGAGTTTGCAAGGATGACATCTGATTCCTGATCGCCTCAGACCTTTCCCAATCCACCGCAGAGACATCTCCATCGCTGGACGTTCTCCTTTTCAGTCGGCGACTCAAGGTTGGACGTGGTCGAGGGCCAATCCCATAGTAGTTTTGCTGGTTGCTCAATTCATTTTGTTTCATCTTGGCGAGCTTCTCAGCTGCAATCTTTTGGGCGGCTTCATGAATATTTGGAGGCCGGCGAGTCACGGGTTGTTCATCCCCGGAAATCCACGAGAACTGAGACTGGGAGAGACGACGCGACTGTCTATAGAAAGCGGTAGAGCTAGCGGTCTCGGCGGCATCGGCCTCGCTCTTGGCAGCAGCGGAGGCGTACATGTCCTTTGCCATTGAAATAGCAGCAGCCCTGAGCGTGTCCCGATGCTTTTGCTCTTCCACTTCAATCCCCACTGGCGGCGAAGATGTGTATAACTGGGCGTTCGACTTGGCAATGTGATGTATCCGGGCCGCTTCGATCGACGGGTCGAGGTCCTTCAGGATATCGTCGGAAGCTCGGCTGGCTTGGTGAGATATAGTAGCAGCAGTGAGCGCATACGCAGCATCCTGATGAAACATGGGCTTGACCGGCGCAGACTCGGTTCTTGGGCGACGACGAGACACAGCGCCGCTGGCCGCGTTCAACGCGCCTGGGTGTATAGCCACAACGGTCGTCCCTCGCGCGCCGCCACGGGTTCCTCCATTGGACAGCATATGACTTGCAGCCGACTGCTGAGTTCGCAGATCGTTGGCGGCGGCGGAGGGAGGAGACGTCGGTCTAGTAACACGGTCCTGCGCGGCCAACAGCGCTGCCTTGTAAACGTCTGGATTTATTTTCGGCGGCGGCGATGGTTCCGGTCTCTGATAATCCCTAACGAAAAGGGCGGCTTGTTCGGCGTGTGGTTGCCTTTCGGGCTTCTTCCAGGTATCCATGGGTTTTTGTCTTGCGTGCGCAAGACTGGCTGCGGCGCTGGCATTGGCGAGAGTGAGGCCGGCGGGGAGAGGGGCAGCTAGAAAGATATAAACGAGATTAGGCATTGGCCTTTGTATTTTGAGACCACAAGGTTGACTTACACTCATTGCGACGACGTTCCGCCTCGAGCGCCTCGTCGGCGGCCCGCCGCCGTTCGGGGTCAGTCGCATAGAGGGCAGCAGTCGCGGCTATCAGAAGATCGTCAGCTTGGCCATTAAACAAGTAGATAATATAGATATAGTTATAGCTATCCTCCAGCGCAATGGGTTGTGAATCAAGTGCAGACGTACCATGATCAGCCAGCTTCGGGGCTGCTTCAGCCGTATTGCTCCGGACGGCAGCCATTCCAATTGATAAGGAAGCAACGAGGTACGTATATGTATAGTCAATCGCCAAGCAACACACGAGGAGAGCTCGAATGGGCTCGGCTGGATATGCGAAGAGGATATGGCGACCACAGACAAAAGATTAAAAAAAAATGACGAAGGGCCGAGTTTAAAGAGGAGCAGCCCCGAGAGCTCCGCTGATCAAAGTCGTCGGTTTTGGCGGTGGTGACGTCGACGGGGTCGGCTTGCTAGAGCTAGCCCCGATCGGAGGCAGTCAGCGACTGTGGCTGCGATCATCATGAGCTAACTGTTTCGGGCCCACGAGCGTGCGCCAGGAAAGGAAGTCCGGTGCTTGGCGCTTTCCCCAAAGTAGAGATGGGCGCCCCTTGGTGAGGCGGTGCAGCGTACGCGGCTAAACCATATTTGGGGGTTGCAGGCCAGCCACAGCAAACCTTATGCGCCATGGTGTGCTGCTATTGGGTGGCTGCAGCTCGTGTTGCACAAGATTGGCTTGGAGGGGCCCCATTGGTGCTAACCGAATATGGTGCTACCTCTTTTGCGCGAACTCCTTAGGGCGCGCTAGCCCTACCCACCAGTGAGATGCGTCCACATGTGGAAATTACTTGTTAGAGGTGCGTCTGGGGTATGTCATCATTTAATCGTGTATCATCATAGTTTCAACTTTCTAGTTACATGAAATAAAAATATAGATCAAACATGAAATAGTCAGAACTAGTCTTCCATCTAACTCTCATGTATGGAACATAATCACCACAGATGCAGGATTTTCAAAATATCATAACGCGAGAAAAAGGAACGGTTTCGTTTCCCAAAAATATCTGGACCAAATTAGCTCAACTCTTCCCCTATGGGCGAGGCAACTTACACATCGGAATGGCCAACAGACAGACACCCATCTGGATAGAGCCGATGGCCAGAAAAGGCACGCGCGAACCGTCCTTGACCACCAGCCAGTTGTATGCAAAGAAGGTGAGGACGAAACTGAAGATGTTTTTGAAAATCATCATGCACGTAAATGCTTCGACAGCAATTTGGCCTGGCCGAAAGGGTTAGCAGTGAATGGGGAATAAGCATGTCGCGATTCACTTACGGTGGGCATCAACGATATACAGAGCGCTAGAAACAGCACCCATCACCATGCCGATAATGACAAACGCAAAGAAAACATCCGGAATCAGCCAGCCATACCGCTCGATGTCATTGGCCGTGATGCCAAACCCATAAAGCCCGATTCCGCTGAAAAGCAACTGGAAAAAGACCAGGATAATGCGAAACTCAGGCTCGTAGGTACCCTTGTTGAGCTTGATCATGCCCCGGTTAATCCAGTCGGTCAGGAGGCCAGACAAGATGAGGCCGATGATTGACCCAATAAAAGCGGACGTGTACATGTATCCGGTCTTTACCTCGTCGAACCACAACGGAGGTCCCATGAACACGGCAGCTAAGACGACTCCAATAAACACGGTCCAGCCGATGAGAACACCTTGTGTCAGGCATGCCTGAAATTTGTTAGACTAGCACTCTAAATTGATTGCTCGGGGTCATACCCAAAGAATTCCCGGATGGGAGAATAGTGGGAAAGGTCGAAGCAAGAGCTTCCAAAAGTCTTCATCCGTTTTGCGGCCATTGAAAAGCTTCACTGTTTGCCAATAAGAGTACTCTCGGTACACAGTGGGGGCTTCCTTTTCGTCCGATTGTTGCTGCTCGTGATTGAGAGGCATGTCTGGAAGTCCTGCACCATTGTAGTCGGGCATAGCGTCCACGTTATAGTCGATATTCAGATGATCGGGTCGGCGGTAAGCGGTTTCCGGTACAAAAAAGATCATCAAGGGCAGAGCAACTGCAGTGAAGATGGCCACAAAGTAAAAGGTCCACTGCCATCCCAGTGTGTCTGTTATCTTTCCCACAAAGACAGGCGTCAAAAACGATCCACCAAAAAGAGCGACGTTTGAGATGGCCATGCGCTTTCCACGTTCCTGCAGATGACCGTCAGTACTGCAACACAGTCGAAGAATAAGTAAACTGAATGATAAGTAAACTAACATGCACAAAGTACAAGTCACCCACACAGGTATTCACCAGTGCCTCGAAAGGAGCTAGAGCAAACCCTTGGAACACTCGGGCCGCTGTCAAACTACGATAACTATTCGAACTACCTCCGGCCCAAGCGGCACTGATAATCATCAAGACATTTCCGATGATAAACAGATGGCGCTTGCCCCATACTCTCGCCGTCGGAACGCAAAGAATGCCGGCACAACCGACACCAAGTAAGTGGTAGCCGGTCAGCAGAGCGACATCTGTGAAATTTCTCTCGTAGTAAAGGGCGACGGTGACGGTGTTGGCAGCCAAGATTGGACTCATTGTTGCGCAAAGGACTGCTACAAAGGACAAAATCGCCAGGATCACATCGCGCCTCCATAACGGCCAATTCTGCAGGTGTTAGAAAAGTTGCTTTGAGGATTGAACTTTGACACATACCAACGGATCGTATGGGTCATCGCTGGGTTGCGGAACGAGAACGATTGGGACCGGCCCCGAACGATCGTACTTGAGCCCTGGCCGGTGATGATTGTGATGGGTGTGCTGTGCATCTTCCAAGACATAGGATGTTCCTGATAGTCACCATCAGTGGATGAGCATTCACGCAACAGACGAGTCACAACAAACCCGGAACATTTGCTAATTTTGTGTCTTCCAGCACCCCGAGAGCCATTTTCAAGGCTTCTACCGAGCAATTCAGAAGGGAGACGCAAGGCCGTTGACGCAGTCAAGGATGTCCACTCATTGAACCATTAACTTTTGTATCATGGACAATCGTATTCTGAGAGACTGAAAGCGTTACAAGTCGAGGCCAAGATTCTAGCTTGGCTTGACGTGAAGAGATGCGAATCAATCAGCGCGATAGCCGGTTTGGGACAGGTCTGAGGTTGAGGATACGACCAGCGGACGAAAAAAGGCTTAATCACCTGGGCTAGCGGGGCCGAGGTCGTGGGCGATGGGGCGTGGGGTAGCAATCTTTCACGTTCACCACGCTGATCACAGTACATACATACTAGACTGTTACCAAAGCACAGGCAGTGAAACTGTGTCTGAGATTATCTTGCACTATTGAATTTCGCAGTGTGACCACTGCACTACAGCAAACATTGTACAGTAGATTCTACTTTCAGATGGATTCCTTGATATGTGATTGGCTGCTCCGACGAGACAGACCAATCAGAAGCACAGGAGTCAGAGAGTGGAGGCTGCGGGGAACACTCTGTGCTGTGAGTGGCTGGAGCGCTGGGGCCTCTCCGCAGTGGCCCGCGAACCCCGTACGGGGCCCGCTGCATTCGTTCTGCACGCGCTCATTGGCTGTAGCTGCCGGCCGCCAAGCCAACGGGCGAGCCGTCCTGTCGTCATAGTGACTGCCCTGGTTTGGGATTACACTGCAGTAGCACAGACTCAGGTGGATCGACAGAAGAACAGAGTTGCCTGAGATTAGTAGACTAGGGGAAGCACATGAAACCGATGGGAATCAGGGCCCCAATTAGCTAGCCAATAATAACTGCAACTAGGTTGCAAAGCTGCGATGTTGGTGGCTTAGTCCAAGTTGGATACCTGAATTTGGTGGCATCAGCTGCAACCCCAGCTTTTTATCATAGCGCTTGCCCCGTCCGCTCCGCACCACCACTGGGGCTCAACTTGTCATTGTCACCATTCGCCATTGCTTCATTACTGAACAATCAACCAGCTTTTTCTCGTGTCGAATCGCCAAGCTACCTCTTTTTGCCAACATGAAGCTCACCGGCGTAGCCTTTGCTCTTGCAGCTTTCGCGGCTGGTGCCGCATCGCAGTCACTCTCCGGACTGCCCAGTTGCGCGGTAATTTGATCCGGAAGCCTCTATTTTGACTCTCGTCCTGATAATTCTTCTTTTCTCTCTCTCAGATCTCCTGCGCTACCGACTCCATCCCGAGCGACTGCGGCCTTGACGTCAAGTGTATCTGCAGCGCGCAGTCGTTTATCACCGGTGTCTCTTGCTGTGTCGCCAAATCCTGCAATGCTGACGATCAAGACAGTAAGCCGTTCTTATCCGGTGACTGAGTTCTATATACATACTGATACTGGTTCCAAAAATAGCTACGATCAAGTACGCCGACAAGATTTGCGCTGGTGCCGGTGTGAAGAACTTGCCCACCTCTGCCGTTTGCTCCTCGACCGCTAGTGCCACTGGTACTGGTACTGGTACCGGTACCCAGACTGCTGCTGCCACTGGCACTGCCACATCAGCTGGTGCTAGCTCGACAACTGGCAGTGCTACTAGCAGTGCTACTGGCAGTGGTACTGCCACCGCTGCGTCGCCGTCTGGTACCAATGCTGCTTCGTCGTTTACCAAGGCTGATGGCAGCGTCACAGCTGGTGTCATGGCGGCTGCTGTGTTTGCTGCCATGTGTCTTGCTTGAGGAATTGGAAATAAGAATGACGGGATGATTTTTGTCTATATAACGCTATTCTAATAAATCATACGATCATACATGAGAATTTTAGAACTATTGATGGGTTCTTGTATAAATAGTGATCAATCAATAGTATTAATTACTCAAAACTGTCTCTAATATTGTTTTATTCAATTAAGGATCGCTAGCAACGGAATAAATATCAAAGGCTGAGGAGCTTGGATTGTGCTTTGATCTATGCATTGCTGGTATCAATTAGTCAACTAGTAATTTTCCCCCTAGGATGAGACGACAACAGAATAAAGATAACAACATAGAAAAGAACCCCTTTTAAAAAATAACCAATCTCATTTCAACTTCCGTCATCAGTAAATTTTAATTTGATGTTTTTAATTGTCTTTTCTGCCTATCGACCTCGATGGGAAGATTTGCTCCGCAGTGCGGGGCTGCCTAGATGCATCCGCAAATCTCCAGCAATGACAAAGAAAACCAGACAACCTCTAATAAATTAACATCCCGGCGCACAATCTATCTTTAACACATACCGGGAAACTCTAGTATCGGAGTATTGACTCTATAACATCCACTGGCAAAAGGACCTTTGCCAATGGCGGCCGCCGAGTTCACAAAAGAGCGACATATCAAATACTTTTTGCGCTGTCTCCGCACCCTACTGCCTCATCAATACACATCTGGCGACTCGGGCCGTATCCTCCTCGCTTTCTTTATTATCTCTGGACTCGATCTCCTGGGAGTGCTCAAGACCAGCACCACACCCGAAGAAAGGAAGCGCTGCATCGACTGGCTGTACCATTGCCAGCACCCGTCTGGGGGCATCCGCGGCTTCACTGGAACCATCTTTGGCGACGAGAAACGCACGCGCGCCAACGAAGCCTGGGATCCGGCAACTGTGCCTTCTACTTTCCTAGCGTTGCAGACGTTGCTTTTGCTGGGTGATGATTTGTCGCGGTTGAATCGGAAAGGGTGTCTGATATGGTTGCGGAAACTGCAGCGAGAGAATGGCAGTTTTGGAGAGACGCTTGGAGTGGATGATGAGATTGAGGGTGGAAGTGATCTGAGGTTTTGCTATTGTGCTGCCGGTATCAGGTATCTGCTTCGTGGTCCGCGCCAGAAAGATGTAGCCGGTGTTGAAGATATCGATGCGGCGAGATTGGTGTCTTTTATTCAGTCTTCTCAGGTGAGATATATCAGACCCTATTTTTGGGGGGGACAGTACTGATGAGTAAACAGTCGTATGAAGGTGGTTTGGCAGAAGCGTCTTTTTGTGAAGCCCACGGTAATTATCACCTCGTCTATTTCCAACACTTACAAAATCTCTGACCATTTCTAATAGCGGGCCATACTTACTGCGGAATTGGTGCTTTATCTTTCTTACAAAGAACAGACGGAAATGTTCAAGAAACGGAATTATTACGTCCACAGAGTGAAAAATTCAACGCTCTTCTCAGCTTTCTTGTTTCGAGGCAGACCACGGAATTGGAAGAAGAGGAAGAAGAGGATGACGAGGATGACGAAGAGGAACACGGCGATTCAGACCCAAAACCATCAACTAACCCTGTTTCAGAGGCAGATCAGGCCATGGAAACTCTCTCTTTGAATGACAAATTAAAAAACTTGCCAGATGTCTTGCCACAAAATGCCGACTCGTTGGCGTGGGCAGGCTTCAGCGGCCGCTCTAACAAAATCGCAGATACATGCTACTGTTTCTGGGTGACAGGGGCCCTAGATGTGAGACTCACCAGTCTATTATTCAATTTCCTCTCGCTGACTTAATTCTAGATCATAGAACGCTTGCCCGTTATCAACGCAACCAGTGTCCGTCGGTACCTCCTCGAAAAGACGCAACATTTAATTGGAGGCTTCGGAAAATCTGTGGGCGAGCCTCCAGGTAAGACGGCCAACTTGCTCTGGATTTTTTGATATTGCGTTTCTAACAAGAACAGACCTTTACCATGCCTACCTGGGCATGATGACTCTTGCACTGATCAATGAGCCTGGACTTGAAGCTGCAGATGCAACATTGTGCACGGGAGCAAGTCTCTCGCGGAGGCTGGAGTCTCTGCCATGGTGGTAGGGACTTTGACATGAATAATGTGAAAAGATCTGCAACTGCATATTCAGGAAGATAATAGACGTGCAAAAATATAAGTACTATATAGAATAGCTACTGTTGAATATAAATAGAGCGCGGTTGCGCCTAGCCGTATGGGGAAGGCCCACGTTTCCAGGCACGCACCGCCAACTCCGACGGCGAGCGCCTTCCTTCTGCACCTTAACTTTGAATCTGATCGCTACTACACCTCGATTGCTTCACCGTTGCATCAAAAGTTGCAAATCAGTCTCCTACCCTCCGATACCCATCTCGACAAACGTTGTTCGCCTGGCTGGTGGCCTTGTTCGGACCTTACTGGATTCATTCCGACTGCGCTGTGCCAACTTTCCCTGATTTCCTCCGTCGCCGATCCTCCCCTCCTTCGACCATCAGCCCGAGAATCCTTGCTGGATGTGTCCGGAAATGCTCTTTCTTCTTTGATTCACGCCGCTGTCATCAACTTTTTTTCTTCCTTTCAATCCGCTCATTTCGCGCCATATTCGTGTTCGCCAATATTCATCTTCGGCTCCTTGCTAGATATCCTTCCTCCACTGCACGGCGCAATATCCTTGCCACTCTCGCCCCGATCTGAATTTCTGTCAGCATCATCAGCCTTGACGACGCCCATTATTATACTTCGCCTTCGCATCAAAAGACGTATCCGAATGGCACGTGTGTGAAGACAGCTGGCTGCCTCGGAGTGGTAAACATTGGAAATACTAGCAACCCCGTGCCGTTCTCCCCTCGAGGCAACTTGTCGTGTGCGCGCTACAGCTACAATCTCGACACATGCAGCCGGCCAGGACGAGAGCAGAGGCCCTGACCCAGAAGGAAAAGGTGAGTTTACATTGTGATTTCTGGCTATGTTTATTGCCCAGCTATTTGGCCCTCGAATCAGACTGACGTGGTGATGAAACAGCTTGCCAGCTCCTACAATGAATTACTTCAGTATGCCGCTCTCCGCTGACCTTTCCCGTCGTACTTTTCTAACGCCCTTCCAGGGAATTCTCAGCAACAGACCTCCGAAATGTAGGGAACTACGCGCTCGGAAGGCTGGTGGGAAAAGGCTCCTTTGGCAAGGTCTACCTCGCAACGCACAAGCTCACCAACAACTCCAAGGTTTGTCACATTTGCTGCGATGAATGCAAGGTGCTGACACAAAGTTTCTGCAGGTTGTCCTCAAGTCGTCGAATAAACAAGACTCGAACCTTGCGCGTGAGATTCACCATCATCGACAATTTTTGCACCCGCATATTGCCCGGTTATACGAGGTCATCGTCACGGAAAACTTGGTTTGGTTGGTCCTGGAATACTGTCCAGGTATGTCTCATTGTATAAAGGCGGGCCGAATAACTCTGACGTATCTCTTAATGCAGGCGACGAATTGTACAATTACCTCTTGAACAATGGCCCTCTACCCGTCGAAAAGGTTCAGCGGATCTTCGCGCAGCTAGTTGGTGCTGTTGCCTACGTACATAGCAAGTCGTGCGTTCACCGGGATTTGAAGTTGGAAAATATTCTGTTGGATAAGAACGAGAATGTCAAACTATGCGATTTTGGGTTTACGCGCGAGTACGAAGGCAAGACGAGCCATCTACAAACATTTTGCGGAACAATATGCTACAGTGCTCCGGAAATGCTCAAGGGGGAGAAATACGCAGGTGAAAAGGTTGATGTGTGGAGCTTGGGGATTATCTTATATGCCCTGCTGGCTGGAGAACTGCCATATGACGACGATGACGACCAGGAAACCAAAGCCAGGATCCTCAAGGAGGACCCAAAGTATAACGATAAATTTTCAGAGGAGGCCAAGTCGCTTGTTAGTAAACTACTTTCTAAACGGCCACTGTTACGCCCAACGTTGGCCGATATTCTGGCGCACCCCTTTCTGGGAGAACACGGAGCCGAGCAACAGGCCATTCTGGAACGGTCACGGCCGTCACCTTTTACGACTGCACTCGAGAAAACAACGTTGTTGCGGATGAAGAGCGCGGGAGTGAATATCGACCAGGTCATTGAAAACGTCCTGGCGCAAAGATGCGACGCTCTAGCCGGCTGGTGGGCACTGCTGATCGAAAAAGAGGAGCGCAAGGAGAAGAGGCGCGAGCGGAAACGAAAGGAAAAGGAAGCCGAAGCTCGCAGTATCCGACGACTGAGTGCTGCAAGTAGTCGCTTGGAACGGATATCTGCTGCTCTGGTCGAGGTTGATGAGGAGGGCACTGTCCAAACCGACACTCTTCAAGCTCGTGGCAGAAGGGATCGCCGCAGTCTACCCAACCGTAAGTTTCATATCCGAATTGATATGATGGAGAGGATACTGATATGTCACAGCCGATTTTTCGATTCCCGAGGTTCCCAAGGTGCCTGAAGAATTCACTGGCAGCCTGCCTTTGGATAGCGTGCCACCTCCAAGACCCATTGACAAAGACTCTGTACGTTCCTTGAGCTCGACACGACGACGTCCAGTACCGCCACCTAAAGAAAACCGCCGCTCGAGACCTAGCATGCTCCATGTTAGTGCTTCTCAACCAGAGCTGGCGTCGCATTCAAACGGTCTCTTCAGACGCCGCACTGGTCGGCGTACCAACCACCATTCATTCATCAGTCAACTGGCTTCACTCAAGCATTGGATTGTTGAATCTGCAAAACGCGCCAAGTCGCCTCATCCGAGAACACCAAAAAGTGGCGGTGGACAGACTCTCAAGTTCCGAGTAGACAAGTCTAGCCCTGGAAAGGGTCAGGATTCGAATAAAACAGCCGGTCCTTCAACCAACACAAATACTCCCATTGCTACTCCGACGCAGATAAAGCGGTCTTCGAATGCCAGTAGCCTGGCCCCTAACAGCACCTCTTATGCCCACCATCGGAATTCGTATGGTCGCGCGCCTCGAACAAACCGCAACTCCCTGTCACCCTCTCCTATTACTCCGCGAGGCTCCTCCTATCGGCGCTCTTCAGTTGGTCTGCGCGGGCGCAAATCGACTTCTTCTTCAATTTCCTCTGTTCGTAGTATCCATCACGCCCATACCCATTCCAAGGCCTCTTCTATCTCGTCGGCCAGCATCGACACCATGTCAACACCGACGGCGTCGAACAGAGTCAGCCGGTCACCTCATACCTCTGTCAAGGTGCTTCCTGCAACTCCAATGGCTGCTGCTCGTTTCCCCAACAATATTCGTCTAGTCAGGAATGCGGCTCATGGGTTGCGGGACATGAACGAGCCCGAAAACCACGGTATATACTCTGTTTTCAACGAGACGGCTCCGGGTCCGTTGATGTCATCTCCTTCTGGGTTTGTATTTGCGCGGCGCAAGCGGACTCCTTTCAAGGGACCAATGCTCCACACCAATAATACTGTTGTGTCAAATGGCTTTGCAACGCCTAATCTATCTCCACCGCTTCTTAAGGGCGCTGGAGCACAAGAGGTTACAAAACCGGCAACCCGCAAAAGCCAGATCATCGAAGAGGGTGATGAAATGGAGGAAGAGGATATCGAAGAAGTCGATACATTCAGCAACCCCGACACTGCAGACGAAAAGATTGAGCCCTTTGTAGAGCCAATCGAGGAAAAACCACATGTTGAGACTGCGTTTGCAGAGGGAGGAGAAGAGCAAGCAGAAGCAGAAGCAGAAGCAACTGCTCACAAACCAGTTCTTCAACCAGCGCCCGACCTGCCATCTCCGGTCGGTGTCCACCCGCCTCGCTCGTCGTCGCTGCACACGCACGATCTGCAAGAAGTAGCAGGCGAGGAAGAGAATGCCACCAAAAACGACGACTCGACGGCCATCATCATTCCATCTACACCTGTTGTTGTTGTTGACAAAGAAGAGTCGACTGTCCCCAGTACCGCTACAACCATCACCGAAGAAGAAGCAGACCCTAAACTACAGGCCAACAGCACAAAAGACCTTGCACTTGATACCACGACCGCGCAATAGACCCATTCGTTGAAGAAGTTTTGTTTGTTTGTTTGTTTTTTGAGCATAGTATTTTGTTCGATTTTGGTCACTCGTTTCTTTTTTCCATTTTCTCTGATTTTTTTGTCATATCATGTCGATGTCCTGTCTATCTATCTGCTTGTTTTCATTTCATTGCCCTTCTTCTTGACCCTTTTTGAGTACATATATACACTTATAACTACTACACTGTTTATACCCCTTTTAGCCTACTGCTACTGCTATTTACTATCTGTCTGTCTAATTGAGATTCTTTTATTTTATTTCTGTTACGTTTTGGCTAGTAATTCTATAGACCATTGAACATTGAACATTAAAACGGAATGCTATTTTTTTTTATTCAACTCAAATTGATACACAGAAAATACACCAGACGATATTTGAAACCAAAAAATGAAAATGCAGAGTCTATTGCTTGCATGCATGCTCTATTCTAATTCCTTGTCCTCATTCCATGCTCGTTCGTCCATGTACACACTGACACCAAAACAGAAACACACAACACAATACAAAGACTTGTATACAGCAAAAAGCCCTCTACATCATTCTTCTCGTTTCATTATATAAAAAAAAAACAAAAAAAAAGACAGACGGTATTATCCAATCTATGGTGTCCATTACCAGTCCAGGTCATTTTTCTGTTTATGCGGCTTTCACTTTTCCGTTGGCAGTCTCAGTCTCAACGGGCTCGACGCGGCGGTCGTACACGCGGCGTTCGACGAATTTGAGGATTTCGTCGATGACACTAGAAGATAGTCAGCATATGCAGATCTGGGAAAAAAAGAGGAGAAGGGGGCTTACATCACTGGAGAGCTAATAATCAAAACAGCCTTCCACTCATCCCAATCCAGCGGCAAGATCGCAAACAGACCTTGCAAGAACGGAATATACAAGATGGCAAAGTGCAGGGACATGGACAGGATGATGGCGTACACCAGCATCATATTGTTCCACAGCGGGAAGCTGAGGAGCGACTCGCTTGAGGAGAGCGCGTTCATGGCGTTGAGCATCTCAATCACAACCAGGATAGAAAGCGAAACTGTCGAGGCCGACTTGGACATGTCGTTGCCGAACATGGAGCAGCCGATTTCGGAGAATTCGGCGGAGCATTTGTGGAAGTGAGACTGTGGAGGTTAGTGAAATGGACTGAAGAGAGAGAAAAAGGGACGCACCAATTGATAGTAGGAAATCTGAGGTCCTGATGGGTTGTACATGAACCACCACACGTATCCAAACACAGTCGCGGCACCGACATAGATGCCAACAACCATGTACCGGAAGAACAGCCAGCCTCCGACGAGAGCTTCATCGCGTCTACGAGGAGGTCGTTTCATCACATCGTTATCGGCTGGGTTGAAAGAGAGAGCAGTAGCGGGGAGACCGTCAGTGACCAAGTTCACCCACAACAGCTGAACTGGCACCAAGGCCTCGGGGAGACCCAGCGCGGCAGTCAAGAAGATGGACACAACCTCTCCAATGTTGGAGGAGATCAAGTAGCGGATAAACTGTTGCGTGTTGCTGTAGATAGATCGGCCCTCGCTGACGGCAACCTCGATGGTAGCAAAGTTGTCATCGGCAAGTACCATGTCGGCAGCGAGTTTGGCGACATCAGTACCAGTTCCCATGGCCACACCAATGTCGGCTTTCTTGAGAGCAGGGGCATCGTTAACACCGTCACCAGTCATGGCAACGACGTGACCGAGTGATTGAAGGAGGTCAACCAACTTCGACTTGTGAGAGGGTTCAGTTCGGGAGAAAAGAGACGCGGTCTTGACAGCCTTGATTTGTTCGCTCTCACTGAGATCATCAAACTCTCTTCCAGTAAAGCTCTTGCCTTTCAGGTCTTCATTCGGGCCAAAAACGCCGATTTGACGGCAGATAGACTCAGCAGTGTTTCGGTTGTCACCTGTGATGACGATAATGCGGATACCAGCTTCACGGCAGTTCTGGACAGAGCTGATCACTTCAGGACGAGGGGGGTCAAGCATGCCGACAAGGCCGATCAGAGTCATGTTGCTTTCCAGTTGAATGTATTCTTCAGAAGTCTTTGCGGTACGCAAGAGCGGGTTGGTCGAGATGTCGCTGACACTGGCAAGGGCCATGACACGAAGGCCCCGGTTACCACATTCAGTCACCTTTTGCAAAATCAGATTTTTCTGGCTCGAGGTCAGGGGCACGCTAGAACCATTTTCACCAAGAACCGCATGCGAGCAGCGCTCGAGAATCGATTCTGGGGCACCCTTGACCAGAAGCTTCTGCTGCTTGCCTTCACCAACCAGTACAGACATGCTTTTGCGGTCCCGAGAGAATTCATAGGTAGCCTTCACCGTCAACTTGGACTCGTAGTATTTGCTGGTGGCATGCAGTCTGCCCGAGGGACCAAGGGCTCGCAGATTCTTGTTGAAAACAGCATCATCGGTACCAATCTTCTCGACAAGCACGCGTAGAGCACCTTCGGTAGGTTCGCCAATGCAGGAATAACCGGACTTTGGGTCGTATGCCAAGGTAGCCTCGTTGTTGAGTGCGAGTACTTCCGACATTTGGCGAATAGTAGAAGAAGAAACCGCCAAATCATTCAATTCTTTGCCATTCTTTGTCAACGCGCCTGCTGGAGCAAAGGTGGTGCCTTCGACATCAATTTCCTCGAGGCCTTTTCCGGAGCTGTTCAGATGGACAATTGTCTCCACACTCATCTGATTAGTAGTCAAGGTTCCGGTCTTGTCAGAACAGATAACACTGCAGCTTCCCAGTGTCTCAACTGAGGGCAGCGACCTAACTACGGCGTTCTTGGCAGCCATTTTGCGAGTTCCCAGAGCCAAACAAGTGGTAATAACGACGGCGAGACCTTCCGGAATGGCGGCAACACCTAGAGAGACGGCAATCTTCAGGTAATAGATGGCGCCCTTGACCCAACCTCCATGGGATGGGTCGTTGAAGTGTTCGATGTTGATCAACCAGACGAGGACACAGATGACGGTGATGACCTTGGCGAGAACATCGCCAAAATCATTCAATTTCTGCTTCAGTGGCGTGGGCTCCGAGATTTGAGAAGTGATGCTTTCATGAATGCCTCCAATGGCGGTGGAAGCGCCGGTGAGAACGACAATGGCAGTTGCGTGGCCGGCCACGACGGTGGTGCCGGAGAAAAGCATGTTGGTCTGGTCTTGTTTGACGGCTTGGGTATCCTTGACGACATCGGCATCCTTGGAAACACTTTCACTCTCGCCAGTCAAGATAGCCTGATCGATACGGAAACTGTTACTCTGGACGGAGAGCACTCGACAATCGGCGGGGATGCGGTCCCCCACTGCGATGTTGATAACATCTCCGGGCACCAACTCCTCGGCCTTGATTTTTTGCAAAGTTCCATTGCGCACAACCTTGGCCTCGTTGGCCGAGTATTCCTGGAGAGCAGCGATTGCTTGTTCGGCGCTGCTTTCTTGCGACACACCCACGATGGCATTCAGGATCAGGATGGTGAGAATCTAGCGGAACAAACATCAGCGAGGTTTTTTTTTTTTTTTCCAAACCGGATTGAGAATCCACTTACAACAGCCGGGTCGACAAATGCAGTCCAGTCGTCTCCTTCTTCAAAAAGGGCGAGTACAAACGAAATAGCGGCGGAACCGAGTAGGATCAGAACAAGCTGGTCTTGGAACTGCTCCAGAACCAATTTCCACAGAGGGGTGGCTTCGTCTTCTTCGATAGCTGTTGGTAGTATAAAAGATCAGCATTGGACGAACAACGTACAACGACCCAAAAAAACTCACCATTTGGACCATACTTTTCCCGTGATCGTAGGACTTGTTCTTTAGACAAGCCAACTTCGGCCGCCACGCCGAACTCCTTCAGGACGTCGGCGGGCGAGCGAGTAAATGAGTGCTCCATGGGGGGCAGCAAGAATCCACAGTCGTTATCAGACAGGCTGATCACGACAACAACGACAGGGTGGACAAAAGAGGGACGGAAGGGGAAGAGAAGAGAAAAACAGAAGAGGACAGCAAGAGGTGCGGCTATTCGCGCCGGTAGGGCGGAAGTCGGCCGGCGTGCAGGGCCAAGCGGCAGTCGGATTATTTGGTTCGTTCTGGGCCAGTCGCGCGTATCACGGACGATGCGTGCGGAGTTAGTTGGTTATGTTATTCTACGGAGTACTGAGGCTGCATTATGTGTCTTTTAATTAAGCTACTGTTTATCATCCTTATAGTGCTATCATCTACGAAATCTGCGAGGGGCGGAAAACACATCCTTAACTGCTATCAAGTATCACTGACTCCAGTAGCCAGGAACAGTAGTTACCAGTGTAAACAGAATAATAATAATAATAATACACAAAAAAATAAACTACGTATCATAACTTCAAACTGTGGTCCGGCAACGTGTTCTCTTCAGCCTGATTGGCGATGTTATTAATAGAGTCTGGGCCCGGTCAGGTGATGCCCCGTCAGGTGATGCCCAGTCAGGTGACCGCAGCCTTTGGTCTTCGCAGTTCTCTGGCTTTCCAGCTCCACTAATTAGCATAACTTTCTCCATATTATTCTTCTATTATTCTATACATGAATGGTCGAGACTTCTCAGCGACTGTATGAATGATGGATCATAGAGTCATAGACGGCCTCGTCACGTGATTAATATACCTGAAAAGGAACGCTTTACCGTTGACTTTTTTTATACACAAAGAATCACTCTTTATTCGAGTGTCTAATAATAAGAAGAGGAGAAGAAGAAAGAAGAAAAGAAGAATGCAAGAGTCATCACCTGCGCAGCCTCAGTCTTTGGCCTTCCCCTCATTTGTCACGTGACACCTGTCAGTCCCATGCAAATGCGCAATTCCAAGAGCTGCCTAGTGAAATAGGTACTAATAAAAGTGTAATCATGTAAAATAAGCGTAATAGAAAGAAAATAAGTAGTAATAAATAATCACCAGGTCATGCTGGACTGGCGCTAAGCCTAATGGACGGCTGCGCTGTTATCGGGCGGCTTGGTTCATCAGGCAAAGACGCTGCCGTTTGCCTCGTGGGTTTTTCTCCATCCGACTTTTTCTCTCTGACTGTTTTCCCCCCAGCTTCTTCTTCGTTTCAATCTCATCCTCACAATTCTGTCCCTCCATCCCAGCGATTTCCCTCCCCGCTTCTACCAAACACATTCCAACCATGACTTCTGAGGTATGTACTCTCACCGCGCAGCCCCTCCTTGTACCGCCAGCCAGCGCCATGCTGGCTGCGTGTCTACCCCACTGGCATCAGCACGCCTGTTATCTGTGAGATCATCTAGGCTGACTCGGCTCATCACTGCCAGCGTGAAAGGTAATACCTGCGTGTTCCGGCTGCATGCCCGTTGCTGCCCACCGTCGCGATGCTAACACCCGCAAAAGCAAGACTTTTCTCGCGAGGCTCTGCGAGCAGGCTGAGCGCTATGACGGTAAGCCACTGGAAGGCTGATACGATGCCCTATCTCGTCCACTAACTGGTGTTCTTTTTGCGTTGAAGAAATGGTCACATACATGAAGGTGCGTCTTGCTCAAAACAAACAAACATACCCAGATTCTCTAACACATCTATAGGAGGTTGCCAACGTATGTTCGCGATATTGTTTATATCTCCTCTCGCAGTCATTTAACAATCCAATAGCTGAGCGGTGAGCTCACTGTCGACGAGCGCAATCTCCTCTCCGTCGCCTACAAGAACGTGGTTGGTACCCGCCGTGCCTCCTGGCGCATTATTTCGTCCATCGAGCAGAAGGAGGAATCCAAGGGCTCCGAGCAGCACGTCACCATCATCCGCGACTACCGCCAAAAGATTGAGACCGAGCTTGAGAAGGTCTGCCAGGATGTCCTCGATGTCCTCGACGAGTCTCTCATCCCCAAGGCCGAGTCTGGCGAGTCCAAGGTCTTTTACCACAAGATGTACACGCCCATTTTTCGTTATGTCAACGTCATGTCTAATTCTTTGTTTACAGGAAGGGTGACTACCACCGTTATCTCGCTGAATTTGCTTCTGGCAACAAGCGCAAGGTTGCCGCTACTGCCGCTCACGAAGCTTACAAGGTAAACAACACTTTTCTATCGTCCTTGACTCCTACTGATTATTTTCTCTTCAGAACGCCACCGATGTTGCACAGACCGAGCTCACACCTACCCACCCCATCCGCCTCGGCCTTGCCCTGAACTTCTCCGTCTTCTACTACGAGATCTTGAACTCACCAGACCGTGCCTGCCACCTCGCCAAGCAGGCGTTCGATGACGCCATTGCCGAGCTCGACTCGCTTTCGGAGGAGTCCTACCGCGACAGCACCCTCATTATGCAGTTGCTGCGTGACAACCTTACCCTCTGGACCTCCTCCGACGGTGGTGAGCCCGAGGGCGCCGAGGCCAAGGAAGACAAACCCGCTGAGGGTGAGGCTGCCGCTGCTGCTGAACCCAAGGAGGAGGAAGCACCCCCCGCTGAGGCTCCCGCGCCCGCCGAGTCATAAAGCAAAACCTGAGCTTCACTTTTCCAATCGGGGCTTCGACTTTCCTATTCGGTCCGCCCTTTTTGTGATGTCGACATGGTGATGTGATTGCTTTGGCGAATTCATAATGCAGCCATTTCTTTTTGACTTTTTTGTCATCCTTGATTCTATGATTGTTTATCAGCTATATTGTATTCCTGTGGTTAACTTGTGTAGTTGGATGCGGAGTTTGATCTTTTTTTTTTATTCCTTGTTTATTTTCCTATTTTGGAGATCCCTAAGCTGGTGTGCTGGCTGGATATTGGTCTGCAAAGTCTCTTCGAATTTTCCAATACTTTCCGATACTCACTACGTCAGAAGGAATTCGAAAGAAGAAGGAAGATCTAGCTTACTTTTATCCCGGTTTTATCATCACGAATGCCCCCCCTATTTCCCCCTTGACGCTTTTATTTTCATAATTGAAGCAACAAGCAACCGATCTTTACCTCCCCCCCTATGCAGCAAGATATTTGTCTGTTTTTGTCCATGTTTTTTTGAGGTCTCTTTCAATAAACATAAGAAGACAAACACAAAAACAACAATACTTGTGTGCCATTGAAATTATTTTTACCCCCCCTCCAATTTTTTGTTTCTTTTATATGAGAGAAAGCCAGACAGACCTTTTTGCCGTCAGGGCAAGGGGTAAAACAACACAACAAACTTGAAGAAAAATCCAAAATCCAAAACCTACTTTTTTCAAATCATATTTCTCGTTTTTTTTTTAAAAGACTTTGTAGGGCATAATTGCATTCACGACTTCAACATGTATATTACTGCACTTTTCTATGTTGTATACAAAGCAAGGCAGACGATTTTGTTAAGCAGAATAAAAAAAAAAAATATTGCAAGGAAGTTACATCGATAGATATCTCACAATAGAGAGATAAGAAGCATTGCTGCTACATGCTAATTTTGAAGACCAAAAAGAAATAAATAAAAAAACAGGACACCAGAAATCACCCATGCAAAAGAAAAGAAAAAAGAAAAGCTTGGTCACAACTACATGAAATCATCATCTCCGAAGTCCTCTTCCTCATAGGCATTAGTATCAGCCTTGGCAAAGTCTCGTTGCGTGTTGAGTGTAGTCTTGGTCTTTGCAGCCTTGCTCTTCTTTCCACCCTTGTCGGCGGCGCGCTCCTCGCGCATTTTCTCGTTGCTCAGTGCTGTCAGCGAGCTGGCGACCTTTTTGATCTGGTCGCTGGGCATTTCCTTGACGAGCTGTTTACAGAACTCGGGTGCCCACAGTGCATACTGTGCCTTTTTCGAGTTGGCTGTCAACAAGGGGCCCAAGATGCTGGTCAGGGTCGCGAATTCGTCCTTTTTGGTCGGCTTGAAGAGAGGAAGTGCCGAGAGATCAATGGCCTTGGTGGGATCGGACGAGTCGCCAACAACGATGGCCTTGGACTTGCCCCTGTTGCGGTTGAGGTCAATGTCGCCCATCAGATCCTCGGCGTGCTTCAGGTCAGAGTCCTTCTCTGTTCGTCGTAGTCGGGCCCGGCGCTCTGCCTCGTCTTCGTCATCGCTGCTATCCGAGTCCTCTGCAGCGCGCCGTCGTCGCTCTTCTTGGTGTTCTTCTATGCGCTTGGCCTTGCTCTTCTTCTTTGCGGCGGCTTCGGCGTCGGCTTTGGCTTTGGCTGCGGCTGCCGCGGCGGCCTTTTCGCGCTCGACGTCGGAGTCTTCTGCGGCGTCCCACGAATCAAGAACCTAGACGAAAGGAAAAGGGGCGCACCGGTTAGTTAAATTTCGCACCTTGGTCAGGGCTAGGTTTTAGGGGGGCTCTTACATCGTCGTCTTCCTCGTCATCAAACTTGCGACGAGCCGCGACTTGCGGCGGCGGGGATGAAGGAGGGGTGCTGTCCTCTTCGTCGTCTGTGTAGTATTCGCGTTAGAAATATGTTCTCTTATATCAAAAATAAAATACGTGTATTTGCGTGTTGCGCAAACAGATATCTAACTCACCCCATTTTCCAGGCGCCATGGTGACTAATTCTCCAAAGTATCAAAAACTTCCTTGGAGCCGAAGTTGAGTGTTCAAAAAAGCCGGAAAATTTTAGTGACGTCGCCAGGAAGGAGGGGGACTTTTTAAAGGGCAAAAGTCGCAAGATCGATCCGACAAAAGGCCGCGGACTGTGCCGAGCAACGAAATGAAAGAGAGAGGGAAAGCGAATGAAATTCCTGAGGGAAGAAGAAAAAGAAGAGAAAAGTTCCAACAAAACAAGAAAACGGCCTACGACACTTTCCCACTCAGCCCACGGAGAGGGGCACGGATCACGTGAATCCCTTTGGGCTGCAAAAACGGTTCAGCATTTTCCAACTGTGAATAATAGAAAACTAGTAAATACTACCTTGATCAGCGAGATCGGTTTAGTCGGCGAGATGTTCCGATGTCTGCTTCAAGCCCAACATGTGCTATCCTACTACCTCTACTACTGCTTCGTGTTATAGTAAGAAAAAGGATATTTATACTGATGAATCATAATATTAAAACCGAATTTTGATATAACGGCTAATTTCATGGGCAAGATTCCTGAACTGTGAACTGCCGCTCATTAAAGCTTCGTGGCCTGTTTTCATTTTGGTAGATCCGCCCTCGAGCATCACATCACATCGTATCGTCCCTCTCTCTCTGCAGTGGTATATCAACAAGTCACTTAGATCTCAACAGAGGTGCGGAACTTCTCGCCGGCATAGACGGCGTTTTCACCAAGCTCCTCTTCGATACGGAGGATCTGGTTGAGCTTGGCAAGACGCTCAGAACGGGCAGGCGCACCGGTCTTGATCTGTCCAGAGCGGAGACCGACGACAATGTCGGCAATGGTGACATCCTCGGTCTCACCAGAGCGGTGGGAGACCATGACGCCCCATCCGGCGGCGTAAGAGTCCTTGGCAGCCTGGATGGACTCGGTCAGGGTACCGATCTGGTTGACCTTGAGGAGAAGAGCATTGCAAGACTTGAGCTCAATGGCCTTCTTAATGCGGAGAGGGTTGGTGACAGTCAGGTCATCACTATCCAGCGATTAGCTTCCAATAAAAACATAGAAACAATTACAGAAAGAATTAACTTACCCGACAATCTGGAAGTCAGAGGTCTTGAAGAAGTAGCTCCAGGCCTCCCAGTCATCCTCAGCAAAGGGGTCCTCAATGCTGACAATGGGGTACTTGCTGGCCAGGCTCTTGTACAGGTCAGCGAGCTGCTCGTAGGTGAGCCACTTGCTGGGGTCGCTGTCAGGGTTCTTGAAGTCAAGGTCGTATTTCTTGGCATCAGCCTTGTAGAATTCGCTGGAAGCAACGTCCATGGCGATCTTGATCTTGCCAGTGTAGCCGGCCTGCTCGATGGCATCTGTGATCAAGTCGAGAGCCTCCTCGGCGGTCTGAATATCAGGGGCAACACCACCTTCGTCACCAACGTTACCAGCAGACTGGCCGTACTTCTTCTTGGCCAAAGTCTTGAGCTTCTGGTAGACCTCGGCACCTTGGCGGAGACCTTCGGTGAAAGTGGGAGCGGTGCTAGACAAATTAGCCAGTGTTCACTTTTCTTTCATCATAAAATTTGCACTTACTCAGGAACAATCATGAACTCCTGGAAAGCAAGACGTCCACCAGCGTGGGAACCACCGTTGAGGACGTTCTGGAAGGGGACGGGAAGGACATAGGGCTTCTTGGTGCCAGCGAGGTCAGAGACGTGGGCGTACAGAGGAACACCCTTCTCAGCGGCACCGGCCTTGGCCACAGCCAGACTGACACCGAGGATAGCGTTGGCACCCAGGTTGGTCTTGTTGGTGGTTCCATCAAGCTTGATGAGGAACTCATCAACCTTGCTCTGGTCCTTCACGTCAATGTTCTCCTTGATGATGGCGGGTCCAATGGTCTCGTTGACGTTCTGAACGGCCTTTGTGACACCTATTCGAAGAACACAGAGTCAGCATCTTGAAATCAACAAGAACAATCGTTCACTTACCCTTGCCACCCCACTTCGACTTGTCACCATCACGGAGCTCGCAAGCCTCGTGCTGACCTGGAGTACTGGTTAGATTTCATCCTCTTCTAGTCGATAGGTAAGACAAACCAGTAGAGGCACCAGAGGGAACAATGGCGCGGTGCAGGCCAGTCTCGGTGACGACATCCACCTCAACGGTGGGGTTACCGCGAGAGTCGTAGACCGAGCGAGCGTGGATCTTGGAGATAGGCATGCTGAATGTCTGTGAGGTTGGATGAACCAAAGATTAGAATTCAGTTGAGTTGGAGGAGGTGAGAAAGCAAAAGGTTCAGGGGATGCAGCAGGAATTGGGCCATAAAAGGTGTTGTTGGCAAGCTACTAGCTTCACCGACAACCCAAATAGAGACACGAGCAAAATTTCGCAACGTCACGCGGTGAAGCGCGGCAATTGCTCAGCCAGGGCCAATATCTGACTCATAATGTGCAGTCTATAGAAACATGAGGCTGTTGTGCCTCACCGAGAGACAAACAAAGGTGGGATTGCTGTTTGTTTTGGCTCGATGCGTTGCTAGACAGGGCTTGGTGGGATGGTGGGGCACAGCTCACGAGCAGCAGACGCGCCGCTGAGAGAGGACAGTGGTGAAGATAGAGATAAATACTTACTTGAAGAGACTAGTATGCGTGATGGAGAAGCAAGGTTCTTTATATCCAGGCGTAGTCGGGTTTGGGGAGGGGGGATGGTGTTGAGTTGAGTCGAGTGCTCGCTCGAGACCAATACTGGCTGTTATGGAGGGGCATTACGTCGCTATATACATGCAGCACGCTCGGAACATCGAGACTCTTGCGCGCCCAAGGAACCACCCTTCGCCGAGGGTACAATCGCAGTGGGGCGACAATGATGAGCATTCGGAAAACATCTCAACACATGGCTGGCTGTTTCCCCGTATATCGAGCGCATTCAGCGAATTCTTCCGCATTCGTGGTCGGAGAGATGCGGATCAGGGAGGACGCGTTGGTGCCTGTGCTGTCAGGCAGGAATATTTTTCTGCCTGAGGCAGCAACTCGAGCAACTCAAGTTTGCAGTGTTTGCACCTGCGTCAGACATGGCCCGTGCGCTGTCGAGTAAGCACGTGACCCCCGGCCAGCAATCGTCAGCGGTGTTAGCCTGCGGCCGAAGCAGCGGAAGCTTCCTGGAAGCTCATCAACACCTCAACCCAACACGCAGCGCGCCCTTTTGTTTATCCTTGCTCGCTTCGACCTCGCTTCCTCCCAGACCGAGCAGCACCTGTCAACACTTCGGCGGCCTGTCTGACATTTCATCCGAAAGAACCAGTGTTTGGTTCGCTCATTGCTATGGAGGGCGCCGTTGATCCCGCAAGGGACCAAGCCATCGAAGATTACAAGAAGACCCTCTTGGATCTTCGAGAATGGGAGACGAAGCTCAAGTCGCTGCGCATGGGCATCAAGGATGCTCAGAAAGAGTTCGATATAACCGAGGAAAACATCAAGGCTCTGCAAAGTGTCGGGCAGATCATCGGTGAAGTACTCAAACAGCTGGATGAGGAGCGATGTGAGCACCGGATTTCATCTTTTTTGTGTCTCCGCTAATCCAAGCAGTCATTGTCAAAGCTTCGTCAGGTCCTCGATATGTCGTCGGCTGCCGGTCCAAAGTCGACAAGTCAAAGCTGAAGCAGGGCACCCGTGTCGCTCTCGATATGACCACGCTTACTATAATGCGGATGCTGCCTCGCGAAGTTGATCCTTTGGTCTACAACATGTCCTTGGAAGACCCCGGTCAGGTCAGTTTTGGAGGTATCGGTGGTCTCAACGACCAGATTCGAGAGCTCCGAGAGGTCATCGAACTGCCGTTAAAGAACCCAGAGCTTTTCATGCGAGTGGGCATCAAGCCGCCAAAGGGAGTTTTGCTGTACGGTCCTCCTGGTACCGGAAAGACACTGCTTGCAAGAGCTGTTGCAAGCTCTCTGGAGACCAACTTTTTGAAGGGTATGTAGTATGAGCTCCTTAAGGGTCCATCGTCCCTCCTTGCTAACTTTGTTGCTAGTGGTCTCGTCTGCCATCGTTGACAAATACATTGGTGAATCGGCCAGGTTAATTCGAGAGATGTTTGGATACGCAAAAGAGCACGAACCTTGTATAATTTTCATGGACGAGATTGATGCCATCGGTGGTCGACGTTTCTCCGAAGGAACGTCGGCCGATCGTGAAATCCAACGAACGTTGATGGAGTTGCTGAACCAGCTTGACGGATTCGACTATCTCGGCAAAACAAAGATCATCATGGCAACCAACCGACCGGATACCCTCGACCCGGCTCTTCTCCGTGCTGGTCGATTGGACCGAAAGATTGAGATTCCTCTGCCTAATGAGGTTGGTCGTTTGGAGATTCTCAAGATTCACGCCAGCACCGTCGTCACAGAAGGCGAAATTGATTTTGAGAGCATTGTCAAGATGAGCGATGGGCTCAACGGAGCTGATCTGCGTAATGTTGTGACTGAAGCGTACGTTCTCAACCATTCCATATTGATTGGTCTCAGCTAACTGTGTTGCAGTGGATTCTGCACCATCAAAGATGACCGCGACGCCATCAGCCAAGACGACTTCAGCAAGGCGGTCCGCAAGGTCGCCGAGTCCAAGAAACTCGAAGGCAAGCTGGAATACCAAAAACTGTAGTGGCCAGGGCTTTGTCGCATCTATAGCTTGGCTTCGGATTCAATGGTTTCTGTAAATTACATAGATGGTAATTGCACCTTGGAACTTCGATCCAGGCTAGCTGTACGTATACTTTAAATAGGACTTTGAGCGAACTCTAAATACTTCAAGACCAAGTAGGCTCGTTTCACTTAAGATAATCTTTGAGAATCACATCCTCCAGCTGCTGAATGATAAAACGAACCCAGGTCGTATAGATGCACGTCGTGGCGTTCGTCCAATGGCGTTCATCCTCAGGCGGCGGCTAATGGGCTAGTTCGTCATTTGACGCTACGTAGCGGATTCCTTATTATAATTTATGCTGGAGTTTAAGGCCAGCTTTACTTTTGCAACCACTTGCAAATTTGACATGAGGATTCTGTGCTATTGTTCGACATAGTTTTTGGCATTCCGGTGATGGTTCGTGGTCCGCGTGGGTGAATGAGGCGAGTTGCGATCCTGCTGGAGCTCCGTTGCGGCCACATAGCACTCTACTGACTCCATGCCAGACTTCGTTTTTTCCAATCGCACCCGGAATACTTCTCCCGGACCTATAACCAGAAAGTCACAATAAAACCAAAAAGCCCTATTACTTGTTTTCCTTTCAGAGACGACTGCTAAAGTTTGAACGAAATGGCGGGCGCCGCCGCCTTTGGACACTCATCCCAAAACCTCCATTCCCAGCAAGGCCTCGACTGGCGAGCATCGTCGGCGCGCAGCAGCGGCAGTCTCGGTGGCTATGGCTTCTCTCAATCGCAGCAGACACCAACAAATGCAAACCACCAACACCACCACAACAACAGTGGCGGGATCAGCAAAATAAATAGTTTCTTCGGCGGCAAGGGTGGTGGTCGCGACTTGCCGGTTTACAAGGACAAGCCATACTTCAAACCGCGTCGGACGGGCCCGGATAGGACGAGGGCGAGGGTTATTTATATCATGTTTGCTCTCTTTGTTACGACCATGTTGTATGTGTTCTGGGGCGGTTGGGGAGGACCGGCGGATATCGGTCCTAGTGGCAATGTTGGCGAGGAGTTGTGGAAATGGGTGCAGACTCTGGATGAGGAGGATACAAGCTCGTCGAAATACGTTGATTGGGCGGAAAGGCGAGAGCGAGTGAAGGACGCTTTCGTTATTAGCTGGGACTCTTACGAGACTTATGGCTGGGGTAGGTGGAAATAAGCACTTAACATTCTGGTCAGTGTGCTAATATATTACTTACAGGCTATGATGAGTACCAGCCCGTCTCCAAAAAGGGCAGATATATGGTTGAAGGCGGCATGGGCTGGATCATTGTCGACGCTCTCGACACCATGATCCTGATGAACCTCACCTCCCGCGTGCAACATGCCCGGAATTGGATCCACAATTCACTACGATACGACCAAGACCACGACGTAAACACTTTTGAAACGACGATACGCATGCTCGGCGGGCTTTTGTCCGCGCACTATCTCTCGACCAACTACCCAAACCTGGCACCCATCACGGACGACGACGTTGGCGCTCCGGGGGAAGACCTCTATATCGAAAAGGCCACTGACCTGGCAGACAGACTGCTGGGTGCCTTTGATTCTGCATCCGGCGTGCCCTATGCCAGTATCAACCTGAATACCTCGAAAGGAATTCCATCGCATGCTGATGGCGGCGCCTCGTCGACGGCAGAAGCAACGACTGTGCAGCTGGAATTCAAATACCTTGCCAAGCTGACCGGCGAGGCAGACTACTGGCAAGTTGTGGAGAACGTTATGAAAGTTGTGGACGATCAGCAGCAAGAGGATGGCTTGCTCCCGATTTTCCTGTATGCAGACAACGGCCAGTTTCGGGGAAACAACATCCGCCTGGGAAGTCGGGGTGACTCGTACTATGGTAAGTCACTCAATTTATGACATTATTTTCTTGATGCTAACAGCTTCTAGAATATCTCATCAAACAATACCTCCAAACGTCCAAAGGAGAGCCAATCTACAAGGAAATGTGGGACGAAACCCTCGAGGGAGTCAGCAAACATCTAGTCACATACACTAAGCACGGAGACATGGCGCTTATCGCAGAAAGACCCGACGGTCTTCACCAGCCTCTACTAGCTAAGATGGACCATCTGGTCTGCTTCATGCCGGGCACAATCGCCCTTGGAGCCACCGAAGGACAGCCCTTGTCTGTCGCTAAGCAATCCTTGACATGGAGCCGACGACAAGACGAGGAAATCCTGCTTGCCAAAGAACTAGCCAAGACATGCTGGGCCACATACCTAGCCACGGCGACGGGCTTAGCTCCCGAAATCACGTATTTCCGCACCGATAACCCGCCCAAGATGTTTTCTGATGTGTATCCGGACTCAACCCTCCTCGGCGGCAGCGGAAGCTCCATCTCTTCGTCAGGTCAAGACCTCAAACTCATGTCCGCACCGCTCGAAGACGTCGATACGTGGAAACAAGACATTGACATTCACCCGCAAGACACACATAACCTGCAGCGGCCCGAAACAGTCGAGTCCCTCTTGTACATGTACCGCATCACCGGCGACGAGCAATACCGCGAATGGGGCTGGGACATGTTCAAGGCATTTGTCAAGCACACCGCCGTAATCCAACCCGTTGACCACCACTCCGACCCTTCCTCTTCCTCCTCCTCGACTGCGTCTAGTCGAATCGTAGGCTTCACTTCGCTGTCCAACGGCAACTTCAACCCGCCCGTGCAACGAGACAACATGGAAAGCTTCTGGATGGCCGAGACGCTCAAGTACTTTTATCTGTTGTTCTCCGAGCCCGATTTTATTCCGTTGGAGGATGTGGTGCTGAATACAGAGGCGCATATTTTCCCAAGGTTTAAGACGGGTGGGGATTTGAAGACGGGGTGGGCAAGGAAGCCAAGGACCAAGCAAGTTGTTTAGGATTGAGATTCGATGGATGTTAGGATGTTATATGTTAAATGGGTGTACATAGTTGACTGTTATTGCGTAACTCAAAGCATGAATATTGAATTAAACCGGTTCATCAACTGACAGACGTAACATTTTGACATTGACCATTGGTAGATGGATACATATGCGTAGATCATAAGTATGTATGTATATATACTCTCTTCATAAATCATGAATTCCTCTCCACAGCAGCATCAATCAACCTCTTATACCCTTCAACCGCCGCCTCCAAATCCCCCACCGTAATCGCCTCATTAGCACCATGCGCAACAAAAATACTTCCCGGCCCATACAGATACCGATGCACACGACCCTCGGGACTTCCGCCGGAACCCTTGTGGAACTTGAGATACCAGGCATCCGTCGCATAATTGACAGTCGTCACATTAAACCCGTCAACATCAGCATCAAAATCAATGGGCGCGTGGCCAACCCCGTTGTTTCCCCATACAAGACTAACAGCGTCGTCGCCGTGCGTGGCGTCGTTTACGGCTTGTTCGACGATTCGTTTGGCCTCGTCGACGTCGTCTGTCGCTAAGCGGATGTTCACGCTTGCTTCGGCGTGCACGGGCACCACGTTGCCGGCAATACCAGCCTCGAGACGGCCGATATTGACGGTTGATTTGCCAAACTTGTCGCTCTGCGGAAGCCCGCCTTCAGCAGCGGGTGTATCGCCCAGTTTGTCCAGGGCGACGAGCGCAGGCAGCAACGCCGAAACGGCACTGCGGCCTAGCCATGGATAGCCCGAGTGTGCGGCTTTGCCCTTTGCCGAGACGGTGCAGAACAGCGAGCCCTTGTGGCCAGATACGAGGGCCAGCTCGGTGGGTTCACCGAAGATGACGGTGTGGAAAGTGGGCGGCGAGGTGTTGAGGTCAGAGTCAGAGTAGTACTGCATGCCGACCCCGTTGACCTCCTCGCCGACTACAAACAGCAAGCCCAGGGGTGCGTCCGGTTGCGTTTGCAGGTATTCCAGTGTGGCGAAGATTTGCGCGGCCACGCTTGCTTTGGCGTCGACGGAGCCACGGCCGGCGATGAGGATCTCATCACGCCAGCTTGAGCTTTTCTTTGAGTTCGACGACGAACCAGGATGGCTCAGGCTGTACGGGATATACGGCGGCACAGTATCAATATGACTCGACAGCAGAATGCGTGGCGTAGGCCCAGACTCTGGGTACGCATATATATTAAACCTTTCAGAAGAAACAATCTGTTTCTCAACAACAAAGCCACGGGCCTGCAGATACTCGATGACGAAGTTGCCTACTTCGGCTTCATTGGTCGTGATGGATTCGATTTCGACAATGTCTCGATGGAACGAGAGGAGTGGGGATGTGTCGATGATGTGTTTTAGGTAGTGCCTGTTTTGTCCATTTTCAATATCAATTGTTGGCTGTAGCTGGTTTTCAAGCTGAATTGTTTGTTGTTGTTGCTGCTGCTGCGGGGAGAAAAACCACCCCAAGCTTCCCAGCACCCCCGTGGGAGCTCCAGTAAGCAGCAGCAGGGATTGAGCAAGTGCTGCAGTCTTCATTTGATAGAAGCAATTCTATAAACTACTCCGTTCGCCCTCTGCAATTGTCGATTGATTGATAGTGTATGTTCGGAGAAACTGGTGGTCTGTGTAAGCTGAGGAGCTTGGACCTGACAAGAGCTAAAATGAAGTCATCGGCTCGGAGGTCACATGACTCATTGCGCAATTTGACAATAATATAACAATTCAAAACAAACTACGTACATCCTACTGGTAATGCAAAGCGGAATATAAAACATTTGTATTTGTATGTTTCCCCAGCCGACAAAAAAGTCTGGAATCAATGACCCATGGATATAACCCCGGTACCAGACCGACCGACCAACATTATAGTAGTATGTAATATAGTTCATCAAATTAAAACCCGCTAAAACAAGAAATTTCATGTTCAAAAAATGTCGAATAGGTTGAATAGGTTGAATAGGTCGAATGGTTGCAGTCTATACAAAAGCGGACGTGCAACAATCGGCAATCAATCTTTCCAAGTCGGCCAGTTTGTACGGCTTCATCATATATCCCTGGATACCCACTTGCGACGCTCGGTTCAAAGCTTCGTCCGTCACGTCGGCACTGACAGCCAGAACCTTGGGCGAGATATCCGATGCTGAGACAGATGATGATGACGAGGAAGAGGATGATGAGAAATGTTCGTTTTCGTCTTGGTTTTCCCAGTATGAAGAAGATCTGCTTTCTCCCGCCGGGCTGCCTTGTTTGCGACTGACAGGCGGACTCAGTCGGTTGCAGTGTTCGCTCACCAGTTGGAAGATCTGGGATGTCGCCTCATAGCCATCCATCACTGGCATCCAGAGGTCCATCAAGACGACGTCGATCGGCTTTGTTCTTTTCTTATCAGAGGTGTGGTCGCCATTGTTAACGGGAGGCGGGCTGTCAACGCCGCTGTCACTCCCTTCCAATGATGGTGATGATTCTGGGGATGGTAGAGGGTATGAAGAAAGGAGCTGTTTCTCCATGATATGAACAGCCTGCTGTCCGTCATAAGCCTCGTATATGTCGCGATATCCCAGTTTCCGGAGCATGTTGACCAAAATCTTCCGGTTGATTTGGTTGTCTTCTGCGACAAGGAATGTAAGAGGGATATCCGGTACAATGCTGTGTCTTTTTGGCTTGCTCTGAGGTTGGCTGATCGCATTCGAAGGAGCGAGGGGAAGAGGGCGAAGAAGGGGGCGAGGTGGAGTAACATCATCCAGTGGTGTTGGCACCGAATGGGGAATTGGGTTGTTTGCTGGGTCAGCCAGCCCAGCCGGAAGAGAAATACCAAGGTTATCGGCTGGGTCTATTGGGTCTATTGCCCCGGATTCATCTACCAAAGGCCGAGTAGGAGAGTTGAAATTAGAAGGTTGGTCGGTGGGTAAAGGCGTAGGTAAAGGTGGTGTAGAGCTGCTTTGAGGAGTGCCTGGTCGACTCAAAGTTCCGCTTGGATTAATGGGAATCCGAATTTCAAATTCGGACCCTCGTTCAGGGCCAGAAGTTGAAGAATGCACACAAAGAAGGTCTCCTCCCATTTTCCTAGCGAGACCCTTGGCAACCAGTAGTCCCAGGCCCAAACCGTCTCTTGTTCGCGTAGTCGAGTCGTCTTCTCGAGAAAATGGCTTGAACAGACTGGGGAAAAACTCCTCTGGGATGCCCGTGCCGGTATCGCGAATGTTGAGGCGGATGTGCTGGGGAGCCTTGCTGCTTAACGTGGCTGACACGCCAATACCACCACGTTCGGTGAATTTGACAGCATTCAAAAAGACACATGAAATCAATTTGGCCAGATCCCGTTCATCAACAAACAGGGTCTCGGGCACATTGGCATCTACAGACCACTCAATGTTTTTCACGCATGTTTCGCCGTTTGGTGCTAGTGCATGTACATCAATGCGTTCGCCCAACGACGTTTTCTCGCTCCTGGTCGATTCAGGCCGCTTGCCGATATGTAAAGATTCATTGATGACTAGATGCAGAAGCTCGCGTATCTTTGTGTGACGGACGGCAGTAGATGGGACGCCTTCGAGAAGCATTTGCGGAGCCATACGACGAGCGGCTAGCGACGGTCTTTGAGAAACAGCATTGACGACAACCTCTTCAATTCGGTGTTTTGTTGGGGAATAGACAATCTTGTCACTTTCCTGAATCGCGTTTTTGACCTCGCTGCGGGGTGACAGGTCTCCCTGAGAAGCGTTCCGCCTGTTGGAGCGCTTGGGAGCGCGGCCATGCTTCGCCCATTCAACGGAGAAACTTCGACGGCGTTTGTAAGGGTTGGGAGGTAATTTTGTATCTGTTGTGAAAGGCATAGATTCGGCATGTAGAACATCACCCATGATACTGGCATAAACTTCTTTGTGGGGAGTTTCCGGAACCTCCATATTGAGGTCATAAGCGTGCACCACATTGTCGGCTGCTTCAACAGCGCGCCGAGCACTGTCTTGAACCAGCTCGATGTTTCCCTTGAGGTCTTGCAGGAGGAGAGACGCTTTGCTCATGGCTCCATCATCAATTGCCTCTTGGACGTTGGCATGCATAACATCAAGCATACCGACTACACCTTGCATTGGGGTTCGTAGTTCGTGAGACAAGCTTGGGGCGAAAGGTTTCAAAGGGTGGGCGAAGATAGGTGACGAGGGGGTGGTTGCTGGTTGTGGTTTTGTAAAGGTTGGTGTGGGTAGTGAAAGCTGGTTTTCTGTTTTGGGAGACGATACCCCGTCGTCTAGAACACGTTGGGCCACCATGTCCTCGAGAGAGTGCAGAAGCATCTCTATATATGACCAGGATAGCGACTTTTGCCGGAGTCCTTCATCCGACCATACCATCCCAAAGTGACCGACATTCCGGTTTCCGGACCACAGCGGGGTTGCGATGTAAGCGTCGGCAGCAAAAGGGAAACAGTCGGACACAGCGCAAGACTGCAGGTGGCCGGGTATCAAAAACACTTTGCCGTGTTTCATCTGATCACAGGGGGTATTGGTAGCAGAATATGTGTGGTCTCGGAGCCAGCCCTTCTTTCCACGGCCGTCGTCGTAGTAACAGGCCATGGCCAGGTCCTGGCAGTCATCGCTCGTCTCCTCTTCGTCGCCGTCGTCGCCTATGGGATATAAACGGCGGACGACAAAGGCGCACTGGGCATGGCCGAGCCCGGCCAGTTCCTCCAAAAACTTCTCCCATGTCAATGCTGTTTCGGTTGTCCTTAGTGTTCTTTTTAAAGCGACCAGTCGCTCGGCCGCATTGTTTTCTTGGTTATCAAAGTGGTTGCTGACCAGCGAAGGAAAGGCCGTGTCGCCGTGGTGAACAGCACGACCAGGCTTCTCACTCGCCAGGCACAGCGATTGCCTCCCGTCTGTTGAAACGGCCATCGTAGCGGTGAATTAGGCGCGGTGAGGCACCATCCGAGTCGAGAGAAGCTCAGCGCGAGCAGTGTTGGGGCTGGCGGGCAGCGCGATCAGCATTCGGCGACGTGGACGCAGAAATTTCGACAGGCTGCAAGCACTCACCAGGGACGATTCAAAACCATCGAGCAACAAAGAGACCCAACCATGCCGCAATTCGGGCGACTGACTGAAAAATAAAAAATAAAAAGCGATGCTGCGGTGTCGTTGCAGCGAGTAGGACAGCGACCGGAGAATCAGAGACAACAGCCGCAACACCCGCTCGACATGTCCTGGTTGGTGGTACGTTGTCACTTGGCCAGGGCGAGGGGCAGAAAGTAGTATCCAGACGAGACAAGAGTGGTGGAAGCCGGCAACGCACCCATGCAATTCGACCTGGACAGAGCAAGGGTTGGTAGAAGTCGGGGACAAACGGTGTTTAGCGGAGACTCGAGAGAGACGACCGAGAGCGAGAGAGCGAGCGCTTTCCCCTCCTGTGCAGTTTTCTGTATTACTATTACTACTCCTACGGTGCTGCTACGTACTCTCGAGTCTGTCGGCCGGGCCCAGACCAGCCGCCGCGATCATCTGAATGGGCCCGATGGAGCCCCGTGGGTCCGCCACCTCCATCATGTCTGTAATAATAGCAATCAATACTCATTCTCCCTGATTGCCATCTCTCTGGGAGACCCGACGACATGGCAATATTATTTACTGCTGCATATCGGCCTCGAGCAGCACATGCTCAGTAATTACTAGTATTACTAGTAATTAATACCAAATACGAGGCACGCAGCCAAAGCTCGAACGGCCCAGACCGCCAATCACGGGCCCGCACTAGTCCACAACGGGGCCGAGTGGAGCCGTTCCACGGTCTGGACACGCCCGGCCGGTACCAAGATTACCGCTAGCATCCAATCAGCGCCGGCGCTCAGGTCCCGCTGCGTATGTAAATAACACGCGATTTGGTATCACTATATAATCCGTATTAATCAGGCATACATTATGGATGCACTGTATAGGATATTATATAGTAAAAGTAAATCATGAGAATAAATTGCAGCATGATCCAGCCTGACCATCCCGGCTCCACGGAACACCCTTGTGGGTCGACGAGGGTCTGCTGCGTTATTATTAGTGCTGACTCATGCCATCTCCATAATAAATCTCAGAATTAACAGAACCAATAACTCTAGGCCCTGGTACCAGTATAAAGGTCCAATCGATCGGTGATTGTTCGGCCTCGATTCCGGTACCTGTTTCATCTGATATGTCTTATCTGTGGCAAATTGATCCTCATCTGCGGATGACGGTATGAAATCCGAGGTTGCTCTAACCACTTGAAAGCCCCTGGAATCAAGTATAATCACAAACAAGTGAATTATGGTATGAAAACAACACCTTCCTAGCAGCATAGAGCTAGCGGATCGCGGTAGCATATCGGGTACCTCATGCTCAAACCGACGACCCCCGAAGTGAAGATAGCGCTCGTAAATACGAGTGCGTAGTTCTGAATCATTCGTCAGAGGCCGGGCTAGTTCTTGTAAGTCCTCAAACACTAGGCTCCTTGTCGGGGAGCCATCAGCAGCACATTGGACAAGATGCTTCAGCTCCGATCGAGGTTGGATGTCGCTTATCTTGGAAACCAAGTCCCAAGTTTGACAACAAACTGAATTCTTGGCCTCTTTCATCCAGCGTATCCCACCTCCCTTCCTGAGTAGATCCAGGAATAATTCTCATTTCGATACTTCCATCATCGGGACTGAAACTCTTGGAATAAACCTCAGGCACGGGAACAGAGGTATGTTTGGATACAAGGCTCATTGCTTCAGCCTCAGAAGGTCGCACCCCATGCCCAGTCTTGATCACATAGGAAAAGTCATATTCAAGGACAAGTCTGCCCATCTGTTTGCCCAAAACAGTAAGTACCCGTTGGCTGGGCGGTAGACTGAAGATATCGACAGATGCTGGACATGGGTACAAGGTATTGTCATCCTTGATATATCGCTCTCCTTCTTGAAGATCTCCTCTTAAAGGCCAGATTGTAACAATACAATTGATATCTCAACATGCATTTGAAGGGGGTTTATTCCCAAAAAGTTAAAATGTCCTGATGATGCACCGATAACATTTGAAGCTCATTTGAAGCTTCATTTGTTGGAAAGTGACTCCAACTAATAATCGCTACATTGCGTTCCGCGATTACATGTACGGGCATGTTAGTGTAAAAATTTAAATGTATTTTCTACATATTTATCTGATACATGTATTCTTTAATTAATTATGCTTTCTATCTGGTCTTCCTACATCAATTGGTATATAACATTGAAGCTACATATGTACCGATAATTTTATATAATGCGGAGTGGGGGCAGTACTAAGCCTTCATGAAGTCTAATCCTAATATATGTAGGGTTAATGAGTCTCCTGTCTAATTCTATTTCGCGAACCTATTGGACCTGGTTTGAAATTATTTGATCACCGCTATCCTGCCCCCTGAAAATCCTATGTCGAATGTGGTGTGCTGCCGGGCGCAATATGGACCCCGTTTCTTTGTTCCCTGTGCCGAGGTCCACCCGGGGTATACATCATGTATACACCATGACGCACATTATTTCAACGTTACACCCTTCAACCACCTCACTCAGCACCACTTTGAACACCCAAATCAATCCAGAAAAGTAGTATATACAATGGGGACAACCGTAGGAACCGGCACCAGCACAATCAAACCCTTCAAAATCTCCATCCCGGACGACCAACTCTCATCCCTTCACCAAAAGCTCGCCCTAGCCTCGTTCCCGGATGAGGTTGACCATGATGATAAAAATCTGTGGAGCATGGGCGCTCCGCTAGACGAGATTAAACGCCTTACGCACCATTGGAAAGACTCGTTTGACTGGCGCAAGGCTGAGCGCGAGCTGAACGAGACGCTGCCGCAGTTTGTCGCCAGTGTGCCTGTGGCTGGATTTGGAGAGCTGGATGTGCATTTTGTGTATCAAAAGGGTGAGGCGAAGGGGGGAAGAGCGGCGATTCCGCTGTTATTTATTCATGGGTGTAAGAAATGCTTCGTTATCCCATTGATTGATAGAAATACAGCTAATGATCCTCAGGGCCCGGGAGCTTCATCGAAGTCAAGAAAATACTGCCTCTTTTGACACATGTCAATGAAGATGAAGACGATCTGCCAGTGTTTGACGTGGTCGCGCCCTCGCTACCCAATTTTGGATTCTCCGAGGGCTCTTCCAAGGTATTATCCTGTGAAACCTTGTGTTTGTAACAATCAAGCTCATTCATCACAGAAAGGATTCGGCCTCGCGCAATACGCAGAAGCCATGAATGGCGTGATGGCCGCTCTCGGATACTCAGAATACGGTTGGTTGAACCCCTTGAATATACGAACTGCAAAGAAATAAAGAGAGAAAAAAAAAACTAACTCCAACCAGTTGTCCAAGGAGGTGACTGGGGCTCATTCATCGGCCGCGCCATGGCCACTTTCTATCCCACCCACGTCAAGGCCATCCACCTCAACTTCGTCGCCGTCCCACCGCCTTACCCTTGGAAACACCCACTGCTGTTCCTGCAAACCCTGCTAACGCTTCCATTCTCTGCGTCTGAACGCGCCAAAATCGGCGTGTTGCGGGCATATCTCGACGACGGGAGCGGATACGCAAAACAGCAGGATACGCGGCCGCAAACCCTGGGGTATGCGCTGCACGACAGCCCCGTGGGCCTACTGGCGTGGGTGTATGAGAAACTGCAGGCGTGGTCAGACTCGTATGCATGGACGGACGACGAAATCTTGCAGTGGGTGTCAATCTATGTCTTTTCGCGCGCGGGACCTGCGGCCTCGTTGCGTATATACTACGAATCGACACATCCCGTAGCTCCTCATGAAGGTGGTATGATGATTTCTCGCGACCAGACTGTTTTCGACGCGCTGCCGGCTAGTGTCAAGATAGCCGTTGCGAATTTTCCAAAGGAGATTATACAGGCTCCATCAAGCTGGGTCCAGGGTGCAGGCAATGTCGTGCGTGAAACGACGTTTGATCAGGGTGGTCACTTTGCTGCATGGGAAGTACCAGCCTTGCTCGCACAGGATGTCAAAGCGTTCATGTCAAAGGCGGGGGAAGCCTACGGTGCTGTTTCGGGGAAAGATGGCTACTAGTTACCTCGTTTATAAGCAAATAAAAACGCAAGGCACTGAATAATGGCAGTGTAGATTCATCGCAAACAACCCGTGAAGCGGTCATTGATCAAGACTGAAATTAATACATCATAACAGCCCCTCCTCTAGTCTTGTCGTCCCTTGAGTAATCTCTTTGTAACCTTGTCCTTCTCTATGATATAGACATTGGCACCCCAGCCAGAAAGTGCGTCTCGGTCGACGGCGTTGAGGAGCGCCTGGGAAATCGTCTCGAACAGATCCTCGGGGCCCTAATCCTGTTAGCAACACACAAGAAAAAAAAATGATAAGAAAGAAATACGAGATCAGGCTCCCAAAGACCTTCGCAAGTACCAAACAGCTGATCACTAGCCGTACCACTGACAATAAAGTCCTTGGCGAAATCGATACACCCAATACTGTCGAACCCGCAGATGAACGGCTTTCCGGTCGTATGGTTAATGCCCGCAACCACCGGAGAGACAAAGTAAGGGCCGAACCGCCGCTCATACAGACTCGAGCTGACGAGGTTGGCCAGAGTCTGCGGAGCAATGTGTCGCTCCTCGCGCAGGCGGTACATGTTGACTTTGTAGCGGAAGAGATCGGAGACGGTCGTCACGTCAGTAGCGAGCCCGGTCAGGCCGAGATAGGTCGAGGGCGCATAGTTGAAGATCTTGGGGAAGTTGTTGGAGACGGTCAGCGCTTGCATGCCGAGTCGGAGATCGCAGGCGATTGCAACGCAGTCCTTTCCCACCATGGCGACGCACGCACCGCCATCTGTTTTGCGTATTTGTTAGTACTGTCCATTCCATCCATCTCTCGCAACGTAGCTCGACTCAAAGGTGGATCATACTGATATCGAAGGGAGAGCTCTGGATAGACTTGAGGTCAGCTAGATGTTTCAATCTTCGGAACAAAGGGCCCGATTCCAAAAACGTACCATTGCGGCTTTTCTATGATTGGAAGATGAACGAGGAACAAAGAATCGAGATGGGGGATGAAGCAGAGGAGAGGGCGGAGAGGTGAGGGAGGAGTGAGGGTAAATTGGGCTGGAGACGAGAGAGCTTCTCCAGGCGGCCAAAGAGACACGCGTGAGATGGAAGCTCGGGCCAGGCGGTGACTGCTAAGCAGTTAGCCTCCTTCCCGATGACGCTTTGCCGCCGAACCCCATCGAACAAGCATCACTCAGCAACGTTTTTTTTCTCTCACACATCAGCTGTATTTTTCTTTTATAAGATTATTTTTGAGTCTTCATCTCTTGATAACTCCCGCATTGTCTCTAGTGTTCTCCCTTTCTATCTATCCGACGAAAACGCCGCTGTTTTCCCGTACGGACGCTGCCCCGCAATATCCAGCTGATATAGGCGGGCGGTAGTTCATCATCATGAGCTCTCATGTCGTCGTGATCGATTCTACAGCTCGTCGGGCCACGGTGAAAACAACTCCATCAAAACCGCTGGCAGACGTTTTACAGGAAGCTTGCACCAAGCTCGGTCTCGCTGCCAGCCAGTATGGACTAAAGTAAGTCGAGTCAACCATGAAGAACCTAAAGACATAGCTAACAGGGACGGAGTCAGACATCAGAGCAAGCAGCTAGACTTGTCGCTGCTGTTTCGCCTGTCTGGCCTGAGCTCTGGCGCCAAACTTGAACTCGTACAGCTATCCAAGTCGCCGTCAGTGGTCACCGTAGCCCTGCAACTCCCCGATTCCGAAACACACGGTGCGCCAAGCGGAAGAGTCCTTGATAAATTTCCAAGCACGACGACTCTATGGCTAGTTCTTAGGAAATTTGAGGCTGGTGTGGCAGGAAATGGCCAAACCAGGAATTTCACTGCCAGGGGAGCCCCAGCTACGAGTGGTGGAGCGAACGGAGCTGGGAGATTATATTATCAAACACCGGTTTTACAGAGTATGGGCCGCGAATTGTCGTCATTTTCAGACTTGCAAAAGTCATTGGCCCAGTTGGGGTTCAACAGTGGAAATGTACTCTTCCGGTTGTCGTTTCGAACAACGCAGGAGCCGCTGGAGGAAGCCATGGTGAAAATCACACAATATTTCAAAGAAAATGAAGAAGAAACAGGGGCCCCAAGTGCAGCTGCAGCTAGCACAACTGTTCCAAAACCAGAAACAACTGCAATTACAGAAGAAAACGACGAAGCTACCGCTGATGAAGTCATGTCTCCAGCGCCTCCCGAACCGCCTACGGAAGCGTTGCCATCAGAGGAACAAAAACATGCAACCGAACTGTCAGCCTCGGGTCGACCTATCACTGTCTATCGGCCACCTACAGGCACTACACCGCAGTCTGCTCTAGCATCCTACCGCGAGGAAGATTACATACCCAGCATCGAACACGCCAAGTCACACCAAGGACGGCTCAATCAGCTATCTCAAAACGTCCGTCTTCCCAGCGACAAGGAAATCGCCGAAAAAGCAGCAGCAGCCGAAGAGAAACTGGCCGGGATAAAAGAGATCGAAGTCAAAATCCGCTTTCCCGAGCAAAGTCAGGTTCTTGCCAAATTCAACCAATCCGACACGGGGGCTACTTTACATTCTTTCGTCCGAGATTGCTTGGAAACGTCATTTACTGCAGAGAAGTTTTCGCTAGTGCTATGGGCGCCTGGACGACGTCAGGGCAGCGTCGATCAAAGCAAGCCCATCCCGGACTCCGACCGGCAACATTTGATCAAAGATCTAGGCATCAAGGGCCGAGTTTTGGTCAACTTTGCATGGGATGACCGATCATCTGCAGCTGCACGAAACAGCGGGGCAAACTTGCTGAAGCCTCAACTTCGCAGTCAAGCCCAGGATATTCAAGTGCCAGCTGTGCCTGTGGTAGAAGAGGATGACAGCAAAACGTCAGCCCTAGGCAAACTGGGGGCAGCCTTGAAGGGAGAGGACGGCGGCAAGTCCAGTACTGGCCGCAAAGGTGGTGTGCCCAAGTGGCTTAAACTGCCGGGCAAGAAATAGACTTAATGCATTACTGTAAATGATATATACTCTTTGGTTCCAAAGTACGGCTTTACGACATATTTCTTCAAGTCTTAGCATAGCGTTCATTCCGAGGTCATCAGAATTTGGATTGATGGGGTTTTTTTCTATTTTTGATATGATAATTTTCCCAAGGTCATTCTTCCATCCTGTCGAACAAACGAGGACAAAAGAAAGAGGACTGGTGATAGATTAACTCGTAGTCCATGGAATTAAGAATCAGTGTCAAATCTTTGACAAACTGACACAACCCCATCCACCATTTCCAACACAACTCCCCATCGTCATGTCATTTTTTTCCAACCACCCATAATGTCCACAGCAATAAGAAACATTCCCTTTCCCATTGCCAACCTCTTCCCCAAATTCATAATTGTATTTTTTGTGGTCTGGAAAAACCATATTTGAAAAAAGTCGTTGATTTTATTTTTTCTTCTTCGAACTCGGAAAGAAAAAAAAAGAAGAAGGGTTCCGAACACCTTTGGTAAAATGACACAGATGATGCACGAGAGAGTAGTTTAACGAGGAGAGAGACACAAGAGGGAGGAAGCAAAACGAGGTCGGAAGTCGTAAAAAAATAATTAAATTTCAAAACGAATTTAGTGACCGGCCCGTCTGGCTTCGGCGATGACCTTTTGCATCTCGTCGACCTTGGCCTTGGCGCGGCCGATGGTACCGAGCTGGAATAATATCGTTAGTTTTTGTTTTTTTGTTTTTTTTTTTTTTTTTGAGGTCGAAGGTGATGAAGCATACCCTCTTCTTGGCGAGCTTGCGGGCGCGCTTGTCTTGCGAGTTTCTCAACAATTCGACGACGCGGCGCTCGTAAGGAGCAAGACCGGCGACCTCCTTGACGATTTCGCGGACGAAAGCGGTGCGGCGCGAGAGACGGCCCTTGCTGCGGCTGATGCGGGCTTTGGTCTCGACAGGGGTCGTTTTCTGTGCAGAAAAAAGTCAGCATGTTAGGTTCGGTCGGGCTGTGGTGTTTTGAGGAGGTTCGTCGTGGTGGGCAGGCGTAAATGTCAAGATCCAGTTCGCTATCGCTGTGTCGCTGCTCGAGTGTCCAAGTGTCGTATCATTTTCCCGGCTCAGCAAATTTGTCGACTGCTCGATCCAACTTATTCCATCATTTGTCCATGCCCCTCCTCAATTTCATATCCTCCATGCCGTAGTATTAACGATCGAAGCGTGCGTGACTGGATCTTGACATTTCCCTTTCCGACCAACAACCCAACTCCCAAAACACAAAGCAAAAAGGGAATAAAAAACATACGTGACCCTTGTTCAAGCCGACAATGATACCGGAACGTTCCTTAGCCATTGCGACGGTTGTGTTGGAAAAGGAAAGGTCGGACGTGGGTGGTGTTGTTGCTGCTCGTTTTGTCGAAAAGTTCGTCGAGAAACCAGAGTCAATCACACGCGGGAGCGATCGATGTGCTCGCCAATTCGGGCGCATTGACAAAACGGGTTTGGGCTGGTGGGGCGGCTGTGGTTGCTAGTGTGGTAGGCGAGAGCTAGGGTTCAGGGCTTAGGGTAAAGGGCTTGCTTAGATCTGTCACGTGATATGTAGCCTAATGGGGTAAGGGTTCTCTTTTTTGATCTATATACTACTATATCCTATACAGTCGTGGATGGGCTATCATTTGAGAAACACGAGGCTTCCAAGTGCTTCCTCCCAGCTTTCCATCAACTCTCCACAGAAAATCTCGACGGTGCTGGAGTCTAGGCTGTCCTCGAGTTCTTTTGGAAGCTCGCTGTCCTCGTCTTGTGAGTCTTTGTGGAAGATCAGGTCGGTCATGGAGCCTAGAACGCCAGATCCCATGACATTTGATCGCAAGTTTTTAGCATTGGTCTTGATAGCTTCGTGGACCTGGCTGACAGCCTCGACGAGACGCTCGATGATCTCTCTCGAGGGTCGCGCGCCGCCCTTGGGTGATTTCTTCGATTTGGCCACGGATAAAAGCAGCGACAGAGCCTTGAGTGTCTCAACAGTCGAGTAATTAGTGTGGAAGAACAACCATGAAGGCACACGTAGCTTTCTCGAAGGTATCGAAGTAGTAATGTCGTCTAGCGTATTCTCGCTGGAAATAGACGACAGTGTCTGCACAAGCCATTCTTCTGCTTGTTTGAGCAGCTTGTCGATCTCTTGACCTGGCACTGATTTTGAGTCTGCGAGTAATAGCACAGCCTTCAGTAACACACTGTGAATACCAGAGTTTTGTTTCTCGACCAGTGTCATGTCTTGCACTTCGGATAAAGTCAGCTCTTCAAGGTCCGGAAGTTCGACGTCTGTTTTGACTGGTTTCTGCAAGAGTAGCTGGTTGGCAATTGTGAAAACTCGGTCAATTGTACGTGTAGACCGGATCCATGATTTCTAATAAATGTTAGTATGCGCACATTCTCATTTTTACTATGGTATATACCTTTGGCAGAGGTCCCAGTCGCATATTCTCTTCAAAGGTCGATTGATCCAGTGGCTCGCAGTTCAGGAAAGCATCAAACTTGCGTTGATCAAACAGCTCGGGAACATTCGAGACTACAAAACAAATATCAATTATATGTCACTCAAAAAAAAAGTTATCAAACTTACCGAGATCGGCGTGTCGGTCTGTCCTGTTTGTGCCAATAATCCGGTCGATACGCCGTCCCTCAAGAGCCCACATGTATTTGCAGATACTCTGCTTCAAGCGTTTTTGCAGTTCAATAGTCCCTTCCACGTTGACGTAGCTGCCCAAATTCATACCGCTGTTGCGCTGTTTGGTCGACGTTCTATCTGCACTCCCATAGAACGAGATAGCCTGGGAGAGAGCAACCTCGGGAATGAAATCCTTGTAGTCGGCTTCAATAGGAGGAGCCCCGTGAGGATGAATAGTGGCAAGACGCGTAAAGAGGTTGTGGGAAACGGTTTCGTTCTGTATTTGTTTCACGGATAGTCTGCCAAAAGTCTTCATGGCGAGAGACCCAGCTCCGAGAAGGAGATACACTCGAACGAGGAGAAGGAGTAACTGGTAGTTATGTGTCGAGTCCTGCAGGAAATGCTCTAGTAAAGCTGCTGCACGAATCAGTTCAGTGCTAGGGCCCTTTTGGAGCTGGACGCGTTGCCAATGATCACTCGTGCGGATGAGGCTCATGACGACAAGCAGTCCTAGGTCGTCTCTTGGCTGGGTCTCTATCGCTGTCTCTTTTGACTCAGGCTGTTTGGTCACGCGGTAGATTTTCAAACAGCGGGAGACAAAATCTTCCACTTTTTTTGCTGATGTGTTCTCGGAAGAGAATAAGCTAAAGCAGTATTCGAGCTTGAATGCGTTGATGGCTGTAATCTGCTGGGCTGTATTCGACATCTAACAGTATGTTAGCTTAAGCAGTAGGAGTGAATGGATTGTTTCACTAACCTCTTTTTGAGAGTTTATTTTTTCCAAAACGTACTCTACCAGCTTGACGATGTGATCTTTGTCAAGATGCGTTGCGTATTTCCGTACATCCTCGAAGCAATACAGTTTCCCACTGTTGAAATCAAAATACTCCTGGCAAGCGGCAAGATATCCCGGCTGCGTCAACGCACCAGTTTGTAATCTCCAAGATGAGAAATCGAGAAGAGCAAGGTGGGCATTGCGCGACTTTTGGAATCGTTTGGTAAAATTTTGGAGGAACTCAAGGACACTTTGGGTTGTTCTTTATTCTGTATTAGCCATGATAGGTTTCAGCCATGGTAGGGGATACTCACTCTTCGGTATTGATTTTCTTGGCCGACGACAGTAAGAGACTCCAAACCTCCCAGTCATCCTTTTCTTTTAAAGCCGTCTGGGCGTTTTCATCCTCGTCGGGCACAGACAGAAAGTCCTTCACAAATTCGAGACCCTCTGCCCATTTCTCTGACCTTCCCAAGCCAAGTATCTTTTCTCTGACGAAGAACCAATCATTCTGGACAATTCGAGACTTCAAGCCAAGGTTCTCGCTGTCGAGGATTTTTAATATCTCGTCGTTTCGGTCTTGGGATTCGAAGATCTTTAAGAGAAGGAACAATTCTTCTTGATTCTGGATGGCGCGAGGCGGGCTCAAGAGTTCTTTCTATATCATAGTTAGAACATGCAAAATGTAAAGAAGAAGATAGATCCCATACCGGATCAGTGGGTACACTCTCAGCCGCTTTGGAGATCATTCGATAAGCCAGAGTCCCAAAGAGTTTCCGTTCCTGATCTGACGAGGCCGAGTCTACAGCCAAAAGATAGCACAGAAATATGGCCCAGAAGTAGTACTTGCGCTGTTTCGGGAAATTGACCTGAAGACTCATTGCCGCCTAGCAAAACATGTCAACAAACAATAGTTTCAAGAACATATATAGATATAAGTCGCACCTTCTGGGCAGACTTCCAGTCATCCGCCTCAAACGAGATTGAGAACCACTGAGACTGAATCTCCAGCTCCTGCGGCTTCGCCTTTGCGGCCTTTTCCCAGATAGATCTGGCGACATCATCGTGTCCTTTGAGCTGGCGAAGGGTTGAGTGCAGTAACTCAAGAGTATCCAGATCCGTGGCCGGAGGGTCGAGTCGACACAGATCAAGGGTGGCAGAAATACCCTGTTGCGAGTGTGTCTCATCTGGATGCAGATACAGAATGTGGGCTCTCCATGCCTGTTCACGTTAGTAACATGTAACATTGGATCAAGAATACAACATTTATACCTTCAAAAACCGCGTGTCCTCGCCCTTTTTTACCCGCTTATCAATAAGCTGCAGCGCCTGCTTCAGGTTTCGCGAGTCGATGGCATCCTGGATTGGTTTATTGCGCCGGTGAAACACGACGTCTGTTTGGGCAGACATGTCACCCAACAAAGACAAAACAAAACAGTCGTGTCTCTTATCCTAGTCCCCCCGATTGAAAAAATAGTTTTGTATAAAAAAAAAATGCCCCGCAAATGGACAGCCAATCAGTGGGGATATGTGTTGGACGAGGGAGAAATAAAAATAAAGAGTAATGCCTGGTGCAAATGTTTGGGTGCGGGGGAACCGCCCACCGCCTTCCCTACCGCCTTTGCTCTGTATACGGTAGGTTTGTTATCCTACTGTCACGATTTCTACGTCGCTATCTATAAAATAGTATGTATAATACACCGGGATATAGTGATCAGTCACTGAAAAGCTATGATATGCCTCCTGCGTTTGCCTTGCACACAAAAACCTTTTATATGATGCGCCATCTGCAGAGCTCTACATGGTTTTCTCTTATCTCTTTTCCCACTGATCCCTCTCTTTCCATTATCGAGTTATGTTTATGACGTACATGTAGAGTTTTCAACACTGGATGATAAACATGATTGTAGATTTCAGGGTCTGGCCCTATGGCAGAATCGATCGGATCGAAAAACTGCTATATATAGTACAGCCAATCATGTTTCCCCATTTTCCAGTGGAGTATAGGAGATCCGATGACGTCACCCGTCACAACGTACGAAGTTGTGGTTGGCCTTATTTACGCGTCTTCCACTAATATTCCTTTTTTATATTATTATTGCACTCTGGAGTCTGTACTCTGTATCGTGTCTATTCGTAGTTGAATCTAATGAATGATCAAGTATCGATAAAATATCAACTACCGAGGTTTTGCCTACCGATTCACTCTAACACATACGTAAAAATAAACTCTGTCAGTAATTGTCATGAAACTCATTCGCATAAAACAAAATGCCTGTCTGCAAGGCCATTGATATCATATGACGGCATGCATTGAGTACATATGTAACTCAGAGATAGGGGCGTCGTCTAACCAATACAGGTATACAGAACGCATTATGTCCAACAATGTATCACAAATCGAATAATCTTATTGGTTCCGCACATGAACGCAGATCTCAAACAATAAAAAGCAAATCTAATGAAGATCGTCGGTGGAACTGTGGGACTTGGGGTCAAAATTAAGAATTCGGGAAAGAATTCTGCTTTTACGCGGGACGTCGTTTGACGTGGCTAGGAATTCGGGCCAAAATCAGATTGAATCGATGATATTACTAGAACAATAGTATGCTTGTACAGAGTATAGATATACAGATATGTAAATTTTTATGATGAGAAGTGCAATGTAGTATTAGTATTGACAAAGGATAATGAGACCGACAGCTTAAGGTATTATTAAAGGTGCTGGAAGTTGGAACTATATCGATTGATTTTGGCCCCTATGAATGTAACATTATACGTACTTCATGGGTCAATCTTTGAAGACCCTGTCAATCATTACCTCATAGTTTCAGGACAAAGGTGAGTGATTCTAGACCAGGGTTCTCGAGCGTCAGAAAGGGTATAAAAAGGAAGACGAATTTCGCCATCTCGTCTCATCAATTCCTCATCAATCAACAACTACCACAAGTCCACATAACTATCACTCTCATCTTCTCAACAACTCTTTCAATATGAAGTTCATCACCGTTCTCGCCTCCGCCATGCTTACAGCGCTTGTCAGCGCCGATCCTGGCTACGAGGGCTGGCTATGGTTCGCAGACGCCGGTAAATGCTCGGACGAAGGCCAAAGCGACCCCAACCAGCAGATTGACTACCCGCCAGACGACAACGGCGTCTTTTGCACAGAGGTCACCTTCGACTCCCCCAATTACGGCCTTGTCCTGGATATGACCAACATCGGAGCCAACTTCCCTCCCAAATACGTCCGCGGTTGTTTGGACTCGGCCTGCAAGCAGTGTGGTGATCCGGCCGATATTACTTCAGAGGACACGGGCATTCGCATGGATTGCAAGCAGTTTACCAATGCTCCTTATGTCTACATTGGTGACAGTTAAATAATTAAGCTCCTCTAGCTGGTAGGGTTATTTTCCTTTTTTGGGGACTGTTGGATATGTTGGCTAACTTTGATGTTGACAGACGGGAGATAGATGGATACGAAATCTATTATTTGTTTTGACATTGGGCTAGACAAGTGTATCTGGTTTACACATTTATGATTATTTATGTATTTATATAAAACGAATGAATTGAATATTCCGATCTACTATATAAACACCATATCAACCAACCCATGAAATCATTACAGGACCTACCAGTTGACATGTATCGGCATGTTTTGCTATATTGATCAGGTAGCCATTTTTCTTTTGAGTATATCTAGTCTCTTAACTAATCTTAGCAACTTGCAACCCTCTTGAGTGACGGTTGTGTAAACATTGAAGCTTAAAGCCACGCACAGCCGTCTCACCCACATGGTCTTTGTATTGTTTGATATACATGTATAGCACAATCAACTAGATGCTATTTGCGATGAAAATTGATGATTGTCTACTTTTAGACTAAATAAAAGTAGAATCGCAACAAAATATACAAATAATTTGTCATTGAGAGGTTGCAATACATATACACCCAGTTGACATGCAGGTGTTAATTATTTGGACCCAACGCTAGTACTAGCACCGCATATTACTTCCTAAAATATATATCTTATCATGCTGCTTTATTGCTTTAATTTTCTTCTATATTATTTCTAATATTTTTTACTAAGGAAATTTTAATTTGATTTTTTTTAAATTAAAAACAATCATAGATAATAGTAAGGTAGCAAGAATTGCCATCTGGAGAGCTTTTAGCTTTGGATATAAAAGTTGCACGTGTATCAATCGATCAACTGTTGATGTTAACTTTTGAAATCGGCACATCAACAATTATACATAGAATAAATAAACAGCAGATAGAGAATCTCCAATTAAAGAATCATTTACACTTTAGATATGGCAGTGTTCGGATATCATCCCAACGCGTCAGCTGGTATACATACATCTCAACCACCACCAACAAAAAGTGTTAACAAACTGACATGAAACATAATTCTTATATTTACAGCCCAACGCCAGGTCAATCAAGGCAGTCAAAAAAATGTATATAATACACACAAATACAAAGCTACCCACTGCTCTGATAGCGCATAAATTCTTAATCGGGAATGAGATTCCCTGCACAAGGAACGCCCTCTTAACCCACCCGTAATCGGAGGTTCCTAGCTCCCAAACAGAACAGACTAGATAATGGAAAAGACCAAGCATGCAAGTACTGTACTATCCAAATGATCGTCCGAGGGATCCGAGTGGGGAGCCGTTCTTTCTTTTTTTGGGGAGATCGTAGTTTTCGTACATGGATATACGTAATCGGTATTTCTCGCTATTTGGGAGGTGTCATGATTTCGAAGAGGAAGAGGCAGAAGGATTTGCTTTGGCGATTTTTCGTTGCGTCAGCTGTAAGATGGTTAGTTAGTAGATGAAAAACAATCGTAACATGCCGTCGCCACAAGACGTGTAATCCTGGGTAGAAGTCCATCCAAGCGATAAAATTCAGACAAAATAACGTACCCATTCTTTCTTACAATCCCGATATGCCCTGTACACATGACGAATATTAGCCAACCTCTCTTGTTGGATGGGACGCACAAGTGAGGGATGAGACCACGGATCTCCTGCATGCTCATATAACTGCCAGGCAGCAAGCTGGCAAAACAAGCAGACTCGCAAAGGTGAAGAGAGGCTCACTGAAAGTAGTCGTGGCACATGTCGCGATCGTTGGCATTGCGACGCATGCATTTGATGCTTCGTTCGGCAAACGCCTGGCACGGGTCGTAGTATTCGCTTGCGTTTTTACTTCACAGTCGAGAGAGTTAGTATAAAGCTGTAATTGTGGTAGTGTGTGTATGTGTCTGTGACGGTGGATCGACACCGAGGGAGAGGAGACAGAATGGCGATGACGGCTGGACGTGAGAGTGCATTGATTGGTGGCGGCAGACTTACTGCTCAAACTTCTTCTCGGCCTTCCCCCACGCGGTCTGGTCTTCGTCGCTCGGAGAAGAGGCCATCTTGGAGAGACAGCGAGGTGAATGTGTTGCAAGTCGTAATGAGGTGGAACATTGAAGCTGCACCGAAGCTTAGCCGCCGGTGGGGCGCGGAGCTCGGGCCAATCAGGTTGGCGGAGGTATATACTGTTCACTTGATTTGATATCAGGGCTGTTTGTGATCATCATTATCCATCTTATTGTTTCATCTGATTGATTATTCCTTCTTATTAGCCAAAAACACACGTGCTGATAAGCATTGATCTGGCCAGGCCGAATCTGGGGCGCAGAACCACAATCGTCGCCGCGATTATGTCCCATCGATGTCATTGGGCTCGAGATAGGATTCCCACGGCCAGCCTATCATTGGCTGCACGTTTCAGGTACTGTGATGCAGCCCGATTAGGAAAGTTAAGAAAAAAAAGTACATTGATATCGGGAAAAACAGGGAGAACACGCCGGTGAAAGCCGTGGAACTGCTGCTTAGGTAGACATTATTGAACTGTACATTGTTCATTTTGCTTTGGACCAGGACAGACAAGCCTGATAGTATTAGGCGATAATAATAATAATAACCTCAATATCTAACGTACATCAGACGGATATGGTCTACTCGTAATCAGTCACGCAATCTGGATTGGCGGTGGATTTGATAGCCGATAGCCACAAAAGTCAATACAATAACAAAAGAAAGAAAAAATCAAAAATGAAATAAAAGCTGACAAACATGGAGTTCTACAAGGGAAATCTCTCCCGGTTGAAGGTGATTTGCTGATAACGGATGGCGAGCGATAAGCCGTACCCAGAGGAAATATTGACTTTATCCCCAAACGAGTCAAAATATCCATATCCGTCCATGGACCCAGCGCTAGACCCCTCCACACCTCGCGTGAATCTGGGATGTCGATCATCCTTCTTCAGGCGATCCTGTATCTCTGTGTGATTTGTCGTCGTGTGTTTCCGGCCAGCCACCAAACCATGACCTCAGTCGCTGGCTTTCTGTGTTTTGTTTTAGGTAGGTACCAAACAAAGACAGTGACAAAGTATAATCAGTAATCAGAGTGGGAAAACGACGATAGTAATAGGCCAAACCAAGCGGAATGACATTTCCATCATCGCCACAGCGCCCGCTATCAGCATCTTTATGCCGCTATCTTCATCCCTCTAGTGCGGTGCGGTATACACTCTGGGGCAAACATGATCGACCCGTGAGATAGTCAAAGATAGCGGCAACCCAGTTTTCGCCCTCGCTAGTGCTCCATGTATTCTTCTGTTTAGAAAAGAGACACTGTCGTAGATATAAACAAACTCCATATCTTTGTTATCCTCTTTCGCTCTGTCCTCAAGCTTATGCAATTTTTGTCAGTGAATTGCGTGACGTGCTCACATTGATTATCTATATATTGATCATCTTCGTAAGTTTGGTTCATTTTTCCCCTTATCTATCCTTTAACAACTTTTCTGCTGTCTTTTCTTCTGGTCCAGGCTATTCCCTTTCTGACTCTTCTTTCATCATGATCAGCGTTTCGCAGAACATGGCTCTTGTAGAGACAATGGCTGCTCCTCTGCTACCAGTGGCTCCTTTGATGCAGGATATTCCGTACGAGACTCGGGGAGCCTTTCACGACCTCATACTGGAGAACATCCAGCAGGCATCGGGCCGGAATTTCGAGGAGACAGTACAGCCTCAAGAGATAGCTCACGATATCCATGAGCTAGAGTCAGATGGCTTTCTTGATCTTCCAACAAAAACTTCTGTCCCAAAATCCATCGTCCCCATCCAAGAAGACCTGTCTTGCCTCACACAGGTTACTTTCGACCCATCCAAACACATTCAATTCACACCACCCTCCAAAATATGGACTATGAAGGAGCTCGATTATCCTGAGGACCAAGGAATTTCGCCGGTTGGCGTCTCGGAGCCCTTCCCCCTTTTCAGCGCAGAAGCCGTCAAGCAGATGCGCGCTGAAATCCTGAGCGAGAATGTGTGGAACAAGTACAAGTTCTCTAGCAACTTGTCCGACTGCATGCTGCGAGGGTATGCGCCAGAGTAAGTGCTCAGAATGTAATCTCTTCTGATGAATGTTGTTAACGTTTTCTTAGATGTGCCCCGTTTGCATACGATGCTTGGCGAAGCCCCGAGGTGCTTGCCATCGTCTCCAAAATTGCAGGTATTGACTTGGTTCCAGTCATGGACCTGGAGATCGGACACATCAACGTCGCCGTGCATAGTGATGAAGAAAAGGCCAAGGCCTTGGAGAAGGCCCGGATAGAACCTGACGAAGACAAGGCCGTGTTGGACTGGCACACCGACAGCTACCCTTTCGTTTGCGTAACCATGCTTTCAGATTGCACCGATATGGTCGGCGGCGAGACGGAGTTGCGCAAGGGCAATGGTGGTGTGGCCAAGGTTCGCGGTCCGCAGATGGTAAGTATCAATTTTCCTTGCTACCAACGACGTCGCAGTGAGCTAACTTCAATAGGGATCTGCTGTTATCCTGCAGGGCCGGTATATCGAGCACCGAGCTCTGCGCGCATTCGGTAAAAACGAGCGCATCACCTCGGTGACTTCATTCCGGCCGCGCGCATCTGCAGTCAAGGACGACACTGTGCTCACCACAGTGCGCGGTGTCTCGCACCTCAAGGAGCTGTATCAGCAGTACACCGAGTACCGCTTCGAAATGCTCCAGGACCGACTACAGGACATGGGCCGCAAGATGCGAGATCGCACACGCGCCAACCGCGAGTACGACACGGCGGCTGTCAAGCAGTTTATCCGCCAGCAGATCGACTTTCTGAGCGCGATGGACCGCGAGATCATCGACGATGACAAAGTGAGGCGGGGCTATATTGGTGACGAGCACCTCATCTCGGACGAGATCAAGGAACGGTCGAAGAAGTTGGGCACTTATGCTTATGAGACCCTCTGACGGGCACCAGCAACGAATTCCCTTGACTTTTTCTTCTGGTTATATGTTGTTTCTTGCATTGTTTGATTTTCTTGTCCCAGCATTAATAATTCTTTCCGTTTCAGCGACAAAACTGATATAGATCCAGCGTGTTTTGAGACTCAATTCAGATTATATTCATGAAAGATGTTAATAGAATGATAGTGGAGCTATACTGAGCAGCGTATTGAGCCCTCCTGAGGAAGGTGCTCGTTTACACTATTCCTATAATAGCTTAATTTGCCCCACAATAACCAGTAGTGGGGTGTGGCATGCCCAAACAGGCTAGCGTATGTGACATGACGGAAGAATACGATTCATACACATCATAAAACTTCGTACTCGATTGAACCTCCTGTATACGAGGCTTCGTACCGCCACATTATATTCCTGGTAATACTACCAAGTATCCCGTAGGCGCTGAACGCGAAGAATGCAAGCAAAAACCAGTAGTTGTCCTCGCCAGAGTGTTGGTGAGCAAGTAATATATGCCAGCAAATCAGGTCGCCTGCGACCCGAAGTACGCGCCAGGCAGCGGCAGCCGCGCAGTTGGCGGCGGCTTACCGGCGGTAACCTCGATACCGGCGATAAGTCGCCGGCTAGTGCCAGGCGATCTCCCTTCAAAGAATAATCGATATTATTGTTATGAATATCCTTGAACCGCTCACCATCGAGCTGCTTGATCACAGCACCCCTCTTTGGCGCTGTTTGCATCGCGAATACCCTCTTTGTGCTGTTTCTTCTGGAATCGCCCGCCCAAGAAAGACCATGAGACGCGCCTATTTGTGATTGCCGTAAAGCAGTTCCGTTGCGGGACGTGATCGACTCCATCCTCAGCAAACACCAAACACCTCCCCCTCGAGACTTCCTCCATCTCTCTCGACGATACCATATATCAGCTACCGCTCACTCACACGACACACGCGGTTATCCTTTTATTTTGGCCTCAGTCGTCGGACAAGGTGGCCATGTCTGCCGAATCGCTGGTTGCGAAAACTGTCGCCTCAGTTTCCGCGGATAGCTCTGGTGTAGGTTGTCCTAAGTGCAAGTAATATCGATCGAACAAGCTAACAACTCGTGAAATAGCTTCTACAAACCCTTCAAGGTCACGTCGAAGATATTCGCGCGCTGTTGCAGTGCGGCATATGTGTGCGTCCGCTTTACGAACCATATACCTTGGCCTGTGGCCATACCTTTTGCTATGGGGTGCGTGATTTATTTATCTCTCTCCCTCTCTCTCAAAGTGTCGCTGTTTTGCTAAGCTAATTTCTCAGTGTCTTACATCGTGGTTTGCCAGCGGGAGGTCTCACAAAACATGCCCTGATTGTAGGGCACAGGTGAAAACTCAACCTGCTCCAGCTTATTTGGTACGTGGACTGCCATACTCTGTCGTCGTATTATTTGCGCGATATCTTACTAACCCTACGCGTAGGTGCGGACGCTCGTTCAAATTTTCACCAGCCGCGCCGAACTTTTAGATAAAGACGAGACCACAGCAGAACATGGCAAAAACCAACGCGAAGAAGCCGAAAAACTCGAGGCGGACAAAACGAACGAAAGCCCGCGAAACGGCGGTTTATTTCAGGGATTTTTTAAGCCGAAGTTGCACCCATCAGGGCCTATAATCGATGCCGAAGATGGAGTGGCGCGCTGTCCACACTGTGCGTGGGAATTGGAAGACGAGTCTTGTTTGAACTGTGGATACCACGTGGATGACGATAGCGAAGGGTCAGATTTCACAGATGATTTTTCTGATATGACGGATGAGTTCGATGGAGATATGGACGAGGATATGGACGATGACGACTTTGAGCACCACCAGTCCGCCGCCTGGCGCGACCCTTATACCAACAACTGGGCCTATCCTCGACCCGGTGTTGATCATATGAGATTCGCGGAGCAATATTTTGTTCCAGGTCCACATGTTCATTTCCATCCGCCTCACCATCACCACCACCACCATGGAGGATACTGGGACCCCCTTGCATGGGGCGTTCCGACGTCGAGCTCCATCGGGTCTGTTGACCAAACGACTGACGGGGAAGGCGAGTCGAACTCAGAGGATGAAGACGAAGACGAGGAGATGGGTTCCTTTATCGATGACGAAGAAGTAGATTCGGGTACGGATCGTTCCACGGTCGTCGGCGATCACAGCTATACAAATTATTATGACTTTACTAATGACTCGAGTCAACTTCCTGCCACAAATGACGGGGTCGAGTATATGGGTACCTCGTCACAGTCTTATGACGACAGTGAACATTATTACACCGGAGAACATGGCGAGGAAGGAGAGGAGGACGAAGACGAAGATTCAGGGTCCGATGAAGCGGAGGAGGAAGAATCAGGCTCCGAGGAGGCTGAGGAGGCCGAGGATGAAGAAGATGAAGACGAAGGGCCTATTCGCGCTGCAACGCGACGGCGGCCACCACCACCGCCACTACCACAACCAGTACGACGACAACAAAACGCATCTATACCAAACGCATACTCTCCTGCAGCCCAATTAAGTCTTCTCGCTGGAAATAACTCCAGACGACGTCCTCACCCGTCCTCTGCGCAGAGGAGAGCGGCCGCAGCAGCAGCGGCGGGCACATCGGCCAGTAATGCAATCAACGTGGAGGATGATTCAGAGGATGAAATGCCGGTACCTGCGAGAAGACGAGCGCGGTTGAATAGGACTTGAACTCAACAGAATTTTTATTTTATTCTATTCTATTGACTTATTTTAATCCGGACTCTTTTTTTTCTTTTTTTCACGTCGAGCGTTGGACTGTTGAGAAAGAGAAAAAAAAGAAAGAAAAAGATTTTAATAATGAGCAGGCGAATAACTCGTTAATTATTTGTTACCAAACAAAGGAAATACTTTTTTGCATTTGCACGGCGTCTCGGTTTCTTATAGCTTTAGCTTTACTTTCGGGTTGGGGATGCATCTTACAATGTGTTGGGTCTTTTGTCTTGGTATTATTACTTTTAAGTAAGTAGTGATAGCAAGACTCCATCATTCATTTTTGCTCTCAATGTACGAGATCGCACACATGTAAATGCTATGTAAACGAAACTATATACACCGTGTACTCCTATACTGCAAACTCGAAAGGAAAAGAATAAAAAAAGAACCAACTTTTTCTTAACAACGCAACAGAGAAGTTTTATAAAGTCATACACTTCCAGAATCCATCTGGTCATCCTGCTCAACAGCAGTAGCATTCAAAAACGGCACTTCCAACACAACCGCCCCATTACGTCCCTGCGTGCTGGCTCCGTTGTGGTGGTTGTTCTCAAAGCATTTTGACCGGCTGAGTCGATGCTCTTTGCCCAGGGCGGCGACTATACAGAGTCCTGCCTTTTCATTTTGAGCAGAGTTGGTTGAGGTAGGCCGGCGTTCGAAGACGGCGATGTTGTTGACGACTCCCTTGAGGAGAGGTTCTGGTTCTGATAGCGGTGCTGATTCTAAAGCTGGGTCTGTTGAAGAGGTTTGGTGGTTATCGCTGAAGAGGGTCTGTTTGAGCTGTGACGAGGATGATAATAACGGCGTCGTACATCCCACCGGCCCCAAGGCAGATAGAAATTTCTTGTCCTCGGAAACCCGCCATGCGCGGATCCAGCCATCCCAGCTCCCGCTCAGCACAATATCTGTACCCGGCACAGCCGTCAGCGCCGTGATCCAGCGCGGCATGCGTCGCATAAACCGAGCGTTGCGAGCGGCCGTCTCCGTGTCAACCTCGGGCGACAGCTGGTCCAGCGGCGGAATCGGGTCGAGGCCGTGAGCGAGCTGGATCGTGTGTAGCGGTTTTTTCTTGTGGACTGACCACAGCGACAGCGCGCCCGAATCGGAGCCTGTGACGAAATGGTTTGGCGGGATGGCGGTTACACATTCAATGTTGTTGGTTTGGTATTCGTCCTTTTTGGACGAGTCGCCGCGGAAGACGAGCTGCGATTCGTCAATGACTTTCCAGAGTCGTGCGGTTCGGTCGCGTGCGCCGACGCTCACGCATTGGTCTGTCATCATCGAGGCCACCGAGAGGACGTGATCTTGGTGGCCGAATAGTGTTTCCACGTAGGCGTGGCCCCCCGGACTGAGTGACCATGTCTTGATGGTTCGGTCGAAGGAGCCTGAGAATAGTTGCTCGCCGGAGCTGTGGCTCGAGATGTGTCGAGTGAACGCCAGACTGCTGACAGCGTCGCGATGTTGAGTGAACGTTCTCAGAGGGCTCAGTGTGTCGGCATCCCAGATGATGAGCTTCTTGTCATCTCCTCCAGTAGCAACGAATTTTCCGGACGGCGATACCGCCACGCATAGTATGTTCCCAGTATGACCCTTGCGTTCTCGACTTCCGCGGACTTTTCGCAGTCCTTTGACGAATTTCAGATTTTTAGGCTTCTTGCGCCCCGGGTGGGATGGACGTCCACTATCACCGTTCGACGATGTCTGAGGTTCATCTGCTTGTGGTGTGACCAGTTCCCACTTGATAAGAGTGCGATCTTTCGAAACCGTGTAGGCAAAGGGAGGATGCACAGCGACGGACGTCGTAGACTGAGTATCTGCTCGAAAGAACGAATGTGAAGCGGCTGAGAGATTTAGTTGAGAGGCTAATAGGCGGAATATGCGGCCTTTGGCTTCGTCCTGGAGGACGTTAGAATATATGAAGAAAATATCAAAGAATGGAAGTATATGCATACCACATCCTCCTTCAGTCTCTCCGCAATAAGATCACGGTCAATCTCTGCAGCATCGAACCCAACCTCGTCTACTTCCTCGCGGATATTATCCAGATATCTCTCGGCAAGCTTCAATCTCCGGTCCGCGCCCGTCTCGCCTTCGTCCGAGTCTTCAGAGGTGTCGCCATCCTCGTCCGAGAGACCAGACTCGACAGAGCCTTGGTCTTCGTCTGACTCGCTCCCGGAAATCGACTCATCCCGTGTCTGTCTTTGCGATGACTGTTTCCCGCGAGAATCCCCATTGACTGCCACCCCGCGCTTCTTTGACCCAGGTGCGGCGACACGATCTTCCCTCTTCCGCTTGCGCTGCGAAGCTGGCAGCGTGAAAAAGGAGGACATTTTATCTGCAGTGAAAATTTCTCAAGCAAAGAGAGGGCAGATAATATGTGTCGTCAACGGGAGGTTCAATGTTGGCTGCAAAAGTCGTACATTTTGTTGCTTTATTAAACAAAAAAAAAACACTCGGCTTTGGCTCTCAACTTTTTTTCGTCGCAATTGGCCCGTGCTGCAAACTCTTGGCGCTGGACCCGGGCTTTCGGCCAAACAGTAACGCCTAAATGTTTGTCCTGTTTGCTCGGGACTGGCTGGGCGACGTAGCTAGGCGTCAAGCTCATGCGCGTTCCGCCTGAGAGCTTCCATCCAGAGACCATCCACCTGCCTTCACCTCGATTCACTCTCGTGCGTGTGCCGGACAGCCATTTATTGTCGATACTTGCGGTGATAGTGCACACCTTCCGTTCCCTTGATTTACGACTTTTTCCCAAAGCACAGCCGCTGCAAGATCTCACAAGATGTAGGGAGCTGTCATCGTCCAGACTTGTCATTCTCCAACTAATTGCTTGATTTTCTGCAGGGAGGTTTTACTCGGAATCACTGGAAAGGACTTTGTCATCATTGCGGCTTCCAAAGCTGCAGTGCGAGGACCGACCATCCTCAAGGCGACAGATGACAAGACCCGCCAATTAAACAATCACACTCTGATGGCATACTCTGGCGAGCCGGGTGACGGAGGTGAGATTCTAAGAATTCGTTGCTTTAAGCGAATTCCTTTAACGATATCTAGTCCAATTCGCCGAATATATCCAGGCCAACGTACAGCTATACTCGATGCGTAACGACACAGAGCTCAGCCCTCCCGCCGTGGGCAGCTACGTCCGAGGGGAACTTGCCCGCAGTCTCCGATCTCGAACCCCTTATACTGTCAATCTCTTGCTTGGTGGCGTTGACGCTATCACCGAAACTCCCAGCCTGTACTGGGTAGACTATCTAGCCTCTCTGGCCTCAGTTCCATACGCCGCTCACGGATATGCTCAGTATGTCTTGCACACTATCTTAGATTTACTACCAGTTTCTCGTACCTATTTATAACAGTTCCTTGCTAACCATCTGGCTGCAGGTATTACTGCTTGTCAATACTCGATAAACATCACCACCCAGATATTCAGTTGGACCAAGGATTGAAGCTCCTCCAACTCTGCACGGATGAGCTGAAGCGCAGACTGCCGATAGACTTCAAGGGAGTATGTTTTCCCCAAGAGAACTCAGGGATTTTGATATAGAATTTAGCTAACTCTCTCGTCAGGTCCTCGTCAAAGTCGTGACAAAGGATGGCATTCGGGAAATTGAGTGGGACAACAATAGGGTGGTTACGAGCGCATGATTATTCTAGAAGCTGGCCGGATATGGCGGTGTACCATAGCATTTCAAACGATCTTCGTAGGAATCCGACGTACTAGGAAAAATGGCTGTTTTTGTACGTTCGTAGGGTGCTAAACGTTATACCCAAAACATGACGGGAAGATTTTGTGCATAATGCAGGAATAAAATCTTAATTACTCAGCTAGTAAAATCATAACAGTAAAAAATACATTGAATCCTCCTGTCTACAGACTGTTCAGTAATTTGGACGACGCAAATGGCCAGGCAGATGGTTGGCCGTGTTTGGAATGTTTGCATCATTACCGCATTCTTTTTATCTTTCGGCGAAGCTTCCAACATGCCCTCACTCCCTCTCCAGCTCCACGAGACGGCTTATAACTACTCGCAAAGGCCCATAGCAAAAATGTCGAAACGTCAAGCGGACGTCGATCTCGAAGCAGAGGCTGATGTGCGGTCACCTGCGTCCAAGAAGCCGCGATTCGCTGGCGTCGATACCCCCGTCGATGGTCGCGACGCTACAGAAGATGATCGCAATGGACATGTTACAACTGCAGAGCTACAAGAAAGCGAGGCGCATGAAAGAGCCGAGTCCCCCGATCTCGACGAGACGCTACCCATAGCTCCACAGCGCCAATCGCAACCGATCGACGGATATGGCGATTTATATCTTGACACAATCAATCGCGCAGTACTGGACTTTGATTTCGAAAAGCTTTGCTCTATATCGCTGTCGAATATCAATGTCTATGCGTGTTTGGTATGCGGGAAATATTTCCAGGGCCGAGGCAACAAGTCGCACGCCTACTTCCATGCCTTGGAGATTGGCCACCATGTATTCGTAAACATGGAGACGAAAAAGGTGTATGTGTTGCCGGAGGGGTACGAGGTTAAGAGCAAGAGTTTGGATGATATCAAATACGTGGTGGATCCGACGTATGCGAAACCAGAGGTCATGAAATTGGACAAGGAAGTGCATGATGCTTGGGATTTGCTGGGGAAGAAGTACAGACCAGGTCAGTTGTCTTGCTATCATCCAGTGATTTTTTTGTATATTCAACTAACAGCTTTTACAGGATACGTTGGAATGAACAACATCAAAGCAAACGACTACCTCAACGTCGTGGCCCAGGTTCTCGCACACGTCACGCCTATTCGAAACTTTTTCCTACTGCACAACTTTCCAGTTCCTGGGTCACCTCAACTATCTCTGAGATTCAGCACCTTGGTGCGCAAGCTATGGAACCCAAAGGCTTTTAAGTCTCATGTGTCGCCTCACGAGTTACTTCAAGAGATCGCACTACGTTCCTCGAAACGGTTCACACTTACTCATCAGTCCGACCCTGTCGAGTTCCTTTCATGGTTCTTGAATAATCTCCACCTCAGTCTTGGAGGCTCCAAACGACCGTCAAAAACCCCGACAAGCGTCATTCAACAGGCATTCCAAGGACACTTGCGGATCGAGAGCCAGGCCATCACGGCTCATTCTGACACGACGAACTCGCGTCTAGTGTTTGCCGAGTCAAGCGAGACCAACACGCAAATATCCCCGTACTCAATCCTCACCCTCGATCTCCCACCCACACCCTTGTTCCAATCGGCGAATCGAGAAGGCATGATCCCCCAAGTCCCATTAACGACTCTCCTAAACAAATACAACGGACTCACCGCATCCGAGAAACTTTCTCACCGTGTGCGCCATCGCCTTCTCCATCCTCTACCTCCATACTTGCTCTTCCACATCAAACGCTTCAGCAAAAACAAATTTGTGGCAGAACGAAATCCAACCATTGTCACTTTCCCCTCGCCGCGCTCCCTCGACATGTCCCCATACGTTGAACCAAATCCCGAAATCTGGCCACCCGGCGAACCCATCATTTACGACCTCGTCGCAAACATAATCCTAGACGCAGACGCCCCAGCCCCCGGTGCCGGCGAGGATCCTGCAGCTGCAGAAAAGGGGGGACTCGCAGCCGCAGCTGCTGCCGGGGTCGCCGGCGCCGCCACAACGTCTACAGCAACAACAGGCGCCGGCGCCGGCAGCGAGAAAGTCTCATGGCTCGTTCAGTTGCAAGACAAGGCCATGGCCGCTGAGAATGCCAAACATCATCAGCAGCAAGCTCAGCAACGAGGCCCCGAGTGGCTTGAGATCCAGGATTTGTATGTTCAGCGGACTGAAAGTGAAACTCTTTTCACGCGGGAAAGTTATCTTATGGTTTGGGAGAGGCGGAAAATGCCGGGGAAGAAGGGGAAAGAGACTGCCAAGTAGCTTTTCCTTCACTAAGAATGTATATTAAATAAAAAAAAGAAGTGTATACCCGTTCATTTCTTATGGTTGATGAAACAAGTAGTGTTGCGCCCGTCCATGTCATACATATTCCCGGTTGGATATTTGGAAGGACTTGCCGAATAGGTTTTCGGTTGGTGGTTAACATGCTGGCATCTGTTGCGGTGTAACATTTTATGAGTTTGGATTTAGTAAACGAAAGATATGAAGGTGGCATAAACCATCTTGAATTCTACTTATATACTACGTATGAGACAATAAAGTACGCGTACAAAATCAATTGATATAATCATGGGTATAATTTGTTTATAGTACAGACGACAACCCCAAGAATGGAAAATTTTTCTTATCAATCACATCTGACCCCAGCCAAACATCCTCTTGCCCATCTGTATAGCGACAGTCGAGCTTATACTAAGAATACTGCCGCTGAAAGCAGTCTGGATAGCGATGATCGTGGCCACTTTGCCCACATACGCGATCATATCGTGTCGATTTCCACCGCCCGCAAAGGCATTGAGACTGCGGATGTCGGTGGTGGAAACCGCAATGTTTCTGCTAAACACTGCGGCGGCCGGTGAGGATAGATAGCCGATAGCCAGGGTACGGTAGAACAGGGACCGGAAAGGCACGCATAAAATGGTGGTTATAGTAGAAGCAAGTTGATGTGCTATCCCGTCCACGAGTAAAGAAGATAGCACGGTGACTCGCTGCTTGACCGGGTCATCATTCCCTTGCCTTTGTTGTTGTTGGCTCAACGGTCTGTCTCGTGGCGGCGAGCGAGGCTGTAAGTCCTGTGTTCCGGCCTCGGATATCATGTCCATGTTCTCCTGGCGAGTAGGACTGTGCAGTTGTTCCTCAATAGTGTCCGGGAGAACTGTCAGCGGCGCCGTGGCTGGAATAGTTGGAATCAGAGTGTTCTCGTCACTCAAACCCCCCAAGGCATCGTCCGCCTCAACATCCGGATTGTCCGGGGGCCGTGCAACTTGATATACATTAGGAATTTCCGCTGGAAGGTCTTCTAGACCATCGCGTTCTCTTGTTTCTCTTTCAGCGTCTTCTGTTGTTTGGAAATTGAAATCGAGAATACTTTCTGTTAGTTGCCAAGGACGTAGATTCGAATCTAGACGAGGTAGTAGGAAGGGGGTATCTCCTTCTGGTATAGCATGCTCGATACCATCAACTCCCCTTGATACTGCTGTTTCTCTTTCCAGTGCTCCTCTCAGTATGTTGCTGTTGTGTGTTATAAGTGACTCCTGACGAAAGTCGAGTCCGTCTCCTTCTGCTATAGAACGCTCGATATCATCAACTCTCATTGAGACTGCTGCTTCTCTTTCTCGTGCTCTCAGTGCGTTCATGTTGTATGTTATAAGTGAATCCAGACTAAAGTCGAGCCCGTCTGAAGAAGTGGCGGTGTCAAGATTGGCCACATCAGCAGAAACATGTTCGGTACTCTGCGTGTCTCGACTGGACTGGAGTGAGATTTCCATGGTGGTGGTGAAAGAGTTCTGATGCGTTAGGGAAGCACGGATACGAGGCGAAGTCAGTGGAGACTCAGGACTTGCAGGGCGCGAGAACAACGTGTTTGAGCGCGATCGTTGCTCACCATCCTGGAAAGGCGACCAAGAAGTCTCAATACCATCTTGTTGAATGTTGGAGTCAGTTCCAGTCTGTCCAACTGGGCGTAGTCCATCCAGAGAAATCGGAGTGATTTGAGCTGGCGAGTGTGTGAGTTGCTCATTTGCCAGAATCTGGCCCTGATTGGTGTTAAAAGGAGACTGGACTGGGGTGCTCATCATTCCACCATCCCTTTCTTGTCGCTCTGCCTCGATATGATCGCGATTGCGATTATGAACAGTATCTGCCGCATCTCGAGCAGGAGAGTTACTACTCTTAATGTCTGATGAGGTTTCTCGCTTCCAACCAAGCCAGTTCGACACCTGCTTTTTCAACACCCGGAATTCTTCCTTAATATCCTCTAGTAGGCTTAGGTTGCTGCGATAAGTTTCATATTCAGAATTTCGCCCTGCGCCCGGTGCTGTCCAGTCTAGGAGATCATTCTCGACTGCAATTTGAATTGAGACCTCATCAGGCTGCCCTTGTTTAGGCAACTGCCTCCGTATGATCCGGTAGATTCTGTCATCGGCGAACGCTCGGAGATTTATGTAGGCAAGATAAATAACAACCGGCCCTATGAACAGCTCAGATGCAAGCTGTCCAAAAGCAGCGGGAGAAAATGTAGTCGGGAATGTCGGGTAACGAATCAAAGAAGACTCGGTAAATGGTATCAAAAATGAAGCTGTCGGGAAGGAAGAGTGAGGGATTAGATGGAGTGTTTGGAGAAAGCAAAAAATGTGAGTTTGCTCCTCTAAAACGAAAAACAATGCTCGAGTCCTGTAAATGCTTGATGAGTGTCGGGATGTTCACGCTTAGCAGAGCGGATAGACTTACGAGAATCTAATTAATGAGAACGCACCTTGAACCAGACTCGACTTGCACACATCAAATTGAGATATTAATGTTTTTTGCAGTTTCGTGATCAATGGCTCGATTAAGTTTGCATGACAAATACCCAATATAACCGTCGCTTGCCAAGTAGGAACGCCCGCAAAAAGAACACCTGTCCATCCAATTTCGTGGATCTCAGATTGAACGATATCCCATATTGAGCGAGACGAGTACCTTTTGAATGTCTACTAGAAAGTAAGCCACAAAATAGAAAATAGAATGCGTTAGAAAGCTGTTGTAAAGGTTTAGGGTTTGTATCGCTTTTCGTACCTGAACGCGGCTCGACAAGCCCGTGATTGACCACGATCCAAAGAAATCCGTAAAACGATCAAGCGCTACCAGCAGTAATCCGTAATCATTCTCTGACATGATATTTTTAACCCTTTTTTTATCTCCGGACGTTGCCGGCCGCCCTGTCTCCCCACTGACCACGACGCCCATCGTTGATAAAACATCATTTTTGGCTCTGCGGAGATCGCGGGCAAGAGCTTTTGACCTAGGAAAGGTAGGATGACCTCTTTCATCATATTGTTGAACATAACCACCGTTACTGTTTGAGTTTTCATCACGGGTTTCAGTGGTACGAGATAATGTATCGCTATTAGAGCTTTCTGGAGCTTCGTAGGGAGAGCGGCCCTAAAAGTAGTCAGCCATTGATGTTATTCGCTGACTGAAATTGTATGCTCTCTCTCAGTAAAACAAGAGTTCAACTTAAAGAGATGCCTTCGCCGAAGACTTGACGTCCTAACATTAGAGGGCATGTGTTCATTCAGGAAAAGGATTTGTCGATTTAGGCAGGAAGAACTGTACCAAAGCAAGCCGAATCAGATACTGCTGCCGGCCCATGTCGCTAGCGTATTAGGCTCCGGATAGAGCGACCATAAGGGGCAACAATAGATGGAAATAGCGATGGTCCATCGGGGAGAGGCTGGTGTGTTGAGTGATGGGCGCAAACTGCGAAGCACGCCGCGGTCGACTGGCGCTTGCCAAATATAGTATGGTGGCGTGCACGGTTCACACCTTATTTCGCCCCCGCACAACGCAAACAGAGCAAACAAGTCAAACAAGTCAAATACTGATAAAAAAAAAGTTATCGGTGGTTGAAGCGTAGGAAGTCATGATTATCAAAACGCGCCCTGACCCACGATACAAGCTTGAAACACTCACCTGGCGAAGGAGTATTTTTGTTACTCTGTGAAATATTAAAAAGTCACATCTTGCGAAAAGTGGCCATGAAAGAGTAATTGATTTGATTTGGGCCTCAAAATTGAAACCGGCCATTACGATCCAATATGTCCAAAGTCAGTGTCAAAACGACATTTGAAGCGTCGCGAATACTCCGGCCGATATACACAGGAGGAAGCACATCGTTGGATTCCAGTGGCCGCATTATTGCGACTTGCGTGGGAGAAGATGCTCTTGTGATCGACTTGACCACAGGCGACCAATTGGCCAGCCTTGAAGGAGTAAGTCTACCGGCATGGAGACTTTCAGAAGTCCCTTTAAACTGATATTTTTTTTTTCTTTTCTTTTTAGGATGGAGAACTTATCACAGATCTAGCGAGTAAGTTCATTATGGGAAAAATAAACTCGCCAATCTAATATTTTCTAGTTACGCCGTCCGCTTCGCACGTCGTGATTTGCTCTCGGTCGTTGTCTATGCGCATCTATTCTTTAACAAATATCGATACTGGGATGAAAACTCTTGATGCAAAGTTGGTAAAGAGCGTCAAAACACATACATCGCCTGTGGTCACCACCGCCGTCGATTCAACAGGTACTCTTTTGGCTACTGGATGTTCAGACGGAACCATTAAAGTTTGGGACATCAGGGGCGGATATATCACACACACATTTCATGGACATGGAGGAGTTATCTCTGCGCTCTGCTTTTTTGAAGCGAGTACTGCTGTTGCCGAGGACGGAGAGAAATCCAAGTCGCTTCGAAAAAAGAAAAATCAACACAATCAAGAGGGAGCATCAACGTCAACCACACTTCGCTTGGCATCTGGTGATGAAGAAGGAAAGGTGAGAGTGTGGGACTTGAGTAAGAGGAAATCCCTAGTCACGCTAGAGTCCCATGTCTCTGTGGTGCGAAGTTTGTCATATTCCGACTCTGAGAATGCTCTACTTTCGGCTTCTCGCGATAAGACTGTCATCGTATGGGACGCTCGAACGTGGAAAAGCCGCCGCATCATTCCAGTTTTGGAGAGTGTAGAGAGTGCAGGCTTTGTTTCTGACACTGCCCTTATTTACATCGGAGGCGAGAGAGGAACGCTACGTATTTGGGACGGCAACAGAGGAGGGGAGATTACACAGGAGCAGCCTGAAGGCGCAGAAACTGATGCTGTTGTTGCTACGGAATATTCTCAGGGACTGTCATTCATAGTGACTGTCCACGCCGACCAGACGCTGCGATTGCATTCTATAGCGCCCTTGGACGATTATAATCCCGGGTCATCGATATCACCCTTGCCTGTCATTAGACGAATCTCTGGAAACGACGATGAAGTGATTGACTTGGCTTATGTCGGCCCAGACCGGTCTCTCCTGGCTATGGCAGCTAACACGGAAAGCATCCGTGTCGTTTCTATGAAGAGCTCTGAAGAGAGCAGCAGCTATTTCGGAGCAGACGTTACGTACTTGGACGGTCACGACGACATAGTCATTTGCCTTGACGTCGACTGGTCAGGCCACTGGCTTGCTACTGGCGCTAAAGACAACACAGCTCGTCTGTGGCGCCTTGATCCTGAGACCTCTTCCTTTACTTGTGCAGCTACTTTCACGGGTCATGCCGAATCACTGGGAGCGATTGCTCTGCCTCGAACTCCTCCCCCGGTGGGATCAAAAGCGTACAATGACCCATTAAGTTGTCCTCCAGCTTTTATTTTCACTGGTTCTCAAGACCGAACAATCAAAAGATGGGACACGGGGAAAATGAGCGGTGCTCAATTGTCGTCTCCCAAAGCAACATATACCAGGAAAGCCCATGAAAAGGATATCAACGCCTTGGATGTCAACCACACAGCTGCATTATTCGCCTCTGCATCTCAAGATCGCACTGTGAAGATTTGGTCGGCTGAAGATGGCAACGTGGTGGGCATCCTCCGTGGCCACAAACGAGGCGTATGGTCTGTCCGGTTCTCGCCCAAAAGCATGCCCGTTATAAATTCGAATGCTGGCACCAGTACCAGCCGTGGCTTGGTGGCTACAGGTTCTGGCGATAAAACCGTCAAGATCTGGAATCTGACTGATTTTAGCTGTCTCCTCACCTTTGAGGGCCACACAAACAGCGTTCTCAAGGTCCTTTGGCTACCACCGCCTCACCTGGCTTCGGAGGGTGACAAGGAAGATGCCGAGGCAGCAAACAAAAACCCTGCCGCGGTTCGCCCGCTTCTCGCTTCATCTGCTGCAGATGGCTTGGTGAAGATCTGGTCTCCTTACACGGGCGAGTTGGAAACCACATTAGACAACCACACAGATCGAGTGTGGGCACTTGCTTCTCCGACACCATCAGGTTCTCGAGAAGACACCAAGCTCCCAGAAGAAAACCCGGCATTTGCCTTGATTTCAGGCGCTGCCGATTCCACAGTCACATTCTGGGCAGATACAACGTCGGCAACGCTGACTGCTGCAGTGTCGGCTAATTCAGCTCGCATTGAACAAGACCAGCAGCTGCAAAACTACATCCGGGCTGGTGCTTATAGAGAAGCGATCACACTTGCCCTTCAACTCAACCACCCAGGCCGCTTACTTTCGTTGTTCACTACTGCCATTGAAGAAGCGGACGGAAATGTAGATGATGATGCCACTGCCGAAGAAAAGATTATCCTGACTGGCAACGCCTCTGTGGACACAGTCTTGCAATCTCTTGACCATGACAACCTCTACCTACTGCTCCTGCGCCTCCGAGATTGGAACACCAACGCCCGCACAGCCAAAATCGCGCAGCGTATTCTATATGCTCTGGTACGCTCATATCCTGCGTCAACTTTTGTTGAACTCGCCAGCCGTCCTCCGCCCGCCGCAGCCCAGAGCAAACGCAGCCAAAAGTTCGCCGGCAATACCGCTTTGAAAGAGGTTTTCAGTGCCTTGTCAGCATACACCGATAGACATTATCGACGAGTTGAAGAGCTAGTTGACGAGAGTTATCTCGTTGAATGGATCCTCGATGAAATGGACGGTGGAATCGGATTGGTTACGAACGCTGATCCTAACGGTCATAAGCCTGACCATGAAAAGGATGTGATTATGTTAGGGGCATGATAGATTTGTTTTGGCGTTAATTACTTTCTCACTTGTATAGATTGTACCTAGCAATCCCTTTTTTTATACACCAAAAAGCACTTCGCGTTCTGCTATCAATTTATGTGATATCGGCATTTGGGTCTGTGATACAAACTTATTGAAAGCAAGATTTTCACATCTGGAAAATGGAATTAGAAATTAAAATCGTAGCCGAGTATATTTGAAGTCCTGTACAATTTGTTTGCCAGTGTATGTTGATCCTGAATATATAGTATCTCTATAAAAAATAGTCTATTATTTACTTCGTTAACGACGCCGCGAGGAGTCCTTGTATCTATCTCGGTCCCTGCCAGCATCGTCGTCTCTCCGGTCACGACCAGAGCGATGGTGTCGATCTCGGTCTCGATCATCGTCTCGAGTAGAATCTCTGTCTCGTCTTGAAGACTTATAATCATCTCTGCGACTTGACCGATCCTTGTAATCACGGTCACTGCGGTCTCGATAACGCCGGCTTTCTCTCTCGCTGCCCCTGTCATCTTCATGTCGACGACTACGCCGGTCGTGAGCTCCAGATGACCGACTGCGGTCTCGCTGTCTTCGCGACGATGAATCTTTACTGCGTTCCCGACGACGATCCCGAGTGGAGGACTCGCCCTCATCGTCATACCTATGCCTCCGTTCTCGATCTCGTCCGTTTGTCGTCGTCGCCGCTTGGCTTTTGGATTCTAGCTGACGCGTCTTGAATTCCTCCTCGGTGAGATGTTCACCCGTCGTTTTGTTCTTCATGACAATCGGCATATAAATACCTTCCGTATTGCCACTGTTCTCACCAGCCTTCCTCGAGCCCTTGCGCATAGCGGATTTTCCCCATGCCCCTATTTCTGTCTCTGCTCCCTTGCCGCCAGAGATATCCTTTGCTCCAATACCCAAAAATCCCGGTCGACGTTCAGGGACAACAGCTTTGGCCGCCGTTTTATTCCCGTCGTATCTTCCGCGACCAATACTTTGGCCTTCCTTCCAACCCATACCCCGAAGTAGGGCAGCGCCAAATTCCTCGACGGGGATCGCATTGTAGGCTTCCAGACTAGCCTGGTCAGGGCGCGTTGCGACATCGGTACGGAATGAACTCGTCTCGTCATATCTTCCTGGGCCATTGGATGACTCAATCACCAAGTCTGACCGTTTTCGGTCATTGTTCCCTTGACTTTCGCTGATCAGTGCCTGTAAAGCGAGCTCGTCCTGCCCCAGAGGCGCTGGTTGTTGATCAAGCATATCGATATCCTTTCCCTCCTTGGGACCAGTAACATCATTATCTGTATCAGCCTCTCGCGAAGGCGCAAGGCTGAGTCCGTAAGAGAGACCCGGCCCTTCTGTCTCCACCACCGCAGCACCAGCAGCAGCAGCCTGAACCTCCTGCGGAAGTAAATTTTTGCCCCTGCGATTAACACCCGGTCGATCGCGCCAGTTGTTCTTGCCTTCGACTTTGATAACGAGCGGTGCTTTTTCCTCTGCTGCAGCGTGTTTCCTGATTGCGCCACCAGCGGTGCTATCGAACCCAACCACCTCTTGATGCTCGGGCTGTGTCTCTTCTTCCTCATCAGAGAAATCCTGATACAGGGCTCGGTTTGATCTGTTTGGGGCGACATTTCTGGCAGAGCCCTTTGAGGGCAGTGGGGACCTAAACTGGGGCTTGGTGTCGGTGGTCCTTTTGGAGAGCGATACCGTGAATGGCTTCGCGTTTCCTGGGCGCCCGGGCCCGTCGTTTTGTCGCGACGACATTCTTGTTGGCGTTCTGAAGCGCAAACAGTATAAATTTCCGTTTCTTCCTTTGTGCTCCTAGATGTAGAATGTAATTTGGTGTAAGGTGAGTCGAGGCAGTCGAGCGCGGAGGGTTGGCAGGGAGTGGAAATTTCGCTGTCTTATCGCCGCCGCGGAAGTCTTATCGCAAATCACGAGACATTCCAGCGGAATCATTGAATGATGTCAAGCATCAAACCTTTGCTAAAAGAAATACTACTTTGTAATTAGGTGTTTCTACGGAGTACTAAAAAAGACAATACGATAAAGATTAAAAACCATAGGTTTTGAATAGACTATAATAATAACAAGACATACCTAAAAGTAGGTATATGGCATTCATTGCTTTCACGCACTGGGTTGTATCCAGCGCGAGATGCCCATGATGTATAAATAAGCTTATCAAGACTACTCGTACAAATTAAATAGCCAGAAGAAAGAGGTTGCCACCAAAGCCGAGCCCAAGAAGAACCGTTCCAACGCCAGTCCATGATGACACAAACCGCCCTAGCTATAACCTGCCAGGAGACATAGGAAATAACATGGACGATAGTAGAAAGAAAGAAAAATAAGGATGAGGTGAAGTGTGAAAGGGGGTAAAAGGTAAAAGGGCGAGAATTAAGGGGAAATAAGGTCGTATAAATCGTATGATAGGATCGGGTGAAAGAACACTGGATGTCGGGACGGCAAGATGAGAAGGAGATGTATGTACAAAGGTTTGTCCGACGACCGATTGACAGAGGCGACCAGCTTAGCTGCTAGCCATTTGCGCTGGAGGAGCATGTGGACTTTGTTTGGTACCGGCAGCGCTTCCACTGCGTTGAGCTTGCGGTGTAGCACTTCTGCTCTGTGGGAGAACGCTGCCATTCATAGATGGAGAGCTCCCGACAGGAACATGATTCTGCTGATTTGGCTGACCGACTCGCATCAACGGTGAAAATTGCGCCTGAGAGTTTGGCATTCCGGCATGTCCGTTCGCTTGGAAATTTGAATCCGGGGACATTTGATAGTTGGATTGCACGGCGTTCATATTTCCGGCGTTAGCATTCATGGCCGCTTGAGACATGCGCTGTTGTTGCTGCTGGTACACATGGAGACGTTCCGTTGCTAATTTAGTCACTTGCTCAGGCGACAAGTTCGGATGGTTCCTTTGAATCTGATTTTGGATGTTCGTAATTGTTGGAACAACGCCGGTTGAAAGGTGGGGAGGTTGAGCCATTCGTGGAGAAGATGGCGAAATGCCCTGAGCATTGGTGCCATGGAAAGACGGACTCGCCATTCCACCTGCAGCCTGCATAGCGGCAATCATTGCTGCGTTACTGGGGTTGCCATTCATTCCTTGTACGTTAACATTTGGCGAGTGAGCTCCTTGTTGATTGAACTGTTGGGCGTTGTGGAATTGTTGTTGTCCGGACTGCTGGCCTTGTTGCTGACGAGACTGGAGCATGCGTTGTTGCTCCGACAATCGATTAGCCTCTCGCATAATACGCGCGTTGTCAGGAGATCCTTGAATCGCAATTCCTGGCCGTGCAGCTAGTTGCTGTTGCATGCCTGGTTGTGGAACCATTTTCACAGGCATCGAGTTTGGCGGCAAAGGACTATTCATAGGTCGTCCATTGGGCATAGCTTGCATAGGCATGGCATTGCCATTGTTCATGACTCCACTTGAAGAAACACCACTTGCCACCGCATTCGATGTAGTGCCAGGCATTGCTTGAGAGCCGGTGGCAGGTACACTGCCTTGGGGTCGGCCATTGGCACCGTTCAAAGCAGCTGCTTGCTGAGTCGAAAGTTGTCCAGCACGCTGGGCAGCTAGGTTGGCCTGCAAATGCTGGATTTAGCTAAGCGATTACGCAGTCAAGAGAAGTAATTGGTATCTTACCCTTTGTTGAGCAATCATTTGTTGGCGGTAGTGCTCTTGTCTCTCTTGAAGCTTTTGTTCTCTTTCGTACTTCATCTTACTGAATTCTGCCGGGTTCGTGATCGGAGGCTTAGGCTGACTCGCTTCATTGACCTTTCGCAAGGAAGCAAGGTGAGAGGCTTATAGAAAATTAGCTTTCGACACACACTAAAACGACGTAATAAGAACGCCAAGCGACAAATTTACCTTGCTGTTGCTTCTGTAAAGTTGTTTCCCGTTTCTTTGCAAGTTTGCGCATGGCTTCTAGGAGAGCCAGATGGCGAGAAGTTCGTCGGCGTTCTACTCGGATCGGTTGTGTTGATCTCTTTCTAATAAATTGCTGCGTCTGCCCCGTATTTCCTTGTTGTGCAGCTTGCTGTTGTAACTGTTGCTGTTGCGCAGCTTGTTGTGCCATAACAGCACGCTGAGCTGCCTCGAGTCGCTGGTGATATGCCCGGAAGTATTGAGTTTTAGACATATCAGCAGGCAAGCCTTCAAGGCTAATCCATCGTTCGAAACATTCCCACGGTGTACGCCGCTCTGCTGCGGATGAGAACATTGATGGAGACGATAGGCAGTTCGAAATAAGAGACCAGTTGTAGGAGTAGTCTTTTACCAAACGACGAAGTTCGTCATCTTCATTCACAGTCCATTGAGAAGAGTTTCTAGACTCAAAGAAGCCAACAGATGGCATTGGGTGTTCTGTGGGAGGGCGGAAAGAGTGACCAGGATGGATACGGTCCCGGATGTGCTTATTTTCAGGACGAAATAGCGCGACATTCGTCTGATCTGGAGAAATATCGGCATTTTCGGTTTCCAATTGGTTACCGTTTTTGGCTGCGTCGTATCGGCTGCGTTTCCGAGGCGGTAGGTCGTCGCTAAAGCTAATCCTGCCTGTTGCATATTTAGACACTGGAAGAATCTCCATATTCCAATCTGTATCTGGCTGGAATCTGAAGTTTGGCAAATGTGTTTCCGGTGATATGCCCATTGGAGAGTAAATAGGAAGCTCGTCCAATAGTTTCTCGGACGTTGGAGTAACGTCGAGGGAGAATGTGAACTCATCAGATCCGAGCGAGAACATGGCTGCAGGGGCAACCATGTCCTTTAGATCTGGCCGGAGCTCCTCGGAGAATCCCTCGCTCCCAGACTCATCCTCTGCGGATGGTACCAATTCAGGCGTAGGCTGAGAAGCAGGAACCAACTCTTCTGGAGCAATTGTAGTTTCGGTAAGAGTTTCCTTCATCTCCGTATTATTTGGCTGTTTCGGTGATGGAATCTTAGCATTCACGCGAAGCTGCGCTCGCTGTTCAGGGCCACTGTTGATGAATTCCGCACACCAGTCAGCACAGCTCTTGGCGGCCGCGATTTTCCATTTGCGTTCTTCTCGAAAGTCTGTGCGCAACCATTTCATATGATCCAGTAAGACATCCCAATGAGTGCCCTGACGTTGAGGTTCCACTGCTCTTTTCATTTGACGAAGTGGCCACCGATTGGCGTTCTGAAGGGAGTAGATTCGACGTAGGGTACGACAATCCATCTGTTCTTGATACTCGAGAAGGTGATTGGATGTACTCAGAGTCTTGTGAGCAGATCCCAAAAGCGTGCTTATATTCGAACTGCGGGGAGGTGAATACGCCTTATTTTGGAAGAGGGTCAATAAGTAGTCTTGTTCGTCACTCAAGCCAGCTATCAATTGGCCGCCATGTTGGCTAACAAGGTCCAAAGACTCTTGTTTTTGCGGGAACACAACCGTAGATAATCGAGCACGATCCTTCTCACGGTCTTTTCTTTGTTTAATACGAGTAGCCGTGTCTGGTGTCCCTCCAACAATGGAGAGCTCGGACATAGGAGTCTCGCGAGTTGAATCCCCCAAGAGGCCATCGGTGCGGGAAATTGGGGTTTTGGGAGTTTCTCCAAGTATTTCTGAAACTGACTTATGCCTGATAGCACCTGATGACACCCGAGTTGTCATCCTCTCGGGTGCAGGATGCATCGGGGTCGGCGAAATTTTCGAGACTTCGGCAGCTTGATGCTCGGTTTTGATGTTTGTAGAGATGTCTACCGGGGCGCCGTGACTTTCTATGCTCTCTGAAGAAACTTCGTTGGTCGGCAGTTGTTTCTCTTTGTGCGATAACGGTTCCTGAGCACCTAATTTATCGACAGATGGTGGAGCTACTGGCGTAGAATGCACATCCTCCTTTATAACGTGATTTGAAACTGGTGTAATCCCTGGTTGACCACGGTCTCCAATGGCGTCGCTAGCGTTCAAAGCCTGCGCGTTACCTCGGAGAGACTGCGCTTCCTCAAGTCGTAGTTGCTCGTCAGGGGTGGAGGGCACAGTTGTCGTCGGAGCATCCTGAGGAGCAGGATGTCCTTTTGTCGCAACCTCAGACTTTTCCGACACGGCGGTATGGTCATCAGGCTCCTCGGCCTCATCCGGACTTGTATCTGAAGATGCAGTCGGAGGGATGGGGGTGTTGGTGGAATAGGGCTCAACAGAAGAAGCTGGAGAAAGAGGTTGATCGAGTTGCGTAACTGCGCCTAGTGATAAAGCGGGCTTGCGATCTTGCTTGACTTCCAGTCTCGATGGAACGGTGTGCGCCTTTGCCGGAACAGCTTGGTCCACCGAGGACAGTTGGGAAGGTTTATCTCTAGGACTTTGTCGAACTTGTGATGGTGAGGTGGAAACATCAGCTGCTGTGCTAACTGGAGTTCCCGGTGCTGTGACCTGAGGCGCATTACCAGTCGCGGTCGGCGCCAATTGCGAAGTAGCAGGTTTCGATGGAGACGGAGGTATAGGGGAAATTTGCTGAGCAGCTTTATTGGTTGGCGCGACATCTACTTGTATAGAAGTGGAGATTTTCTGTAGCTCTGACTTGGTCGTTGTTGCGCGACTTTGAGCATCCCGGCTGCCAGGATGATGATCGATCGCAGGTGGGTTTGTCGCGGTTTCTTGAGGAGTAGCAGGGTTCACAGCAGGAGAGTTTGTAGAAGAAGGAACGCTTGGTTTTTGCAAGCGCGCGAGAATAGTTGTATAGTCAGGAAAGGGGGGAAGGGTAGCTTCGTTGAAATAGTGACCTCTGGATAGTGTGTTAGTTGACCATTTGCGAATTAGGGAATTTAAGAATTATTAAAAAAATAACAATTCTTTTTCATTAAAAGGTAATATTCATTTCCGAGTCATTACTTACTTGGAGAGATCATTAGCGTCAAGAAACTGATGTTCCTTTTGCTGGTAGAGCGAGTCGGCGGTCGCGCCCTCGGCCGCGCCTGAGTATCCGACGGTCGCAAAGTAGAGCTCACTCAATTTTCGCTTTCGCGACTGCAAACATTGTCTAAAATTCACGGTAAGCGATGAATCGACGTCGCATAATGCGCTGGGCAAGAATAATCGCTCGGAAAAATTTTTAACTTACGTGATCTCATCATTTTTGGACCGGAGGAGCTCGTCGCGGAGCATGGAGTCTACCTCGACCACGCGTCATCCGACTAACGCGTAGAAAAAAAAGATAGTAGGGAGAGCGAGTTCATTCAGACGAAAAAAATCGCTCAGAAATGATAAAATGGGTGGTGTTGTGAGGGCTTTTGATGATGGATATACACGACGCGAGATTTTTGCCTGGCAGTTACTGGGGGTGCAGGGCGGATGCTTGGATTCGACGGGAGTGACTGCTTGCCTTTGGGGGGTTGAGCGCCGAACACGCAAGGAGCGAATGGAATTGGCTGCGTTCAGGGAAACCAGCGTCGAAGCCAAGCCTTGCTGCCTCAGGACGAAATTCCTGCTGCCGGCCCATCACGTGAGGGGCTAGCTCGGCACGGCTGTATTTCCGGATCCCGGCGGTGACGAGAGGCAGAACGATCCCGCCAAAAAAAAAAATATCGGAGCGTGGATGGAAAGAACGATTGTCTGTGAAGCATTATTACTGTGTTTTGTGCTGCATTACAATGGCGAAACGAAAGAGAGAGGCTGTCGCCGCTGCTAAGGAGCAAGCTTCTACTGAGCAGCCCCGCAAAGCCGTCAAGGCCACGACTGCTGCTACTGAACCTGCCGACAATGACGCTATCGCTGCTACTATCCAGATCGTCACCGGTTCTTATGAACGAGTCCTACACGGATTTACTGCAGCTCTTCCCATCCACCCACCGGATCTTACCTCTGGCGAGAACGGAAAGGCAGACTCGTCTACAACGTTGCATTTTGCAGATACGTTTCTTTTCCAGGCGCATACATCGGCAATTCGATCATTGGCGCTGTCACCACTCAGCAACCCAGATCCATCTCAGCCTCAGAACTTGGTGTTAGCCAGCGGCGGTTCCGATGAGCGAATCAATTTATATTCTCTGTCCTCGTCTCCTCCTCTCGTTAGTGACCGGTTCCCCTCGGTTGCGACCCTGGCGGGAAACAAAATCTTGGAGAACCCGAAAAATCGAGAGCTAGGATCCCTCCTCCACCACTCATCCAGCATCACTGCGCTTCAGTTTCCTTCTAAATCAAAATTATTAGCAGCTGGTGAAGATAACGTCATATCCGTAACCAGAATACGCGATTGGAATGTGGTATCTACAGTCAAAGCACCCCAACCCAAGTCTCAAGGAAGACCCACTGGAGACACTGCACCTCCTGGAAGCGTGCCCTGCGGAATCAATGCTTTTGCTGTGCACCCCAGTATGAAGTTGATGCTGAGTGTCGGTCGTGGTGAAAAGTGCATGCGATTGTGGAATTTGATTACGGGGAAAAAGGCCGGGGTGCTTAATTTTAGCAGAGACATATTGCAGTGCATCAATGAGAACAAACGAGGAACTGGTGAAGGACGTGGAATCGTTTGGGACTCTCAAGGCGAGGAGTTTGCCGTTGGCTTTGAGTGGGGTGTCGTGGTATTCGGAGTGGTAAGTCTTTGCGGATTGTTTGACAAGGGACTCGGTTAACGTTCTCTCGTAGGACTCCACGCCCAAGTGTAGAGTTCTCCCGCCCACTCTCACTAAAGTCCATCGCATTCGCTACTTCGACTTTAGCCCAGAGAAGGACGGCTCAGACGAACTACTCGCTGTTTCAACCGAGGATGGCCGAGTGATTTTTTACAACACCAAAGAGACGAGCGACGCAAATGACTCATCGATACCCGATGCTAAGCTAATAACTCAATTAGGCGGAAAGTCCAGTGGCCTTTCGGGGCGTGTCAAGGACTTTGAGATTCTCGACCTTGCGGATATCGAGAACTGGAAGCAAAACTTCCTACTACTGACGTGTGGTAGCGATGGAGCCGTCCGTGTATGGCTACTGAAGACTCAATCTAACACCAAGGCTAATAAGCAGGATTCAAAAAAATCCAGCGAGCTAGCTTACCGCCTCCTCGATACATATGAGACTGGGAACCGCATAACGTGCATGGTGACATTTGTGATGCAGCGGCCACATGCACTTGATGAAATCGATGGTTCGGACCTGGAATCAGATGACCTCGAAGACGAACCGGAGGCTAGCAGTGACGAAAGTGACCAGGAGTAAACTTTGTGTTTTCAATATTCATGTATATCACTTTTTGCTGTATGTTGCGAGCATGAACCTCTGGGACCGAGATGACGTGACATTCTTGCTTTTCTACGTCAGGAAAACATCAAGCCCCGGGGAATGAATCTCCTAGGCAGGGTGTTACCCAGAAATATCTTCGTCCCAAGTCACAGGTCGAGTCATCGCCGCATCCATGGCTACCCAGTGACTCGATGCAGGTCCATGCACGGGCGGCGCGATACATAAATAAATATTAGAATTTTTTTAACCTTGACGACGAACGAAAAAAAAAAATGTGCCTTTTAATTGTCAGAACCAAGTAACATAGACGTAACTAAGCCGCTGGACAAGAGAAAGGTGTATCTACTATCAAGTCAAAAGCTGGTGACTCATGGTGGGTTCCGCCCACGAAGATATGCGCCCTCCGCTAGTACTAAAACGCCGCTTCCTCCCCCACTGCACAATTTTGTCCTAGTTGCTCACCTTCGACTCGCCTACCACGACAACACAAGACAGCTTTCTGCCCGACGTCTCGCAGTATTTCACGATCTCTCTGCTGAAGTCACACACATAATCTACGAAAGCACCCACTTGCCATCCGCAATCATGGCTACCAACGGCGACTTCTCTGACGAAGACTCACAGCCCGGCTCGCCCCTCCTGGGGAACACCGAGCACGAGGACGACTTTGAGGACCAGGAACCTCTCGACGATGGTGAAGAAAAGCCACTGAAGTCCGCGCTGAAGAAAGACTCCGTGCCTCCTGTTCCCGCAGTTACTCGCCCCTTCCTCCCTGAGCAGCCCGACCCAAACACAGTGGACTTTTCAACTTTTTCCCCGTTATCGCCTGAAATCATTGCTCGCCAGGCGACTATCAACATTGGCACAATCGGCCATGTCGCTCACGGAAAATCGACGGTGGTGAAGGCTATCTCTGAGGTTCACACAATTCGTTTCAAGACCGAACAGGAACGAAACATTACCATCAAGCTCGGTTATGCGAACGCCAAAATTTACAAGTGCGACAGCCCCGAGTGTCCCAGACCGACTTGCTACAAGAGCTTCAAGAGTGAGAAAGAGGTTGATCCTCCATGCGAGAGAGAAGGTTGCACAGGCAGATACCGCTTGTTGCGACATGTTTCGTAAGTTCTTCTCCCAAGCGGTTCGGAGTAGGGTTCAAAAAAAATATATATGGACTAACAATACAATGCTAGGTTCGTCGACTGCCCTGGGCACGACATTCTGATGAGCACCATGTTGTCTGGCGCCGCCGTCATGGACGCCGCCCTTCTCCTCATCGCCGGAAACGAAACATGCCCTCAGCCTCAAACATCAGAGCACTTGGCTGCTATTGAGATTATGAAACTGAGTCATATAATCATTCTGCAAAACAAGGTCGATCTGATGCGTGAGGACGCTGCTCTGGCTCACTACCAGTCTATCTTGAAGTTCATTCGCGGCACAGTTGCTGATGGTTCTCCGATCGTGCCAATCTCAGCTCAGCTGAAGTACAATATTGATGCTGTAAACGAGCACCTTGTCTCGCATATTCCTGTTCCTGTTCGCGACTTCACTGCCGCCCCTCACATGATCGTCATTCGATCATTTGATGTCAACAAGCCCGGAGCTGGTATTGAAGACCTCAAGGGTGGTGTTGCTGGCGGTTCTATCTTGACCGGTGTCTTGAAGGTGGACGACGAAATCGAGATCCGACCTGGTATCGTGACCAAGGATGAAAATGGCAAGGTCCAATGTCGCCCCATCTTCTCCAAGGTCGTTTCCCTGTTTGCCGAGCACAATGATCTCAAGTTTGCAGTGCCTGGTGGTTTGATTGGTGTCGGAACCCGCGTTGACCCTACGCTTTGCCGTGCTGATCGTCTTCTTGGCTTCGTTCTCGGTTTGCGTGGCCAGCTCCCAGCCATCTACACTGAGTTGGAAGTGAACTACTTTTTGCTCCGCCGCCTGCTTGGTGTCAAGTCCGCTGATGGCAAGCAAGCCAAGGTCGCCAAACTGTCGAAGAACGAAGTTCTGATGGTCAACATTGGCTCGACCGCCACAGGTGCCAAGGTGGTGGGTGTCAAGGCCGATGCTGCCAAGGTCGTTTTGACCAACCCTGCCTGCACAAACATTGGTGAGAAGATTGCTATCAGTCGCCGAATTGAAAAGCACTGGCGTCTTATTGGATGGGCCAACATTGTTGCGTAAGTTTTATATATTTGCATTGTTCGCTATTATCGATGCTAACCAATTTTTATAGCGGAAACACGCTAGAGCCACTCGTTGATTAAGCTGTCATTCAAACCATGTCTTTATTTTCTTCTTCGGTATTCATGCATGCGCTCACTCGAGTATACGCCCGGGTATCCGTCAAGCAGCTAGATAAACCACGATCATGAGGTCTTCGTTGAGACTACATGACTGTGAAGTCGAGGTCGCCGTCCTTTCAACGGCATCAAGACGAGTCTTCCTGCTTCGCAAAATACCTTTATTTATTTTTTGGCGTGGGGACTAGTGTGCTATATCGTTGATATTTCGACAAATTTGCATAAAGGGTTATTTCTATTAGGTTGCTTGTGTGGTTTGTTTGTTTATTTGTATCAAGGATCATGGGAGCCAGAGGTGATGATGATGAAAATGAGACAATGATCAAAAAGTTGCAGTTAGTTGCAGTAATAGACAAATTACGATACAAAAAAAAAATCGAAAGTCAACAGTATACATAAATCAATTGATCAATGGATATATTACTCTGAAATCAACCAAGCTTGTACATACCTGTGCGAACGAACACTTGACATCTGAAACACCAGACTCTGCGATATCAATTGAGGAATAATACAAAATATAGATAATAAACAGGACCCAGGGCCATTTGACTAAGATTTGGTAATTGGTATAATACAGGTGAAAATATCATATCCTCTTCTTCCTCTTCCCATCTCTTCCGTCTGAGCTGACAACATCCCCTAAATATTTTTTTTTTCTTGTTGTTGTTGTTGTTGTCTTACCAGCTCAAACTCTTCCGCCCTTTGAGTCGCCGTCTCTTCAAAACCTCACGCCCAGACCGAGTCTTCAATCTCGCCAGAAACCCATGACGACGCTTCTGAACACGCCTGGACGGGTTATAGGTAAGACGCTTGCCGGCGAGGCACGCGGATGCTGAGAATGAGCGGATCTGGCCGAGCAGAGATGACGGTTCTGTCGCTGCTGTTTGTCGAAGATGAAGAAGAGAGTGTGTCAATGTCGATGTCGATGATGGGGTGAGTGGTGAAGTTGATGATATTGACGATGATGGGAGTAATGACGGCCTGTTGCTCGCGGTAATGAGGTTTGTGAATGTGCGGGATTGTAATCTAAAACCAAAAAAAAGGAGCCAGTCAGTAAATCAACTTTCGAGAACTGCTTTTACTGCTCTGAAAAGGTATAATCGTACCGTACAGGTTGAGCGACATTTGGCGACAAAGTCACGGTTCTCCGCCCATACCGGAGAGCCTGCATTTTGTTTTTTTCTTCTACCGACTCGATAGAAAAAAGGACACGAAAAAAAATTGGAGCTTCCTTGTCGAGTATTTCTAGGTGTGGAGTTGGTGGTGGTGGCGCGTTTACTTGGGCCCAAGGGTCGAAGTCGTGGTCCGTTTTTCAGTATGTGATTGCGAGCGGAGAAAGAATTGGCCCAGTCGGCGGCCGCGATAACCATCTCCGCCTCCGCCGCAAAACCGGCAAAAAAAAAATTGCTGTAAGACAAGACAGCCAAGTAACAAGTCGTTTCTGAATAAACTGGATTATTTAGAAATCATCAATTCAAGATTTCGGGATTTCGGGATTTCTTTTATGCATGAGGGAAAAAACTTAAGCATACTCAATACAACTGCATGAAATTCAATCCGTGAGACCTTCTGCAGCCTTCTCTCCCAGTCACATCATCTTTCTTAACAACTCCAACGAAAAAAAAAGCGATTCAGTACAAAACCTACTGACCAAACGCTCAAAAAAATGGCTACATCCGGACCAAACCCCGTCCCTCCAACACAAATCCTCACCACACGCTCAATATCTCAGTCGGCTGCTCTCGATTTCCTGAGCGCATACCTCCACCGCGCCGCCAACGACCCTTCACTGCAGCCCAGTGCTATGATCACAGAACATGGACCCGTCTCGCGCACAACGGCTGCCGCGCCGAATTTAGCGGTGCACAATTTAAAGCGTGTGCAAGCTGGGTTGGCGGGTGAGACGCTGGGGCGCGATTTGACGTTGAACACTGGTTCGCAGCCGAAGCCGGAAGAAAAGGAAGAAGCAGGAGAAGAAGGAGATGCAGACCAGGCACAGTGGGAAGATAGACAGCAATGGGAGTTGGAAGCAGGTGGTGAAGGGCTGGCGAAAGATCGCACTGCGGATGATTTCACAAATAATACTACGGCGCAAGTGGAAGTTGATCAAGATGGCATGCCGGTCGATGGACCCATTGACAAGGAGGAGCGCAAGCGAAGGAAAAAGGAGAGGAAGCAGCTGGAGAAAAAGGCAAGAGCGCAACGAGAAAGAGAGGCAGGAGAAGAAGATTTGGAGAAAAGCGAGTGAAAGCGATGATTTTTATTTTTAGTTTATCGGGTTCCAAATCACAAGTAGCACTAACGAAGACATAATCAATGAATTGTATCAACTTCCAGCCCCGTTCCTTCATAATCTAATACAAGTCACTCGACATTTTGAAGAGTGTGTAGAATACAAGAACAGGTAGCTGGCACATTATTAAAGTTCCCTGTCTGCAGCCTTGACAGGCTTTTCACTGTCATCTGCCTTGTCCGCTCCCTTGCCCTTCCAGCCCAGCGCGCCCAGACGCTCCGAAAGGATTGGGTGCGAGTAGTGGTAGCTGGCATACATCCAGTCGGCATCCATGGTGCTCAGGTTCTGGATCTGAAGTTTGAGGAGTGATTGGGCGAGAAGCTTGGAGTAACCAAGCTTGGAGGCAAAAGCATCTGCATAAAAATTAGCAACGAAATAACAAATTTCACTGGCAAGACATACCGGCTTCGAATTCAAATTTACGGCTAAGAATGTTCATCAACAGCTTCACAACGGCATCCATTGGCGCCAGGGCGTCCGAAAAGAGCAGGAAACCGATCATAATTGGCTTCTCGTTGTAAAAACCAAAAGATTCGAACAATGATTTGTTGTTAACAAATGCTGTGAATAGCGCAAAGATATAAAACATATGGAACTTTGCCTTGGTCAGCGACTAGTTCTTCGCCCCGAGAAACAAGGATAGTCTTACCTGAGCAATTCCAAAAAGTTTGGTAGTGTGTCCAAGCTTCCAGTGGCCGAGTTCGTGGCTCAAGACAGCGACAACCTCCTCTGGTTCACTCTTCTCCATCAGGGTGTCATAGATGACGATATGCTTCTTCCAGGGGAAACCAAAGAAGTAAGCATTGCTGTGGGCGCTTCTCTTGCTACCATCAATCGAGTAAATGTGGTCCAGCGGGAAGTTAAGGCCCGAAGCAAGGTTCTCAACGCCGGTTTTGATAGGGCCAGATTCGAGAGGAGACAGTTTGTTGAACATCGGAAGGATAACGATCGGGTAGATGGTAATGGCAAACACCTGCACCACAATGCTGAAGATCCAGAGATAGTAGAAAAACTGGTTTCCAGTCTTCTGGATAATCTTCAAGAATGCAGCCATAAGCGGTCCACCGAGCGCAATTCCAAGAGCTTGACCTTTCAGCATATCCGTAACCCAAAGCTTGAGCGTCTGCTTGTTGAAGCCAAACTTTTCCTCAAGAACAAAGGTGTTGTAGTACGAGAGAGGGAGTGACAGGACGGTAGTCAACAGGTTGAAAGCGAAGAAGAAGACAAGCGTGTGTCCGATTTCGCCTTGGAACCATGATGGGAAGTACTGAGTGAGCGCCAGGCCAGACAAAGCCCAGATTTTGGGCAAGAAATCGTAGTAGATGAAACCGAGGTTTTGCAGTTGTCCATAGAGTCCCGAGACGAATCCAAACTTTGCTTTTGCGCGGCCATATGTCTGTGGAGAGATAAGACGAGGGTCAGTGGTCGGTCGTCTTGTTCAGCATCTATTAGAATTACCTGACTATCGTCAAAGACTTTCTGAGTGACTTCTCCTTCCAAAACCTTGGGAGGCTTTGTGTGCTGAAGGATACGGTATTGACGGAACGAGAGGCAGCTTTCTAAAACATATTGTCCAAGAGAGAAGCCTACCAGGACCGTCTTCCACGGGAAGAGCGGACGGTCCAGGAAGTTTGCAAGAGCCTGAACAAGTCAGTCATCGGCTTGTAACAATACCAAAGCAAAAATACGCAATTCCTACCTGAAGAATGTTAATCATGACTCCGGCTAGAGCAAGCAATAGAAATGTTGGTTGTTTGACAGAGATGATGCCGTGTCATCTTTGAGACAAGCAAAAGTACTGCCGCATCGCACCGCCGAGAGGGCTGATACAAACAATGCAAACAGGGCAACGTCTTCAGACTGGTCTGAGCTACAATCCCTGTGTCGACTTCTACTTTTTATCGATTTCGAGAGTTACTTGAACCTACATGTATGCCGTGAGGTTTGGAGTGGCCTTCTCCATACGTGATAGTGATATAAATGGCGTTTTGGAATCCACTACGACTATCACAAGATAGGCGGGACGTAGGCTTTTTTAGGCAACACATCAATAAGTAACCCTAACCTTCAGGATGTACGCAGCTCGTCAAATGTCTATAATGTTGGTCTACTCTTTGGCTGCTATATCTAGTGCCCACGTTTCTAATCAATGAGATTGCAAATGAACCCTTATGTGTATTTGTGGGGCGTCAGAAAGAGTATAATTTGAGTATCTCGGTCTATAGGTTAATGCTATTATCCCGTTCCATCGAACTCAATAAGTTTCACTCCGAGTCGCTTTCATCATCTTCATCCGACCCCTCCTCTTCTTCGTCAGACTCTTCTCCCTCTTCCTCCTCACCGTCAACCTTCAAGCCATAATCATCCTCGAATTCTTTGAGAGGCTGGATTATGGGCTTGAAGCTAAAGGATTCGAGGCCCTTCTTGATACCCTGTAAACGTTTAGTAATGTTACCTATAAACCGGTGTCTAGATAGTCACTTACCTCTTCGAGTGTCGGTGCACAAGTTATCACTAGATTCGATTTCTCCGCGTTGAACAAAGGCATGACAATGTCACTGAGAGCCTCTTTGATTTGATCAACCGTGATATTGCGGACATTCTTCAGAATGTGTTCCTTATAATCGCTCGGCAAGTTGCGAATCACTTGACGAATGAAGCTGCCTTGTGCGGCGCTGGCGGGAGTCGCTTGCTCGTTGGCAAAGCTGACCACGATACTACTGATTGAGCCTTCCAGCATCAACGGATCAAATGCTACAGTTCCGTTGAGATGGTTCTCCACAATCTGTTTGCTAGCTTCGAATGCTTTGAAGGCGTTCGGGGACCGATAAACATCGAAATTGATAGTTCCCAAGTCGATGTTATATCCAAAGTTCGTGCCGTATGCAAGCCCAGTTCCACGAACAGCGACCCAGAGAGGGCCCTCTACCGCATTCATATAAGCAATAGCCACTAGCAGGGAAGCTAGTTTGGGGTGGTCGTAGGAGTCCAACCCCTTGGCAGTAGCATAGGCAAATGACGAGTCAACTGTTGGCATCGGAACCACATAGGAAAGGTTGCCGAAACTCTTTCCGGCTTCGCTGAGCAAAGATTTGCGGTCTGTTATGGGCAATGGATCCGTCGTTGGGGTTAACCCTTCGACGAATGTTTTCCACGCCGAGACAGGCTTTTGCAATTTCTCCAGGTCTGCCACAACAAGGACACGGAAGTTCTCAAAGGCAAAAAGACTTTTTCGGATCTCTTCCATCTGGGAAATGACTACTTCCGGTCGGAGAGCAAGAAGGCGTTTGATACGTTTCAAGTATCGTGCCTTGACTAGCGTGCTTCGTGCTCGTACAATCGACCCAGGGGCGTAATGGACCATGACGTAGACAGCAGCGAGCATATCATCACCACTGCGCTTAGAATCTGGCACGTCTGCAAGAAGTCTCGCTGTAATAGACTTGAGTCTGTCTGCATCAAAAATCGAATTCCATGTAAGTTCCTTCAGCCACTCAATGGCAGTGGCATATTTTTCCACTTCAACCTGGAAAGTAACCCGAAGCATTTCCGAGTTTCCTAAATCGCGGGCACCTTCCAAGGAGTACCCAACTGTGTCTCGCTCAAGTTCGACAATCACTTGTTCAAATGATATTGTCTTGCCATCTCGTTTGATAGGGCTGTTGAAGAAGGCCTCGGTGTATATAGCTAGCAAAGGCCGGAGTTGGAGCGGCACTTTTTCAGAGGAAATCAAGAGAGCAAGCTGGACAAAGTTGCTCTGTATATGTTCAAAATGAATAAAGAAAGGCACATCCATAGGGTCAGCATCAATCAATGATTGGACTTTATTGTCTGGTTTTCCGGATTTCAATGCAGGTCCAGACTTGGCCGTTGTTGTTGAGATGAAATGGATCGAGTCCGTTGCAGGTACTTTGAATTGATTCAACATCTCAGTTGGGATCTCCCTGTCATTCTCGGCCTTGGCCTCGTCCAGTTTCTTTTGCTTTTGCTTCAGTCCTTCCTCGCCCAGGCTCTTTTGCTGTGCAGCCACTCTCGCCTCTTCCTCGGCCTTGAGCTTTTCAGAGAGCTTGGCTGACGGGATACCAAGGATGGACACGTGAGGTGCATCAGCGATCCATTTTTTAATGTACTCCTTCCACTGCCCCTCGTTCCACTTCTCCAACGCCTCATATTCTTTCAGAGTGGCAACATCAAGTAGTGTTGAACCGTCTTTTCTTCCGTACAAAAAGTCTGAAATAACATACTCGGCAAAAGGAACTGCAGAGGACTCGGTAGAGAATTTCCAGCTGCGCTTCTGGCGTTCTATGCATTCTTTGATGTACTGCATATCAAGAGGTTTCTCCATGGCTTCATGCAAGATCTCGAAGAACCGTTTTTCAACTTGGGCCAATTTCGCTGTCTCGACACTGGTGAGGGTGAAGCGAATCTCAATGTCAGGTCGGTCATCGGTGGAAAAATACACGGCACTAGCAACTTGTTCCTTTTCGACAAGAGTATTCTCAAGAATAGTCGCCGAAGAGCCGGCGAGATATAGCAGAACAACGTTTAGCGCACCACCTAATAAAAGTTAAAAATGTCTTCGTCTTTGAATGATACTGTCATACATACCCTGGATGGGGTCTGTGCAATCTGGGCCCAAAAACCTGATCTCGATTTCACCAAAAGACTCATCTTCCTCTGGAAATTCAATGGTTTGGATGACTGACTTTTCCAACGCGGGTGTTTTCCGAGACTCAATCCATGGACGTTTGAATGGAGCATCAGGGCTGGGGACAACGTCAAGGATTGTGTTTTCAAAATCATCCAGCTTCTGCAGGAGATCAGCATGGTCCACCTCACCCGTGATGATGAGGCAGAGGTTTTTTGGCTGGTACATCTCGCGATGGAATTCCCGTATCCTCTCTGCCGTGAGAGACCGAAGCTGCTCCAACATGCCGCCGGTCTCATATCGGAAGCCAATGCCGTCTGGATAAAGCAAGCGTCGGGCTTTCAGGTCTATTAATTCCGATTGGCTATTCTGTAGAGCCTGCATCTCAGAGTATACAACACCTGCATCATTACCGGTCCCATCAATATGATGGACTTCGGTATAGCAGCCTGCGTCGGTGAGGGTAGGGGCGATGACATGCTCCAGATATACAGGGAGAATCTGCGAGAACCCGGCCCATCCAGCTGTGTCGAGTGTATAGGCTGTGTGGTCTGTAGCAGTCCATGCATTCGTGTTGGAGTACGCTCTTGTCGCAAGCTTATCAAGAAATCCCTTGTAGCGGTAATTTCGAGATCCCATGAAGCAGAGATGCTCAAGCGTATGAGGGGCGCCGGAATCGTCATGGATTTCAGTCGCAAGAACAAAATAACCAGCGATCTTAGGTCCCTTGTGATCAACGACAACCACTCTCATCCCAGTTCTGTTAGACTCATATTGGGTGAATTCGTTGACCGAGTAATCGGGTTTAAACTTCAAAAGCTGGCGAAAATGGCCGCTTTCTATAGGCGTCCCCATCCTGTAGGTGGGCCGCGGAGGCAGTACTGGTTGTAGCAAGCGTTGAAGCGTCGACAGCCACGGTTTTGCGTTTCTATTCGCCTGGTCAGTAAGAGCAGTGCCAGCGTGTGAAGCAGCTAGGTCTAACAAAGGCCAGTTCCAAGCCCGGACTTCAGATAGCAACAGGGACTGTGTCTCAGCCCAGGGGTTTCTAGGCGAGAACAAAGCCCATGGTATGTGGTATAACGCCAATACGACAGTCACGATCCACACCAGAGAGAAGAATCCAGGCTGGTATCGGGAGCTTTTCATGGACGAGAGAGCCGGTGCGGGACGGAGGGGTAAGCGGATTGCTCGTATCCACACTCACCTGCAAGCCACAGCGTTATTGCAGCAATGGTAGAGTGACCAGTTACTAGGATAAATAGATACCTGGTACACTCAGATATGTAGTATGACACTGCAAACCTCCTGGTTGTTGTTGAGTCACCGACGATTTCGTCTGCGGTGTTGGCGGGGGGTTAAGTAGTAGTAGCGTTGCGGTGCTTAAATATATAAGCAGAAGCGCAGGGACAGAATTCGGCGTGTCTTGCCCTTGTCGCATGCACTCAATAGAACAACCCTTTAGTTAAGAAAAGAAGTTCTGTATTAAAAAGCCAGAACCATTGAGCGTGCTGAAAGATGTAGGAGTTGCGAGCAGTGCTGGAGCCGCAAAGCGCAAGAGGGCGGCAGAAGGCAAGAGCTGTCATAGCTCTGGGACTGTCTCCGCACTCTCCCCGTCAGTTGATGCTGTGTTGTTCTTCTGCACCTCCAACGCCGCTTCAGCCAGATTCGGCATCTGGGCTGTTCCATGCATAAATATAAGAACTGTGACACGGCATGAACGCATGAATATCCAATTAGCAGCTTCCATCCCGAAGACGAGCGCAACTAGCCACCGACCGCGAGTACAGCTCGCCAACATTGCGCACAATGCCTTCGACAGTGCGCGAGAACGAACTGCGCGGATCGATCCTGGCCTTCGCAGCCGACGGCATCTACCCAGAGTCTCAGGACGTCGTGGCCTCTGAGTTTCCCCTTTCGTCTCTTCCAGAGGAATTGCAGAGGATTTCGGACGTCCGCACACAAGTACAGGTTGGTCGAGGGCATCCTTTCTTGGCATTCAAGCACTTACGATCGTTCTCTCTTCTAGAAAGAAATATCCTCCCTAAGCAAGAATACCGCTACAGATGTCGACGGATGGGTATCCCAGGCTCGCCAGTTGCATGCAGACATCGAACGATCGAGAGAGACAGCGCGGGAAATCGTTGCGCAACATGAGAGTACCGTACCGCTAACATCTGCGGTAAAGGACGCAGCGGCGAAGGTGCAACTGGTACAGACGGAGCTTGCTTTCAATGAGGCCGTCACGGGTATACTAGACAAAGTGAAGGACTTGTCATCGCGCATAAACGACGGGCTCAAAGCTGTCGAGGAAGAGCGCATCGCTGATGCTATCAATTGCGCTGATTCTGCAGAAGTATTTCTTGGAAGTGCAGATCTGTCGGCCTATGGTGGCTTATCAAGCATACTGCACGAGAGTATATCGCATTTACGGAAATCCATCGAGGAGTTGCTGTTATTACAATGGACGAGCGAAGTACGCATCAATAAAAGTGAACGGACGTTATTTATCAATGACAAGCCTGGTAAGGATATCCGAAATGACATTCTGAACCAGCCGAGCTAATTTCATTGCATAGGCCAATCGAGGCTGTCTGAATTAATCGACTCGTTCTCCCAGCTCAATATGCTTGGATCAGTGAATAGTTCCTTACAGCGCGATCTCATGGATTCTATTATACAACCCGTCGTCGTGCCATACGTCTCTGGAGAGAGTTGTGAAGTTTTGATTGATAATGATGGCATTCGATTAGGGAGCACATTTCCTACACCAATACCCGAAGTGCTCAAACGACTCTCTGCGGTGTTCGGCTACTTACAGCAAAAACTACCACTTTCGATTGCGAAGCCCCTCTCGGAGGCCATAGTTCCGGTAATATCAACAACTTTATGTGACTCATGGCTGACGCCTTTTATACCCTTGCATTTGGACGAGCTGGAAAGCTTCGAGGCGACCTTGACTTGCATAAACGCCTTTTGTAAGACGATCGAAGGGTTTGGGTGGCACGGCCAAGAAGCTATTGTTTCATGGGTTGACCAGTTCCCTCGCCTTTGGCTTACAAGAAGAAGAGTGGATTCTCTTGACCAGGTTCGAAAAATCCTCGTCCATAGCAAGGGCGTAACAAAGGAAGTGAGCAGAGTCGAGAAGCAGATGGTTGAAAACAAAGACGATGTTTTGTTGGACTCTACTGCAACAGATGACTGGGACGCGGACTGGGGCAATGAGAACGAAGAAGAGCCGACTGAGGCAACTGAGGAAGAAGACGTCAGTGCTTGGGGCTTGGAGGACGAGGCAGAAAACGCCGAGAAAGCGGACGAAGATGCCGATGAAGATGCCTGGGGCTGGGGAGATGATGCCGATGAGATACCTGCCGAGAAAGAAGAAGCTACTACCGGAAAACCAGCCGAAGGAAACCCTTCTGCCAGGAAACCTTCGTCAGCCAAAGAGATTACTTTGACAGAGACTTATACGGTGACGGACATTCCCGATGCTGTTATTGCCCTCATTGAACGACAAATTTCAGATTCGGAGTCGTTGGCAAGTCCAAGGTAAGCACTTGAGTGGGCCCTTTTCATGGGATTTCACTAACATCTGTACACAGCTCCTCTACAAAACGTGTCGTTTCCTCCAAAACCGGGTTGGTAGCGCTGCCGCCCCTGATTCTAGCCATGTTCAAAGCAATCGCTTCATCCTTTTACTCACTAAAGTTAAATGCCGGCAACATGTATTTGTACAACGATAGCATGTACTTGGCGGAGCAGGTCCGCAAAATTGTGACAGAGAAGCAGATAACAAGACTCTCTGCCGATGTTGACGGGTTGGAGCGCTTTGGCAGGCTGTCGTATAGCAAGGAAATGCACACACAGCGCACGATTGTAACAGACCTTCTTGACGGAAGTCAAGGTTTCGTTCAATGCTCGGAACAGCCATTCCTACGAGAGTGTGAAAATGCCATTGACGCAACGGTTGACAGGATCCGCGGGGTGTTCACGGAATGGCGGCCAATTCTCTCTCACTCGGCACTGCTCCAGGCCATTGGGTCTCTCCTTTCTGCGGTCATCAATAAGACGATTGTCGACATTGAGGACCTGTCCGATATCTCCGAGGGAGAGTCGCAGCAACTAGTCTCGTTTTGCAACAAACTTTCTAAACTGGAAGACATGTTCATGCCGGAACCGCCAGCTGATGGAGTATCCACGGCGGCAGTCTACGTCCGGAACTGGTTGAAGTTCCAGTATCTGATCGGCATACTTGAGAGCTCTCTTGCTGATATCAGATACATGTGGACAGAGGGGGAGTTGAGCTTAGAGTTCAGTCCGGACGAGGTCATCGATCTAATCCAGGCTTTGTTTGCTGAGTCGGATCACCGGCGGAAAACAATCTCTGAAATTCGACGAGCGCGCGCGTAGGATATATATATCTTTTGCAATAACTTATAAGCATAGCTAATTACGATTTTCACGCTCAACTACTTCAGTATTTATTTTAATTCCTTCGATGAGGAACCCCTCCGTATAGTGTTTGGAAGTCCTTCGAGGCCGATTAGGGTAAAAGTGGGGCATGCGCAAATAGCCGCTAATCTTTCTTTTTTTTTTGACTGATAAAACATCGCAGCATTATTTTGCCAAAGCTTGACCACCCAGCTCCGATTAGCTCGTTGGAGCATTACAAAAACAGCAAAATGAGTGCAGAAGACTCCTCTTCGGTGCAGGCGGCCCAGCGACAGGTTCGTCTGCTTCTGACGACACGAGATGGCGAGATTGCTCTGCCTGAGAATACCGGTCCAATTCTTGTACCCACAGGCTAGTTCTCCAATTCAAGCATTTGACGAATACAAAGTATTTTTTTTCTAACTTTTGTTTTGTTATAGGTCTACGAAGATATGCTCTTTCAACGCTGGTGAACAATTTGCTCGATTATGAGAAGCCGATCCCACTGGAGTTTCTGGTCAACGGAACGTATCTGCGAACCTCGATAGATGAATACTTGACCGCCAATGGTATCTCAGCTGAGACAACGCTCGAAGTTGAATATGTCCGGGCTCTTATTCCGCCTCTGCATATTGCTTCGTATATGCATGACGACTGGGTCAGTTCGGTAGATGTCTTGTCGCGGACGTCGGCTGGTGGTGGCAGCATCGCGGCAGGCCAAGAGAGGATTTTGTCGGCGAGTTACGATGGGTTTTTGAGAATGTGGAATATGTCCTCAGAGACCATTGCAGTCTCGCCAGCGGCTTCTGAGGGCGGACACTCGGCTTCTATCAAGGCGGCTAAGATCATATCACCAACTCAACTCGCCTCGGCGGGACTGGACAGGACGGTGAAATTGTGGAAATACAGCGAGGAAGAGGATGGTTCTTCGGCACAGATTACTCCTCAGTTGGAGCTGTACGGACACAAACTGGGCATCAACTCGCTCGCCGTACACAGCGCTTCCAACAGGATACTGTCTGCCTCTGCAGACCACAGCGTCGGGTTCTGGTCCACGAAAAAGAGCGACGCACCGTCTGCACCCGCAGAACTGCTACCCTCCAACTCCTCGCGCAGCTCCAAGCGCCGCAAACTCAACTCATCCGTGAGCACACCACAGCGGGGCCCACTAGCCCTGCTGTCCTCGCACACCGGCCCCGTCTCCTCCGCCATTTTCGATGCCAGAGACTCGACCGTGGGCTATTCTGCCTCGTGGGACCACACGGTTCGAACATGGGATCTGGTGACATCTGCGCTCGTCGACACGCGCACGACTTCGCACTCGCTGTTGTCGCTCGAGCACCTCGCCGAACTGCATCTGTTGGCTGCGGGCACGTCGGCCCGGCATATCACGCTCATGGACCCGCGTGTCTCGGCGACGTCGGTATCGGCTATGACTCTGCGTGGGCATACTAATGCAGTTGTCACCCTTGCGCGTGATCCGCAGAGTACGTATGGATTGATTAGCGGGAGTCATGATGGCACCTGTCGTATCTGGGACGTTAGGTCCTCGAGGACGGATAAGGATGGGGTTGTTGGAGAGAGTATATACTCGATACCGCGCAAGAGCTTGGAAGAAGCCGGCAGAGAAGGGTCCAAGAGAGTGGCCGGTGACGGTGTAAAAGTGTTTGGGGTCTGTTGGGACTCGACTGTGGGCATTGTTAGTGCTGGTGAGGATAAACGGATACAAATCAACCGGGGAGAAGGAGTTCTTCAGGCACAAAACTAGGGGTTTTTCTTTTTTAAAAAATGAATATACTTTTCGAGTTCTATTGTAATATCAATTGATTGATTTGTGTGAAAAAAAAATACATATAGTTACAGAAATGTGAATTGAAAAGAAACGCCGCGCCAATGCTCCATATACATCTATCCCGGCCAGATCAGACATCAACCATTGAAATAGTATAGTGATAATCCGATTACAACCGTCTCTCGACCGAGTTCATTTTCATGGCAGTTTTGATCTAAGAAATTAGCAATGGACAAAAATAAACAGAGCAAGAAAGACAAAGAGAGAGAGAGAGGAACGTACCTGGTTACGCGTATTTTGCCCTCTAACAGGCAAGCCAAGCGCATGTCTCCGGCCGCGGTAAGTACCAGTATCCCTGAGCCGCTTGATATTGTCCAACACCTGCCGCCGCAGATCATTCTCGATTTTCATTTCGGACAGCGCGGCTGTGAGGTCGAGCACTTGCGGGTTGGCGAGTTCTCCGATTTTGGCCTGTGGGTGGATGTGGAAGCGAGCCAGGAGGCGGGAAGAGACATTTGGACCGATTCCGAAGAAGGTTTCAAGGGATTTCTGCATTTCGAATATTAGTGATTGAATACTTCAATTGAGTAATTGGGTTGGGTTTGGGGTTTACCTTGACGAGGTTCCGCTCAGGGAAGTTGACTCCGAGGATGAAAACCTGTGGGATTTGAGTTAGTCCAGAGCAGGAGGAATGACAATTGGGTTTCTTTGTTTCCTGGAATTAGTGAACGGGCTTACCATGGCTGCAGTCTGGTCTGGAGAGAGCAGTCTTGTTTGTTTGCTTGCTTCGGCTTGCTCGTACCTGTATGCGACAAATGCTCATCGCCAGCAAAACTGCCGCAGGAATAATGTTTCTCCGTCACCGCTTGCCAGTCCCCACTTGGGATTTTAAGTTGGGACAAACAGGCCAATCAGCGCCTGGTAGCACGTCTTCGGCTTGTCTTGTCCTGGTTAGCGCTCCTTCCTTCCCCCAAACGCCCATGCAAGCTGTCCTGATCCTCCCACCACAGCTTCTTCCTCGTGTGTTAAACCTTGTGAATATCGAAAGCAAGATGAACTTCAGAAGCCTCCTTTTCTCTCTCTTCCTCGTCGTGTGCCTTGGCTTTGGGCTTCTCGCTCAGGCTGAGGATGCCAAGGCAGCACGCGGACCGAAGATTACCAACAAGGTAAGGAAAGGCCCATTGCGCAGATTGCGATTGAGAGTCAATTTCTAATGGGGCGTTTTTTTATAGGTCTACTTCGATATTGAGCAGGATGGCGCTCCTCTAGGCCGAATTGTGCTCGGTCTGTACGGCAAGACCGTTCCCAAGGTGAGTGTTCAGTGTTCAGCTGGAATTGGGGTGTTACCTTAGGCCAATGCTAATAATGTCATATAGACCGCTGAGAACTTCCGGTATGCTCTATTCAAAGACATTGCCCTTTTTTTCTCTCGTGCAATTTACTAAAGATTGTTTAGCGCTCTCGCAACTGGTGAAAAGGGCTTTGGTTATGAAGGCTCCAGCTTCCACCGTGTTATCAAGAACTTCATGATCCAGGGTGGTGACTTCACCAACCATGATGGTAATTTTTGCGGTGCTATCTGTGTTTTTCCTGTTTAACGGCTTTTCTAGGCACTGGCGGCAAGTCCATCTATGGAAACAAATTCGAGGACGAGAACTTTAAGCTTCGCCACACCAAGAAGGGACTTCTCAGTAAGAACTCCCTCTGCTGGGCATTCGAGATGAAAACTAATCGTTGATAGGCATGGCCAACGCTGGAAAGGACACCAATGGCTCTCAGTTCTTCATTACTACTGTCGTCACAAGGTTAGAAAAATCGCTCCCCTACCATACTAGTATAATCTGACATGTCCCACAGCTGGCTTGATGGCCGCCATGTCGTCTTTGGTGAGGTCCTCGAAGGATACGAGGTGGTCGAGAAGATCGAAAACACCAAGACCAAGCCCGGCGACAAGCCTGCCGAGAAGATCACGATTGCCAAGAGTGGTGAACTAGACGCACCTACCGAAGGTAGCCACGAAGAGCTCTAAATTCCAGTATTCAATTTCAAATTGCTGCGGTGGGGATATGCTGATTGCTTCTTCTACTTCAAGACCTTTACGGATCAGCGGAACCGGCCATCAAGGACGATTGGTTGGACGTCACCACCCCGCCACCAGAGTCGTCAGAATCCTCGGAATCCAGTGACAAAACCGCAGCTGAGAATGAGAACAAGAATGTGAATGAGAATGAATCCCCCGAAACACCCTCGCAGCTACTTTCTGGTGCGACCAGTGGGAGCGGCTTTCTCCAGGTTTTGGCTTGGATCGCGTTTGTCGCTTTCGCTGTTGTTTGCGTGCTTTATTTCCGGAGCCGGCCATCGCGCTTCTGAGATGGATGCTGTGTATAAGTTGACTATATATATTTAACATACAATAATAGTTGAGTGTTTCTCCACTTGGATGATTCTATCGGTGTGTGTGTAACTGTAGAAACAAATGTCACATGCTACTGTGCCCTCCATTAGTCTATCAGCCAGGATGATCGGCGCTTGTGACCTAGGCACGCGCAAGATTTTTTTATTTTTTTTTCCTGGCTAAATTCGCACTATTCGAATGCGACTTTGCGACCGACTGTACTAGCAGTGCGACGCTTGACCGGTTAGTATCAGTCTATCTAATTGACTACCATACAGTTCGGGAAAGCACTACTAAGCAGTCGTACATCAAACGCCGTTTGCTTCAAACAGAGGCCACGCAACTGACGAACATGCGACGATCTTGTCCCTATATGATAGACTCTCGCTAGTCAGTGCTCTGTGCTCTCTCACTGACTCACGGCTGGCGATCTTCTAGGACTCGTTATAATTATATGCCCGGTTATTGAGGCAGGAAAACGAGTTCCCACACAATACTAGCAAACTGGATAGACAAACTGCCGTCAAAAATTATGACAATCAATAACCAGCAAACAAATCAATAATATCAGTCATAACAATACGTGTTAGTACTTCGTACAATACTTGACAATTGCCAGTGTAGACAAAGACACTAACCGGTCCTGGCAAACTGTGGCCCAGCGCGCCCCACAATTGGCGGCGCCATCCAATCCAGGCCCACGCTTTTTTTTTTCTTCCTCCCTCCCTGTGGCCAAGGCCCTTTTCGCCACTCCCTTTTAAATAAAACTATCGCACTTCCTCCACAACCAACTTCCTTGCCTCTGGAAAAAAATTAAACCTGACATCTCCCCTCAAAACACCTTCTTGTTTTGACGCTTTTAGTTGTTTTTTTCCTTCTTCCTTTTTTTTCCCTTCTCCTTTTCACAGCATAGACTTTAGACCTTGTTTCAGAGAGATTCTTCTCTTTCCACGCCTTTTTCTCTCGCGGCGAGGTCTTGCTTCTGTGTCATCCGAACGACACACAGAACCCCCCAACAACAGACGAGAATCCTACCGACCAGCTGTCGCTCTCTTCGAATTCATTTGGCGCTGTTTTTTCTTCAAACAGTCCCATACTACACGCGGCGATCTGCATCTCTTTGGAGAGACCTTAAAAGATTTTTACTGTACGGGCCAGGCTCGCCTTCCGCGGTTGTTTTCGTGACTCCCGTGGCATCCTAACTGACCTCTCTCCCATCAGAAACTACTCCGTTTAATACCATCTTCGAAGGATATATCGCCAAGATGGCCGATAGCATCAAGATCCAGAACTTGTCGCTCAACGACTCCCAGCACGCCCCCAACGGCCCTCCTGCGGCAAACGGCCGGGCTGCGTACATCCCGCCACACCTGCGTGGCCGCAACGTCCCCGTGGACGGTCCTCCTGCCGGCGGCCCTGGCCCTGCTGGTCCCCCAGCTGGTGGCTCTGGTGCTTGGAACGCTGGGTATGAATATAAATCTGCGTCTGCGTCGTTACTGGAGAAAGAAAGAGCGGTGGCTAACGCAATAGTCTACAGACCTAGGAACTCGGGCCCACCCCGTGGCGGTTACAACAACTTCCGAGAGTCAAATGGTAATGATAGCTGGACCCCAGAAGCTAGACGCCCTATATTCGATCCAAATGCTTACGGTAACCCAGGACATGGACCCTCTGGAGGCTACAGCGGTGGTGGCAGCAGCGGCGGCGGCTCTGCACGAGGCTCTGGCGACGGACAGTGGCGCGATGGCAAGCACATCCCCGGTCCTTCCAACGCCCGCGTCGAGCGTGAGCTCTTTGGCGTCCCCAACGACCCCTCCAAGCAACAGACCGGAATCAACTTCGCCAACTACGATGACATCCCCGTCGAAGCCTCTGGCCAGAACGTCCCCGAGCCCGTCAACACCTTCACCAACCCTCCCCTGGACGACCACCTGATCTCCAACATCACCCTGGCTCATTACACAACCCCGACTCCCGTGCAGAAGTACTCGATCCCCATTGTCATGAATGGCCGTGATCTGATGGCTTGCGCCCAGACTGGTTCCGGTAAGACTGGTGGTTTCCTGTTCCCCATTCTGTCCCAGGCCTTCCAGAATGGTCCCTCGGCTGCCCCAACCCAGGCATCTGGCGGCAACTTCTACGGTCGTCAGCGCAAGGCGTACCCAACCTCCCTGATCCTGGCCCCTACCCGTGAGTTGGTGTCCCAGATCTACGATGAGGCCCGCAAGTTTGCCTACCGTTCGTGGGTCCGTCCCTGTGTGGTTTACGGTGGTGCCGACATCGGCTCGCAGCTTCGCCAGATCGAACGCGGCTGTGACTTGCTCGTCGCTACCCCTGGTCGTCTTGTCGACTTGATCGAGCGTGGCCGTATCTCTCTGGTCAACATCAAGTACCTTGTTCTTGACGAGGCTGACCGCATGTTGGACATGGGTTTCGAGCCTCAGATTCGCCGTATCGTTGAGGGTGAAGATATGCCCCCTGTCAACGCCCGCCAGACCCTGATGTTTTCGGCCACTTTCCCCCGTGACATTCAGATGCTGGCTCGTGACTTCTTGAAGGACTACGTTTTCTTGTCCGTTGGCCGTGTCGGTTCTACCTCCGAGAACATCACCCAGCGTGTTGAGTACGTCGAAGACCACGACAAGCGCTCCGTGCTTTTGGACATCCTGCACACCCACGGTACTACCGGTCTCACTCTTATCTTCGTCGAGACCAAGCGTATGGCCGATTCTCTGAGTGACTTCTTGATCAACCAGAGCTTCCCTGCAACTGCTATCCACGGAGACCGCACCCAGCGCGAGCGTGAGCGTGCTCTTGAATTCTTCCGTAACGGACGGTGCCCCATCTTGGTGGCCACTGCTGTTGCTGCCCGTGGTCTCGATATCCCTAACGTCACCCACGTTGTCAACTACGATCTGCCCACTGACATTGACGACTACGTTCACCGTATTGGTCGTACTGGTCGTGCTGGTAACACCGGTATTGCCACCGCTTTCTTCAACCGTGGCAACCGTGGTGTTGTCCGCGATATGATCGATCTTCTCAAGGAAGCCCACCAGGAGGTGCCTTCGTTCTTGGAGAACATTGCTCGTGAGGGCAGCGGCTACGGAGGTCGCGGCGGCCGAGGCGGTCGTGGTCGTGGTTCTGGTGCCACTCGCGACATGCGTCGTATGGGTGGTGGCATGGGCGGTACCCCGTCGTACGGCGGCGGCGGTGGTGGCTTCGGCGGTGGTAACACTGGCTACGGCGGCGGCGGCGGCGCTGGCGGCTGGGGTGGAAACAGTGGTGAGTAGCATCTACATCTTGTATCTTGTTTGATTGATATCCATACTAACTGTGAAAAATAGGCGGCGGTGCCTACAGCGGCGGCGGTGGTGCTCCTGCGTACGGTGGTGGTGGATATGGCGGCGGTGGCTACGGCAACCCAGGCTCCACCGGTCCAAATTCCTGGTGGTAAATCTATCGTGGTCTCTCGACGAGGCCTCTTTGATCTGATTGTCTCTGCATCTACGGGTTTTTCTTTTTTCGGATACGATCAGGTTTTCAAACTCCCGAGGAACGCCTTTTTTTTAATCTTCAGGAGCGGCTTTGTCACGACTGCTACGACTTGTTCTCGATTCTTTTCCAAAGTTTAATGTTTCTTATTTCCTTGATTTCATGGGTTACGTTTTCTCCTCTTGTCTCTCTCACCTTCGACGTGAGATAGGCATGTGATGCGCTTCGATGCTTTCCACAGGCTCTCATCACGTTGCTTTACGTTATGAAGCTTTCTCATCGGCATTGATCGGCATTGCATGTGAATTATAGATAGCGTTTCTGTTCTCACGACCGCTTTTATCAGATACCCAGAACTTGACGAATTTCTTCGACAGGAGGCAGCGAGTGTGCGACTTGTCGAACCGAGCGCTGGCATTATTTTTTTCGGCGCTTCCATACATAATCGATAGACCGTGCATTCCAAGATAAATCTCTTGAGTTTCGGTATCTACGGCGGGACCAATGCTTGAGGCTTTTGTTGTGTTTTTCGTTTTCATTTTCGTTGTGTTTTTATTTCATACAATATTCCCAGAAAGACGACTTTCTTCTTCGGGCTCCATTATTGTGTTCGGCGATGAACCTCCCTTCCATATGTTCTGAATTTTGAAGCACGGGAAAGGAGGCATATTGTGTTTCTTCATCTTCTGTTGATTAAAAAAGTGATTTTCTTTTTTACGCCATGCGGAAGGTGACGAGCTTATAGAAGGAGTATTTGCATTGCATTCGGCGTTGGCTTGAGCTGCTTTGATCAGATGAATTCTCTATACTGGGTCCACGGGGAAAAGAGCAAAACGTTTTTACGACATTACGACTTGTGATGTTTCTCTTTTTTTCTTTTTCTTTTTCATGGACTCGTGGGGAATTGGGATTTGGGCTGCTTTAGCTGGTGCTCTGTGTCTCTTTTTTGATACGCTGCATCTTCAGTTGTCTCTGCTGGCCAAACACTTTTATTTGTTAGAAGGGTTAGTTGGCTAAGGACAAATCAGTGATGATGGCAAGGCGTGTAGGAGCATGGGAGATGGATCATCTCAGGGAAGAGGGCTCCTCAAATTCTCTTTAAAAAAATCGAGTTATGTTCTATTCATTTGAAGTTTATTGTAGTTCCGTAATTGGCAATTATGTAGAGAGAGTCAAAAAAGGTGCAGTTGAAAATATTCTGCGTGCAGTTGATGCTATTGGTATCGTCAGTATAGGGCGGAGTGGGTCGTCCGCAGCAAGGTCAGATCCCTTTGACCATATTAATTAATCCGCGCTCTTCCACCGTTCATTCATTCGCATCCGTCATTAGCCTCCCGCAATTTCTTCTTCTTCTTTTCCTTTTATAAAACACGCCCGTTCTCTTTTTATTGCTTGTCGATTGCGTCCAGCCAGGGAGTATTACTGACCGCGACGCGATTATAAGCCGGGAAGGAAGGGAAGAAAGAAGGATACTGTACTGCGTTTGCTCCGAATCCTTATCTTCCAACGCCAATCCCCATCCTACCTCGCAAGACACCTGTCAATTCGATCGCAAAAAAACTCGCACACGCATCGTCCTCTATTCAAAATCGCAATGGCGGATATCGAGACGGCTGCCGCCGCCGCAGTCGTCGACGACTCCTCGCTGCTGGCTGCTCCTGGCCCTGTTGCTGGCGGTGGTGATCCCCAGTCCGAAGCAGGCGACGACCAGGCACCCACCTCGCACAGCACTGTGAGCGCAACCGTCGGCACACGTCGACAAGCCAACGGCACAATCGGCTCGGTATACTCGGGCAACAAAATTAAACACCTGAAAAAGGAAGATGGGATCCCGCTGTGGCGCAAGGACATTCAGTATCAGTTTCTGAAGCTTGTCTTTGAGGACAAGACCCCCGTATTCACGCGCAATTCGGACGGCGCTAAGAATTTGGACTTTGCGGATATTTACATTGATGCTATGGCGAGGAGTAGTAAGACGAGCAAGATTCTCAAGGATAAGTTGCAGAATGATAAACAGGCCGCTATTTCTATGGCCATGGTTTGTTTGCTAGTGAATTTTGGGAGGATGAACACCACGTTGAACTGTGAGTTTCTTGTTCTTTTTTTTTTTTTAAACCTCGCGACTAATGTGTCTGGATGTCTAGTTTTCCCCGAAATGCGAGCGCAGCTGCGAACATATCATTCAATTCCGTCTCTACAAGCAGATCAAGACCCAAACGCGTACAAGCAACTGCAGGATGCTCCCCGTCTCAAATCAATCCTGAAAGGTGCTTCGGAAGACATGGACCAGCCGCCGACCATTGAGAAGATCAAAGACGGATCGGTGCCACGAACCAACCCCGTGCACCTCATTTTCCTCCTGGCACAGTACGCGCCCAAGATCTCCGAGACGCATTTCTTTGCCCCCCGCGACTTTTTCGATCTCGTGATGCGCAGCACACTCAGCAGCAAGAGCAGGGCGAGGGCGTTTTTGTGGCTCATGTGGTGGTACCTCGAAAGCGACTTTACCCGGGAGGCCGCCCTGAATAATCCGTTTGGCGCTGGTCTGGACGGAGAAGGCACCGGCGGGCTTCCTATCAAGGTGCCAGCATTTGAGAGCTTGACTGAGGACCAGGCGAACGAGGAGAACAAAGATACCCCCGAGGAGATCAAATACGGAGAAGAGAAACGCCTGGAGCGCAAGCGTATTCTAGAAGAAGACGAGCCTCTGCCCCGGATCACCAAGCGGTCCAAAAAGCAGGAGTCAGGCTATGACGATGATCAGATTGGCTCTGCCAATTCTACGCCGCTGCATCCGTCTACTCGTCGTATTGTCGGGGGTGACGAAGAGGAGGATTGGTCCACGCCGGGGTCAGCTCGCCCTCGCTACAAAAAGCCTAAGCGGGAGTCGTCCCTCAACCGCTCAACGGCACAGCGTCTCGTTCTCAAGACGAGAATGGATCAGACTTCAGACGCGGCCTCGCCAGCACCGCCGGGATCCAGCCATCCCGTGCTTAACCAGTTTGTCAATGATTCTGCAGTCCCGAGCCATGGCGTGCCAACTCGGCGGCCACGACCGCTCACGCAGCATCAACTAGCCGTGGAGCAGAACCGCCGGCACCGCATTGAATACCTTCTGGCGCAACGGAAAACCGAGGTGTTCAAGGTGATACGGACCCGTCGCGAGAGAGAACCAGCTATTCTCCGCTACAAGCGGATTCTTCAGGATTTGCCTAACACTAGATCAATCGAGGAAGAAGATTTTTGGGGCGCAGGGGACAAGCAGGAAGACTATGGAGAGGCCGCTCACTACTTCTTGTCGGTGATTCGCAAGGCATCTAGACGACTAGACCGCTGGGACTGGGAAAAGGCCAATGGACCAACCAAGGATCGCAAAAAGGTGCGCGAGGAGCGCCAGAAAGTGTACCAGAATGGAGGAGCTGCTGGACATGCCGGCGGACGTGCCGGTCAATCGTCTCGCTCGGCGCGGCCGAGGCCTCCTCGCCCCTCCAAACGCAAGACTATTGCTCCCAGCACGCCTTCAAACATATCTAAATCCGGGGCAGCTGTGGCAGGCAAAAACGGCGACGCTGGTGTCAGCCAACAACCAATGTCTGACGCTATCGACGACACGCCCATCAAAACAGACCACCAGCAACCATCAACGTCAACCCTTCTCGCGGGCATTACTTCTGCAGGCCGTCTCGATCCAGATCTGGACGGAGACGAAACCCTAGACGACGGCGACAAGGACGGTCTCCACGAAGGAAGCGGCCACGAGGACGACGATGACTCGGAACTGTCATACGCAGAAGACGACCATGACGACGAGGGTGAGGGTGAGGGCGACGAGGACGAGTTGGAGGAAGGCGAGGGTGAAGGGGATGTTGATGGGTATGGTGATTATTCGACTTTTGAAGGTCGTAATGGGTACGATAGCTACTCGGAAGCCGGTGAAGAGGATGTGGATGGGGATGAGGTTATGGAGGAGTAACCTTCTTTCTTTCTTTCTTTTTCTTTTTCTTCTTTTTTGTTTTCTTCTCTGTGTTTTTTGTCCACAGTTTCATTCATGTTTGACGATTTGATTTTGTCTTCTGGTGAAATAAGAGTTGAGGTAATTTTACATTACATGTAGGCAATTCCAGATGTCTTTGTGCTATACGTGTACGCATAGAATATTGAATATGCTTAATTCACGCCTATATACGATGCATCAATTGATACCTTGTACAGTTCAAATGTTATATCTTGACTAGTTGGGGAGAAGGCATGGGAGTCAGTTTACATGTGTTTCATGAGAGGTATATATGTGAAACGACATCAAATATAACATTTGAAGTTAAAAGCACGCCAGTAAATTGACTTGACGCTCACAACTTACCAAAGAGCAAATTTATGATCTCCGTAGATTCTTATTTTTAGCTACAGGCATCACCTTCTGACCATGTCATATTCCCATGACCATTTCCAGTAGATGGCTTGTATGTAACGAGTAAGGAGGATCGCCGCTAGCCATGTTGATTCGGCCGCGGCGTAGCCTCGGGCTGCATGTCTCGTTGCACATGTCACATTGTCACTCAACCCCGGCCAATCCACCTGCATTGTAACTAATGACAGCGATGCTCTCGCGTGAGGGGTGCAGCCAGAATCAAGATTCCGGAGTCTGGACAGGTCGAACTCGCAGAAATACGACATGGCGGGTGAACTGTGTTTTGAATACGAGAGAGTGTGTAGTACATATACTTGGGGTTCCCGTGTAAATTCATGACGGACATTGTCCTCAAACACATCTTCAAGAGTCGGATACAATTCTCAAATACAAGTCTTGAAATCCTCAACATAACAGTCGAATATACTCCTGACGGACAAGATTGTAAACCGCGGCCCGCGATTGGTGCGCCGGGGCTCCGCTCCCGCAGCTCCTCCTCTGGTCGGCGTCAATCCTGCAAAACACAACGGACCTTTTCTCAATAATAATCTTCGTGGATCTTATTTTTGTTTCGTTTCGCTTCTGATTCTCTGCTCTACGGCCTGGGTACTATTCCGACTACTCAAGGCGTCACCTAAACTCGCCCCGTTTCTTCTCTTATTCATCACCAAACGAAGCTGTTGACGGATCTAAATTTTGTTGAGAGCCGAACTGACTGTCTACGTCGCGCAGGCTTTTCAGCTCTGCAGTACATTCATCCCCACGATCTATACATATCCCAAAGCAAACCAGATACAAATTTACAGAAACAACACTCGATAATGACCGACTCACCGCGCCTCCTCCGTCCCAAACCGCGACGGCCGTTTGAGCTGCCGTCGAACGAATCCTCACGACCACCTTCTCCGCCCAGCATCAACACAGCAGCCAACACCAGCAGCAGTCCAACCGACCTGCTTGACGTCAAGAGCGACTTGGACGGGAAACGCACGGGCTCGCTTCTCAACTTGACCTCGTCGACGCTCCTGGGCATCTTTCAGCAGACGGCGTTTGACAGCGGGCGAGACGAGAACAGTCCATGGGATACGCAGGTGAACACGCCGATTGAGACTGATGTACGGTTTCCCTCGATGGTGGCCGGTGGTGCAAAGCCACTGGCTTCACAGATACAACAACAGCAACAACAACATACTCGTCGAACGGGTAATGCGTTTTACGTGTCCCTGATCTCAAAGACGAGTCTCTTGTTTGTATGCGGAGTCGCCTATGGCACCATCATGGCCCATTTACACGAGAACAACTGGATTACGCCTGTTAAGCTAGAGCTCATCGACCGCAACTCGTACGTATATCTGGCTGCGTGGGGATTTGGCGGTGTTTCGCTGGCCTTTGTGCTTCCCTGGCTGGATAATCTGTGGGAGAACGCGTTGGCAGAGAGGAAAAAACCGTTTGCCAATGGATATCAAAAGGTTGGAGGAAGGGCTACTGGCGGAGACTCGCGCACTTCTCGGTGGACTCTGGCAGTACGCAGTATTGGTGCTTTTGTAGGAATTGCTTTTGCTATGGTGAGTCAAAATATTTTTTTCTACTGTATAACGTTCCTGTCTAACAAAAAACAGAGGAGACTGCCCTGGGAGTCCACAACGCAGGAATCGCTCACGCTTGCCCTGGTCAACCCGTTCTTGTGGTATCTCATCGACCGCACCAAGACCGGCTTCTGGCTGTCGACCATCGTCGCCCTGACAGGCATGGGCATCACTCTGGCCCTGCACCCGCAAATCATCCCTTCATCCACGACCGGGGGTCTCGGACTGCGCAACTGGCGTCTGGCACACGACATTCAGGGTGGCCTGACGCAAGAAGGCATGGCGGTTGCCATCTGGCTTGCCAGCGCGTTTTACAGTGCCTGTGTCTGTTTTGGAAACATTGGCCGGCAGCTTGCTCTGGGTGGAAGCCAGCAAGAAGCGGCCAAGAGGTGAAAAAAGATGGCGAGGGCGGCAGCTTTTGCAGAAGTTGCTACGACTATAATATCAACTATTTATTGTTATCCTCCTCGTGTTCTCGTGTCCTAATATAATGATTAATATCACTAGAGTGAGAAGCGTCCAAGTTTTTCACCAATTCAAAAGTCATGTCCATATTTTTATTTTTATTTTTTTTCTTTCAATTATGAATATTCTCATCTCCATAGATATATAAGCTTGAATCAATAAATCATGCAGCATAGAGCATGTTTGTGGAATCAATCATTGCAATCCCTTCCACCTAAAGAGAAAGGCACTGCACCCAAGACCGACACCTTTTAAAAATTCTTTCTTCATTCCCATAGACGATTTCCGTACTTCATGGCACACACATTATAAGAAATGCAGCACTCGTAAGAACGCTTTTTGAGGAGAATGTGATTATTTGCGTTGTTCATGAAGAAAGAAAAAAGAAGAAAAGGAAAAAGACGGCGAAAAAAATCGCGGGTATTTATTGCTTCAGAGTGAGTCTAGGCAATTCTGCGTTAGTGCAGAGAGTCTTATTGCCTGAGGAATTAGGTGTGCACGCTAACTGCATGCGGCAAGCGCGGGGAGGGCGGCAGTGACGAATCGAGAAAGTGGGATGAGAAAAAAAGTCGGGGAGCGATCTCGGACGTGCTGTGCTGGACATTTAAGTCAATCGAATTCTATTCCTAATTGACTTTCTCTTCCCTCTGTTCATCTATCCAAAGAACAAGCAGAGATGGCGCAGCAAAAGTCGGGTATGTCTGATACATCGTCATCATGGAAAATCCCGAGCTAAGCAGTTACGTTACAGCTATTCTTTCCGTCTACGACAAGACCGGGCTGCTCGACCTGGCTAAAAGCCTTGTCAAGCACAATGTCCGCCTGCTGGCCTCGGGCGGCACCGCCAAATTGGTCCGTGAAGCTGGATTCCCAGTCGAGTGAGTCTACTTTTTTCCTTTCATTGCCATCTCGAGACTGACTTGTCAGGGATGTCTCGGCCATCACCAAAGCCCCCGAGATGCTGGGCGGCCGCGTCAAGACCCTCCACCCTGCAGTCCACGGAGGCATTCTTGCCCGCAACATCCCATCGGACGAGAGCGACCTCGCTGAACAGAAAATCGACAAGGTCGACTACGTCGTGTGCAACCTGTACCCATTCAAGGACACCATCGCCAAGCCAAACGTGACCATCGAAGAAGCCGTCGAGGAAGTCGACATTGGCGGCGTGACTTTGTTGCGTGCTGCTGCAAAGAACCATGCCCGCGTCACTATCCTGTCGGACCCCAACGACTATGCGGAATTCATCAAGGAGCTCGACGCCGGCGACGTCTCGGACAAGTCCCGCAAGCTGTACGCGCTCAAGGCCTTTGAGCACACTGCTGACTACGACACCGCCATCTCGGCCTACTTCCGCAAGCAGTACGCCGGCGAGGGTGTCCAGCACCTGTCGCTTCGCTACGGTACCAACCCACACCAAAAGCCCGCTGCCGCCTATGTGCCCAGCGGCAACCTGCCCTTCAAGGTGCTCGGCGGTTCGCCCGGATACGTCAATCTCCTGGACTCGCTGAACGCATGGCCGCTTGTCAAGGAGCTGAAGCAAGCGCTGGGTCTCCCGGCCGCTGCCAGCTTCAAGCACGTCTCGCCTGCCGGTGCTGCTATTGGTGTTCCGCTGGATGAGAGAGAGCGCAAGGTCTACTTTGTCGACGATATTGCCGGCATTGAGTCGTCTGGTCTCGCCCAGGCTTATGCTCGTGCCCGTGGGGCTGACCGCATGTCCAGCTTTGGAGACGTGATTGCTCTTAGCGACAAGGTGGATGTGCCCACGGCAAAGATCATCTCGCGAGAAGTCTCCGACGGTGTGATTGCGCCTGACTTTGAGCCCGAAGCTCTGGAGATTCTGAAGAAAAAGAAGGGCGGCAAGTACCTTGTTCTGCAGATTGACGAGTCATACACTCCCCCGCCAACCGAGACCCGCACCTTGTACGGCGTTCAGCTTGAGCAGGGCCGCAACGACGTTGTCATTTCACCTTCCAAGACCTTTAACAGCATCATTACGCCCAAGGACTTGAAGAGCCTCCCCGAAGCCGCTCTCCGGGACTTGACCGTTGCCACGATTGCGCTCAAGTACACCCAGTCCAACTCGGTGTGCTATGCTTTGAACGGCCAAGTCGTCGGTCTCGGGGCTGGCCAACAGAGCCGAATTCACTGCACCCGTCTGGCCGGCGACAAGGCCGACAACTGGTGGATGCGTTTCCACGAGCGCACACTCGGCATCAAGTGGAAAGCAGGCGTCAAGCGCGCAGACAAGAGCAACGCCATCGACATGCTCTGCTCGGGCCAGATCCCGCGCAGCGACGTCGAAAAGGCCGACTACGAGCGCGTCTTTGAGGTTGTGCCTGCGCCATACACTGCTGAGGAGCGGGAATCGTGGCTGAAGGAGTTGACCAATGTTGCTGTCTCGTCGGACGCTTTCTTCCCCTTTATTGACAACGTCTTCCGTGCTGCGCGCTCGGGTGCCAAGTACATTGCTGCGCCGAGCGGCAGCCAGAACGACGGGCCTGTCTTTGACACTGCGGAGAAGCTTGGCATTACATTTGTCGAGCAGGGCACGCGTCTGTTCCACCACTAGATAGATACTAAAAAGTCTATAGTATTTTGTTATGTTACTAGTTAATATGTATTGCACGAATAGTTGTCTCTTTTTCTTAATCAAAGCCTTGCCGCCTGGATGCGGTGTATGAGCCAATCAAACCCCCACACCCAAGACTTGCCCCACCACCTTCCCGAGCCAATAAGATGCTACAAAAGTCGCTCTATTTATACCGCACTGCGCGGAGTCTCAACTGGGAATAATAATAATTTCACGTCGATGATCATCGTGCCACATGAAAAGGAGTCCTGTTGTTGATCTGCTGCTGTCTGTCAGTTTCATCAGGAGTGTCGAACAACGAGACACGATGCCGTTGTGCTGATCTGTCGTATTTTTTTTCGGTTCTTTTTTGAAAACTATAAATGTGTTGCCTATTTCAGCCTTGTTTTCAGCTGTATAACTGACGACGTTCACGACATCAATAACCCGCATTTTATTTTTCAATCGCTCACAACATGGGCTTGCTACAGCGTTCTCCCACAGATCCCAGCCAGGGCACGACGACTGATAATCTCGGCGTGGACTGGGTGATTCTCTATGACTTTGCCGATATTGGTTGGTTCTCTAATCAAACCTTACTTGGGCAAGGCTTACAAGCAGGTGAAAAGACGAGCAAACTGCCGTCGAGGAATACCGGAGCCTGATATACACGCTGGACGAGGTCGGGCTGCGCACCGAAGTCAGACATGGCAATGGCTCGTCGCTGCTGATCTTTGTCAAGGCGCCGCAGGAGCTGGTGGGGAACTGGATTTACATGTCGAGGTGTGTACATTCGATGTTCCATACAACATGCCTATGCTCACGTTAGTTAATAGAGTCCGTGACTGGCTATACGGCATCACACAAATCCGCCCCGCCGGCGACAGCCAGGCGACTATTGAGGGCGAGACCGAGGCCGAAGACCTGCGCTCCATTTACCATCTCGTCACCTGGCAGCGTAAAGATGGCGGCGCTGGCATCACCCCGAACTGGGGTCGGTGGAAGAATGTAAAAGCTTCGTTTCCCCTGCACAATCAGGCCGCGAACCAAAAGTTGCTACGCAGATGGAGCGGGAAGACATTTTTGACGAGTCAGGATCTGGATGCGATTCGGGCGTTGTTTGGGGAGAAAGTAAGTTTTTAACCGCCCTTTTGGAATTTTGCAGCTGTTAATATCAGCAGGTGGCCTTTTACTTTGCCTTTACTCAATCCTACTCTGCCTTTCTGACCTTCCCAGCCGTGCTCGGCATTCTCTGCTGGCTGTACTACGGCTCCTACTCCATCGCCTTTGCGCTGGTCAACTGCGTCTGGAGCGTCGTCTTTGTCGAGTACTGGAAACTCAAGGAGACTGACCTGAGCATCCGATGGGGGGTCAAGGGCGTCGGAGTGCTCAAAGCCACACGCATGGAGTTTGTGTGGGATAAGGAAATCATTGACCCGTTGACGGGCGAGCTTCGCAAAGTGTTTTCGTCGCGGAAGCAGGTTTTGAGACAAATGCTTCAGATTCCCTTTGGGATTATGGCGGGTGTTGTGCTGGGTATGCTGGTGGTGGCTACTTTTGCCATGGAGGTTTTTATTTCAGAGGTGTATCAGGGGCCGTTTAAGACATATCTGGTGAGTTTTTTTTTTCTTTTCTCCCTTTCTTTCTTGAATTTTCCATTCTGATAATGATAGGACTTCCTCCCAACAATCCTCTTCTCTCTCACTCTGCCCACCATCAACTCCCGCCTCACAGGCATTGCAACCCGCCTATCCAAATTCGAAAACCACCGCACCGAGGACTACTACGAACGCGCGCAGACCCAAAAGACATTTGTCCTAAACTTCATCACCGCGTTCCTGCCCATCATCTTGACCGCGTTCGTATACGTGCCCTTTGGCGCACAGCTCGTGCCCTATCTCGACGTCTTCCGCCTCGGCGTGGTCAACACCGTCACATCCCTTTTCCATCTCAGCAACAACCACACTCTCGCCAAGGAATGGGCCAACCTGGACAACTTTGCCGTCGACCCAGCGCGTCTGCGACAGGAAGTCGTCTCTCTCACTCTGACAGCACAGGTGCTTAGTTTCTGCGAGGAAATGGTCGTCCCCTACGTCAAACGTGTCCTGTTACACAAATACCGCGACTGGAAAACCGCCCAGTCCACGCAAAAAGCCATTACGCGCAACCGCGCTTACTCGCAGGCCACGCACACCCTGCTCGTCGACCACCAAGACGAAGCCGCTTTCCTGACACGCATCCGCAACGAAGCCGAGGCCGACGTGTACAACGTGCACGACGACATTCTAGAAATGTGTATCCAGTTCGGCTATCTTACGTTATTTGCCGTTGCATGGCCACTCGTGCCCTTGGGGTTCTTGCTAAACAACTGGCTCGAGCTGCGCGGCGACTTGTTCAAAATCAGCACAGAATGCCAACGGCCCTCACCCAACCGCGCGGATTCGATTGGGCCCTGGTTGGATGTTCTAAGCGTGTTGAGTTTGCTAGGGACGCTGTCGTCTGCGGCGATTGTACATTTGTATCGCGATGGCGATGTGCATATCACAAATCTGTGGTCGTTGCCGTTGACGCTGCTCATTACGGAGCAGGCGTATCTGGCTATTCAGTATATTGTGCGTACGTCGCTAGAGAGGATTGGCTCGGACGCTGTGCGGCGCGAGGAGGCGCGGAAGTATATTCTGCGGAAGAAATATTTGGATACTTTTTCGGAAGAGACGTTTCAAAAAGCTACCACTTCCCAACAACCACAGCAGCAGCAGCAAGAAAACCGCCCATCCTCCCCTCTATCTCCCTCCTCCCCCCTCTCCCCCACAACACCAACACGCAGCCAATCCCTCTCCGCCAGCACCACCAAACGCATCCACATCCGCAAAGCCAGCGAAGTGCAACGCCTGACGACCAACAGCCAAGACCTCGAGGACGAAGACCACCCGGACGCGCCCTTCAAGGGCGGGCTAAGCAGGACGGACAGCGGCTCGTTGTCTGATCAATACCGGTCAATGCGGTTCTGGTCGTGGCACAAGACGTCGCGGGAGACGGTGGATTCGGGGTCGAAGTTGATCAAGGTGTTGACGAGTTTGCATAGGGCGAAGACGAGGAGGGAGAGTAGGCAGTTGAAGGTGGATTGATTATACAACTAGAGTATAGCGTATATATGTACTTGCAGTATAAGCATAGATAGCATTCCGGGACATTATGTCTAGAGTTAAGAACAATCCTAGAGTACTTTTGAAAATAAAGACAAATCAATTGCTATCGAATACATCATTGCAGAAGAAAAGAAAAAGAAACCCCAGCCGCGCATCTCCCGCTGCGAAGCTTGCTCGAACCTCTATTCGATTCCGGCCACAAACTGTGCAGCATCACCCTTTCGTTAGATTACAAAATCGTTGATTACATACGGAAATTATTTGCTAAAAAAAGTAAACGAGACGAGACCGTCTATTATTTAAAATTGCCGGAACCCAGTGGCCTGTGGAGCGATGCCGTTGGCTTGGAATGGCACAGGGCTGCCGGTAGATGCAGGTCCCTGTGTAAGCATCAGTCTTGATCCCAGAATCGGCGCGTTATCGTCTTCTTTCTGGCCGGTCTTTTCTTGTGCCTTGCGCTCTTCGTTGTCCTTCTTGAGCTGCTCGATCGTCACGGTTTGTCGCGCCAGCATGTTGATCAAGTATGGCATCGTAAAGTCGTTCAAGCCGTGGCGCCACGAGATTTCAAGGATAACGTCAGGACGGATGAGGTCGTAGCATGCGTACAGCATGCCAACGTAGCATTCGCGGCTTCCGATATCGACAAACTGGGAGATGTTAGCAGGGAAACATAATAACTAATAAGTGTACTTACGTAGCGGAGCAACTCTTCGACAACCTCGCCCTTGGCGGAGATGGCAGCCGTCTCGATGGCGTCCTTGAAAAGCTTGTCTTGCTTGGACAGAGCAATCGACTTCTCCCATCGCTTGTTCTTGCGGTAAATGTTGGCTGCAATTTGACGGAAAAAGACCAAATCGTGCTTCTCCAAGCGCTGGGCCAAGTCGACTGGGTCGTAGTTGTCGTAGTTCTCGACCGAGTCCTTGAGCGTTTTGTGGTCTTCCTCCTCAATGAGCAAGTCGTTAATGGCATCGTTGACCGCACGTTTGTTTTGACTCTGCACATTGAGCAGGAAAGGCTTGATGAGAGGGATGTTGTCGGACGCCTGGAAAATGCGCACCACTCGGCTGACATCAATACGAGCAGTCAAGACTTGAAGAAGGTCGGTGATCAGCAAAGGCTGTTCTTGGAGGTAGAAGTTGAGGGCACGGTAGAAGATTTCCAGGTTGGCCACCTTGACAATAATGTCCTTGAAAGAGTGGTGCTCCCAGGCCTCAGCAGCACGTTCCATCATAGCCAGAGCAGCATTGTCCCACTCGTCATAGTGGCAGTACAGGAACACCAGCTCAGGCCACAAATTGGCGTCTTCGCAGCCCTTGATCATCTTGGGAATGTTAATACGCGACCAGAACAGCTTGATGTGCTCCATGACACGGTCAGGGTGGTACTTGGACAACGCAATGCCCAGCTCGGTGAACATGCCCATGTGTGCACGCTCCAAGCCCAGACCGGCTTCAAGAAGCGAAATAAGCTCATCGAAGTACCCATTGCGCTCGTACTGGCGAACAAGGTCCTGGAGTTCTTCGGCGTGGACGATAAGGTTAAGACCACAGATTTGAGCAAGACGGAACTCCTTCTTGTCGACACATGCTTCGTTGACTTGCTTCCAGACCTTGACGCTGTTGGCCTTGCGAGCGCACTCCACGGCAGCTTGGTAGTCTTCGAGGTGGACAAGTGTAGTTGCAAGCTTGGCCCAGTTGGAGATGCTAGTGTAAAAGATCTTGGCGGCCTCGTGGTATCCCTCCTCGTACGCCTTGTCACCCGATGTCTCAATGTCAGCGACATTGGTGGCACGCAAAAAGTCCTCGAGTTCGGCAAGCTGGTTGAGACGAGCGTACGAGAATGCAACTGCAGTGTCAATGACAGGCTCGCGCAAAGTCTTGCGGGCCATCTTCAGGTACTTGATGAGGTCCTCATCCTTGCCAGCATGAGTAGCAGTCTCGATGACCTCGGTGTAGTTGGAGGCATCGTTGGCACGAATGTACGATTCAATCGAATCCGTGACGCGAAGACCGTCCAATTGAGCCTTGGCAACCTTGCTCCAGACTTCGGGGAGTTCAACGCGTTCAGCGTATTCTTGGGCTCGGTCAATGCTGACAACGTTCTCAACCAAGACATCCGTAGCAGCACTGTGGTTGTCGACCTTCTTGTAAATTTCAAATGCCTCCTCGTAAAGACCGACGGAGATGCACATTTGAGCAATCTCATCAGCGTTGAACTCAGAGAGCTTGTGAATATAGTCCATCAAGCGAGTCTTGTCGGCCTTGGCGGCAGTGAGCATAAGCAAGTTCTGCAAGCTGCTGTTGTCGCTGAAAGGAGAGGGCTCGAGAATGATCTTCTCAAGCAAGTCGATCAACTCAGCTGGCAAGTCAGCATCCAAGAAAGCCTTGACTGCGACAGACACCTTGTCGGGCTCGGTGGATTCGGGAACAGCAGTAGCAGTGACCTGGTCAACGACGGAACGACGGTGCATGTTGTTATCGTTAAGAACAAAGGACCAAATCTCAGGGTCAGCACGCTCGAGCAGGTAGCGAGCCTGCGCACGGTACATGGCATTCTCGTTTGTGATGTTGATAAGCTCCAAGTCGTTTTGACCCTTACTGTAAGCGATGTAGGCCAGGTTTGGATCCCGTTTTTCACAGTATTTACCAACAATCAGGGTATCGTACATATCGTTCTCCTTCAAGAACTTCTCCGGATTGTTGTTGCTGTCGATGTAGATCTTGGCCAGAGCATTGTACACTGCCTGTTGCTGGTTGCCACTTGCGAGAGTGGCTTCCAAGAAAGGAAGCAGGAGCTTGAGACGGTTTCGGGACTCCACCTCTTGGACAAGTTCATCGATGGGGATCTGAGATGGGTCGACGCTGGACAACAAGTTCTTAATGATGCTCTCGTCACAATCAACATCCAGCAGACCACCAACGACAGCGGGGGACCGAGAAGGATTGACGCGCTGGACGTAAACTTCGATAGACTTGTATTGCTGGTTGCGGTAAAGGTACAAGACCAGATCGTGAATGAAGTTGTATCGGTCGCAGACAATGATCAGCGGAAGCTGTTCGGTAAGTTTGGCTTCCTTCAAGAAGTTCTTGACCTTCTCGGGGTTGTAGTAGTTGCTCTCGCGGCAAATGCGCTCGACCTCAGTCATCTGGCCCATAGTGGTAGCAGCTTCAATGTACTTGAAGTGGACCTCCGAGTCTTCGCTCAGGTTGACAATGCTTCCCAAGTAGTAGTACAGACCTTCGGCGGTGCGGTACTTTTCGAAAAGATCAATGAGACGGTTAGCACCCAACAGATCAGAGAACTTGGTCGCAATCTGGACAACTGCTTGCAGGTTCTGGCGAATGTTGAAGCTAAGCATCTCATCCAAGCACTCGAGAGCTTGCTCCTGCGAGAGGCGACCAAAATATTTGTTGAGCCATTCAGCGTTAAGGCTGTCGGTGCGAACAATGTTGCGCTTGATGGCGGCGGGATCCTCAGTGTTTTCCAAAGCGCGCTGGATGAGCCCGGCATTCTCGCAGAGTTGTGCAATGCGAGCCTTGTCGAAATGAGTGAAGATTTCGTTGCCAAGAATGGCGTCTGCAACCTGGGGAGCGTTGATAAGGTTCATCTCCAGCAAGCGTGTTTGGAGGTGACCCTGCTCGGGCTTGTTGTCCTTCAAAGCATCCAACAAGAACGAAGTGGCCTGCTGGATCATGTTCTGGGACAGGAACACATCGACAACGCGGTCAAGGTCGACAAGAGCACCAGTCTCTTCGCTCGCCAGTTGTGTGGCGAATTCAGCACCTTTCTCGGGGTTGATACGCACGATATGTTGGAGAAGCTGGGTGAAGTCAGGCTGGTAGTTGGCTTGCTTCGAGTACGGCAGAATCTTGTCGAATTGGCCAGTCTCGGCAAAACCGGCGACAACCTTGTGAGGAACATTTGCCTTGAGGTAGATTTCCAGGGCCAAGTTCATGTCATGCGGGCGAACAAGATCACCAAGGTCTTCGGAAGCCTCCAGTTTGTTCTCACGCATCCACTTTTCGAGCAGATGCTTCCTGTTTTGCTGAAGCACAGGACGAACGAGCTCCAAACTCTCGTATCGGTTAAGAGTACCCTTGTCAAGCAGCATACCAAAGTACTGAAGAATGACAGACATTTGCTGGCCGCTCTGGGGGGCATTCTTGAAGCGGTTGATGGTTTCGGGGGTACGCAGGAATCCTCGGGGAGAGTTGGCCGCAACCTTGGCTGCCTCAGAGTAGTTCTGTTGAGCGAGCAAGTTTTCGAACTGCTGTTGGTAGAGGTGATCGGCACCTGGCAGACCTGCCTTGGAAGCAAGCTTCACAGCGAGACCAGACATGGCCGGGTTCTCCATGAGGTATGGGATGATGGTGTTTTCATCCAAGCTGACAGCCAGGACTTGTCCCTTGCGGTTTACACCCACAAGACCCGCCGAATCAGAGTCAGGAGCAGTAGTGAAGATAGTCTCGCTGGAGATTCGGTTCATGAAGATACAGGTACCCGTCTCCAGGTCGTACAAGTGGATGAAACCGTATTTGGTAACAAGGTAGACCACATCATACTTGTTGGACACCTGCATGGCAACGGGGAAATCGTTAACGGCCTCGGCAGGGAAAAAGACATCGATGGCCTTCTTTTGGAAGCGGGGGTTAGGTTCTTGGTGGTCGATTTCTGCAATCTGGAGCTTGGCGCCGGTACTTGTTCGCACAGCGAAAGTGAAGAGCTTGTGTTCCAGAGGCGAGCCTTCGACTTTGATGGAGGCGAAAGCGGCGGCATGACCTTCTATCGACTGCGAAATTCCACGCTCCCGAGAGTACAGCTGCATCGAACCGACCACACGGCCTTGCTGTTGACTGATACCGACCACCACGCTCCATTTGTCTTCGTCGTTGACTCGATAGTTGATAATTTGGCAGCCCTATTAAAAACACATGAGCATCTATCGCTGCGTAGAGAGTAGATTAGAAATACGTACGCTCAAGTTCTGAAGTCGGTCGAATTGCTTCACTGGGTTTGGTTGGTTGGCGTCAAAGACGTCCCAGTGGTAGACAGCGGTATCTGTGACAAGACCCAAGCTTGACTCGCTGAACCATTTCCAGTAGACCACATCCTCACTCATCAAGGCAGACTTGAGCTTTTGCTTGGCCGCAAGATCAAAGATCTGGATGGTTCGTGACTGGGCCTTGAGTGCAATGACGTTTCGCGACCAGTGCATAATAGCACTGTCGGCGTTGATCGGGCGTCGGATCACTTCATTGTTGTTTTTGAGGTCAACGATGATGACCTGGGGTTTGTCGGTCTCGTTGACCTTTTGTCGCACACAAATGTAGTGGTCTGATTCTAGAGTCTGAGAGTGGAAATTAGTCGAGAGGTTTTGAAAGTGAGATGTTTGCAGTCGCAGCTTACACATGAGTTGAAGCCAATTGAAGATGGCTAGATTTCGCATCGAGTCAGTAAAATTTCGCGATGGTGGATAGACGACACGGTGACGACTTCCACAACAGCAAACAAACAGCGCGTACCTCGATTTCGACATTTGTTAACTAGAAGAGATTGAAAGTCAGTCTGAGTGATTAGACAAAACGAATTGATAGTAAGATTGGACGGTACCTGTAGCAACTCTGTAAACTTGATGGGAAGAGGAGCCATGTTTACGCTTTTAGGCCGCAGGACGACCTCATCCACCCAACGCCGAAGTGACTTGACCTAAAAGCCAGGGAGAAAAAAAGGGGAAAGAACAGAAGAATAAAATAAAAGGAAAGCCTCCTGATGAAAAAGGGGGTAGCAAGAGGCAAGCGATTAAGGGAATGAACAATCTGTGAGAGAAGTTTGAGGATGCGGAAGGAGCTTCAGGGGACCGGCGGCTGTCAGTTGCTTAGGTGGTCGCTTGCCTCATATCACGTGCCGCTAGGAGCCTAAGCCTTAAGGCTCTCACGGGGAACTTGGAACTTGGAACTTGCAACACGTGTGGGTAAATTTAGAATCAATCTAGAACATCATCCTGTGCGATATTTAAATTCAGAGGCGCTTTGATTTTGAGGGTAACTTGAAACAAAGGTCAAGTTATTGCCATCTTTAGTTCAATTTACTGTCACTTTGACATGACTGTCTTGCCCTTGCCACTAATAATCTGCCACGGAATCTTCTCCTAGATAACAAAGATCGAGTGACATCATTCGATTTATCTACAAGGATCTTTTTGAACATTCTCGAAGATTACGAATTCACTTGATTGCTTTGAAAATTACATATTACAAAAAAATCGACATAGCGTAGCTAATAGCTGGCCATGTAATAAATATAACTAAGCCAGAGCTTTCAAGGTCAAATTAATGTGTCAACTTGAAAATTTTATTACAGAATTTCTGTGCTTGTCGTTAGTAAAACCCAAGTTTCAGTTCTGTATGAAACTCCGCCCTGAAGTTTGAAACTTTTGGCTAGCCGCACCCCGGAGATACGTGCAACAACATCGACATGTAAATAGTAGTCAATAAACACAACACACAGAATTGGTCAAATAGACATAGGGTCTAAGATAATATGATATTATTGGCGACGTCGATAAATATTTCACAGCAAGTTTTTTCTGCTGTTGGTTTCTGTATTGCTCTCATCAAATGATGTACGTACCAAGATGATGTCATACAAACACTTTTTTTCAAAAATTATTATTCGATTATTTCAATCTTCCTGGCAAATTTCAACTAGTTGACTTGTACAAATTCACTTCAATGACTAAAGCCCTGGGCGTGGTTTTTGGAGTTCAATGTTTTTGTGTTACGCCAAGTTGAGTTCTCCGTTTTTCGGGATTTCAATATATATCTTCACATATACATCTGGAAATCGGACCTTTCGCAACATTCAAAATTTGAATATCAATTGACAAGTCCACGTGCAAGAAATACATACAAATACATAGAAATACATGTGCAATGCCAAATACCTCGAGGAGGGGCAGCCCAGTATATGTACACATGAAAATGTCTATCAATTGATGTGCATGCTCGAACTGCTCCTTAATCTTCCGATCGTAGAAACGGGAAACAGAATGCACGTGCAATTATGTCATAATTCAGGAGAGATAAGCGCCAATCGGAAGACAAAACATTGTTTAATTATTACTGGTGAAGAAAATACTACTAGATCTACATTTTCGTTCTGGATAGTTACCCTACTTGGACGTATAGTAGCAGGCCTGACCCGAGCAAGCGACTGCAAATCAACCTAAGCTATTTAGAGATTAGCAGGTGATTCACCACTGGTGTTATATGTTCCTGGATTATAGGATCAAGCTCTTGGACCTAGAGATCAGCTGGAGCAATGCTCCTCTGAGCCTCAAAGCTCCTTCAAGGTCTTGGCTCGTGAATGCTTTCCATGTTGGCATTCTCACAAAGCTGTAGGCTTTTTAAGAACTCGAATAGTAGTAGGCTTCTTCAGCAATCCGTGATAGGCTTTATCACAGTTTATCCCGCATCTTCTCACGAACCATTCACAGGTCCATTCGGAAAACGAGCACACGCCTCGGTAGGGTCGGGTGAGTCCGGTACCGCGGATAACCGATGGCCAGACTTTAAGATATTGAGATTATCGACTCTCTAATCAACGAGATTAAGATAAAAAGGCTTGTTGTAGAGTCCAGACAACCCGAGATGCCGAGGTCGGGTGGAACTGTAGCGTGGGTTGAGAGTTTATGACAGCCGGGGTTGAAGAGAATATGTCGGGGCAGTTTGCTATACGGGCGGGCTCGGAGCTGCTGGGGCATAACCCATAACCCAATAACCCCACAGGGAAAACGAAATGCTTATTATTAGCATGATGACGATTGATCTGTAGAATGGGCGGAAAAAGATGGGAAAGCGCGGAGAATGCGATTATCGGAATGAAGCAGAGCTCCCCGGGATTAGGTCTTTGTTGGGCGGATCAAGGCATGGGGCAAGGGTTCGGTGGAAGAAAGCACCGAAGTACATACGTATACTGATAAGTGGTGAATGTATTTATACTGGAGGCAACCGGCGGTTGAATTGTTGCAATTGATAAAATTGAATTGCAGCCGGCTATTGTTAGTGAGTGTTCAACGAGTGAGTGACTCCGCAACCCCCGGATTTCCGCTCCCGTCGCGGGCATGTTTCTGACAGTATTCGGATTGTATTCGCAACGTTTTCTTTGCTTTTCTTTTCTTGTCTGATAAATTGGACAATTGTTGCATTATTATCCTTGTGCTGACTGCGCCGTCGTATTGGCAACAGCAGCTGATCAGGAAAAAAAAGACGAGATAACGACGAGTCGAGTGAGTCAGGCACTACCTCACCGGTTCACCGCAGACTCCAAGAGTTCCAAGAGCGCGCATTGCATCGCTTGGCCGCGGAGCACAGAATCTTTCTCGTTAGGGGATCCCGGTGAGCGCAGTTTTTTTTGTTTTCTAATGTGGTTTGCCAAACATGCCGATCTCGTTGCGGCGGGACGGCGGCAGTGACGCACAGAGATTAGCATGGCTTTTCTTGACTGTTGGTGTTATGCGATTCTGTTATCAGAGAGCGGGAGGTCTCCACATGCCGGGGCGGGTCACGGGACCGCCAGCTTCCAACTTGTCACTCATTTCTGCGATCCTGCAGCGGCCTAGTACACAGCAGGCTGAAGAGTTGACCAATTGCTGCGTGGCTGGTGCTTGTTGACCAGTCTGCGGGCCCCGCGTTCCCACCCCCACTACGCTGCTGATCTGAGCGCCAAGCGTGCGAGATCTACTGCCATGATCAACTATTGATGTTTGCCAATATGCCGAGAGATATACTGCTGATTGCTGACCGGTGTGCGGCGCAGAACACAGTAACATAGCAACGAGATACTGCAGCAGCGACAGCCACGGTACAGCGCCGTACCGTATTATACGCCGTACCGTCCCCCCCCGCAGCCAATCAGCGCGCTCGTAGCGGCCATTCCGCCGCGTGATTGGCCGTCGGCCGGGTCTTGCTCCGGTCACGGCGCCCGCCCCGCCGAGCTTCTTGGAGTTCTCGGCCTGCTTGGCCCAAAAGCCCAAAAGCATCGCCAGAGCCCTTATAAAACTTGCTCCCCTCGTCCCTTCCTCGCCTTCCTCGCCGTCTGTCCTCCATACCCCGTGTTCTTGCTAGGTGACGGCTGTCACTGCAGCTGCCTATCCTCCATACCGTCCATACCCCTCAATTGTTATCCCCATCTACCCCTCCTTCACTCTCCCTCCCTCCTTCCTTCACTCACTCACTCAATCTACTCACAATGGCGACCGACGCCGCCAACCTCCGCGAGGAGGCCATTGATGACTCCGAGCTCACTGATGACAACTTCCATGCCGACTCCGTGCACCACCGGCTGCGCGCCAACTCCACCATCATGCACTTCCAGAAGATCCTCGTCGCCAACCGAGGCGAAATCCCCATCCGTATCTTCCGTACCGCCCACGAGCTGTCCCTGCAGACTGTCGCCGTCTACTCGTGGGAGGACCGTCTGTCCATGCACCGTCAAAAGGCTGACGAGGCCTACATTATTGGCAAGCGCGGCCAGTACACTCCCGTCGGCGCCTACCTGGCCGGCAATGAGATCATCAAGATTGCCCTGGAGCACGGCGTGCAGCTGATCCACCCGGGTTACGGCTTCTTGTCCGAGAACGCCGAGTTCGCCCGCAATGTTGAAAAGGCAGGCCTCGTCTTTGTCGGCCCTACCCCAGACACCATCGACTCCCTCGGTGACAAGGTCTCTGCCCGCCAGCTGGCCATCAAGTGCGAGGTGCCCGTCGTCCCCGGTACCCCGGGCCCCGTCGAGAAGTTCGAGGACGCCAAGGCCTTTACTGACACTTATGGCTTCCCCATCATCATCAAGGCTGCCTTTGGAGGTGGTGGCCGTGGTATGCGTGTGGTCCGCGACCAAGAGAGCCTGAAGGACTCCTTTGAGCGTGCCACTTCCGAGGCCCGCTCGGCCTTTGGAAACGGTACCGTCTTTATCGAGCGTTTCCTCGACAAACCCAAGCACATTGAAGTCCAGCTCCTGGGTGACAACGAAGGTAACGTGGTTCACCTGTACGAGCGTGACTGCTCGGTTCAGCGTCGTCACCAAAAGGTCGTCGAACTGGCCCCGGCCAAGGACCTGCCCGTCGATGTGCGCGACAAGATCCTCGCAGACGCCGTCAGGCTGGCCAAGTCGGTCAACTACCGCAATGCCGGTACTGCCGAGTTCTTGGTCGACCAGCAGAACCGCTACTACTTTATCGAAATCAACCCCCGTATCCAGGTTGAGCACACCATCACAGAAGAAATTACCGGCATTGATATTGTCGCCGCTCAGATCCAGATTGCCGCCGGTGCTACCCTTGAGCAGCTCGGTCTCACACAGGATCGCATCTCCACTCGTGGATTTGCCATCCAATGCCGTATCACCACTGAAGACCCGGCCAAGAACTTCTCCCCCGACACTGGAAAGATCGAGGTGTACCGCTCTGCTGGTGGTAACGGTGTTCGTCTCGACGGTGGAAACGGTTTTGCCGGTGCCATCATCACACCTCACTACGACTCCATGTTGGTCAAGTGTACCTGCTTGGGTTCCACATACGAAATCGCTCGCCGAAAGATTATCCGTGCCCTTATTGAATTCCGTATTCGCGGTGTCAAGACCAACATTCCCTTCCTGGGCTCTCTTCTGTCGCATCCCGTCTTTATTGACGGCACTTGCTGGACTACTTTTATTGATGATACCCCTGAATTGTTCTCTCTCATTGGCGGCCAGAACCGCGCCCAGAAGCTGCTGGCGTACCTTGGAGATCTCGCTGTGAACGGAAGCAGCATCAAGGGACAGATTGGCGAGCCCAAGTTCAAGGGCGAAATCATCCAGCCCGTGCTGCTTGACAACGCTGGCAAGCCCATTGACGTTTCTCAACCGGCCACACAAGGATGGAAGCAGATTTTGGATAAAGAAGGCCCAGAGGCATTTGCCAAGGCTATTCGCGCCAACAAGGGCTGTCTCCTTATGGACACCACCTGGCGAGACGCCCACCAGTCGTTGCTTGCTACGCGTGTGCGAACAGTCGACCTCTTGGGCATTGCCAAGGAGACGAGCCATGCCTACAGCAACGCCTACAGTTTGGAATGCTGGGGAGGTGCTACCTTTGATGTTGCCATGCGTTTCCTTTATGAAGATCCTTGGGACCGTCTTCGCAAGCTGCGTAAGGCTGTTCCTAACATTCCCTTTCAGATGCTTCTCCGTGGCGCCAACGGTGTTGCCTATTCTTCGTGAGTTCAATCCTAATTTATTTGAAAAAAAAAAAAAAAAAAATTCTAATGAATGACCGTGATAGCCTCCCTGACAACGCTATTTACCACTTCTGTAAACACGCCAAGAAGAACGGAGTGGATATCTTCCGTATCTTTGACGCATTGAACGACGTTGACCAGCTCGAGATCGGTATCAAGGCTGTCAAGGCTGCCGGTGGTGTTGTCGAAGCCACCATGTGCTACAGTGGAGACATGTTGAACCCAAGCAAAAAATACAACCTCGAATACTACCTCAGCTTGGTTGACAAGATCGTCTCCATGGGCACACATGTTCTGGGTATCAAGGATATGGCCGGTGTGCTCAAGCCCAAGGCTGCTACCCTTTTGGTTGGCGCTATTCGCAAGAAATACCCTGACCTCCCGATCCATGTTCACACCCACGACTCTGCTGGTACTGGTGTTGCGTCGATGGTTGCCTGCGCCCAGGCCGGCGCTGATGCCGTTGATTCCGCTACTGACAGCTTGTCTGGTATGACTTCTCAGCCCAGTGTGGGTGCCATCCTGGCTTCTCTCGAAGGCAGCGAGTTTAGCCCGAACCTCAACGTCCAACACGTTCGTGCTATCGACGGATACTGGCAACAGTTGCGTCTCCTCTACTCTCCTTTCGAGGCTCACTTGACTGGTCCGGATCCTGAAGTGTACGAGCACGAAATCCCCGGTGGCCAGCTCACCAACCTCATTTTCCAGGCCAGCCAGCTTGGCCTTGGTGCCCAATGGGCAGAGACCAAGAAGGCGTATGAGGCAGCCAACGATCTTCTCGGAGACATTGTCAAGGTTACCCCTACTTCCAAGGTCGTTGGTGACTTGGCTCAGTTCATGGTGTCCAACAAGCTTAGCGCTCAGGACGTTATTGACCGAGCTGAGCAGCTAGACTTCCCAGGCTCCGTCTTGGAGTTTTTGGAGGGTCTCATGGGCCAGCCATATGGCGGCTTCCCCGAACCATTGCGCTCCAGGGCGCTGCGCAACCGCCGCAAGCTTGACAAGCGTCCTGGTCTGTACCTGGAGCCCCTTGACTTGGTCAAGATCAAGAACGACATCAAGGAGAAGTTTGGCAATGCCACGGAAACAGATGTTGCCAGCTATGCCATGTACCCCAAGGTCTTTGAAGACTACCGCAAGTTTGTACAAAAGTATGGTGACCTTTCGGTCTTGCCGACACGGTTCTTCCTGGCCAAGCCTGAACTTGGCGAAGAATTCCACGTCGAGCTTCAACAGGGTAAGGTGCTCATCTTGAAGCTGCTTGCCATTGGCCCTCTGTCGGAACAGACTGGTCAACGTGAGGTCTTTTACGAAGTGAACGGTGAAGTCCGTCAGGTGACTGTCGACGACAACAAGGCGGCCGTCGACAACACGGCTCGCACCAAGGCCGACCCTACCGACACCAGCCAGGTCGGAGCTCCTATGAGCGGTGTTGTTGTGGAGGTTCGCGTCCACGATGGTCATGAGGTCAAGAAGGGCGATCCTATTGCTGTTCTTAGTGCTATGAAGATGGTAAGCTCTTACGTCTCACTCTGATTTGAACCAAAACTAATTATTATAGGAAATGGTTATTTCCGCTCCTCATCACGGAAAAGTGTCGAGTCTGTCGGTCAAAGAAGGCGATTCTGTGGACGGCCAGGACCTTGTTTGCAAGATTGCCAAGTAGGATTTTTTTAGTTTATTTTCATATGTTACGGTTGGGTAATGTCGTATGGCGAAAAGTCACGATGTTTTAGTTTTTTCCTAGTTAACAACAACGATATCATTTGGTTGAGGTAGACAACTTGAGTCTTTTCTATGCGTAAATTATCTGGTAATTTAAATACGGTAATTAGGCATGCTTAATAAGCGCCGCATATAAGTTAACTATCTTGCTACTTAAAGCCGAGTGATAATCCCGACTTTATACCAACCTCGCATCAATTGACTCCTTGTATATCGACTGCATCTTGCCAATTATTTAATGAACAGATAAATAGCCCGTCCAATGGTTTTGTATCTTGCTGGTATCGTTTTCGTGCAGCTTTGTATTGTCGTGGTTATTTACAGTTTCATCCGATTATCGGCGAGGCTTAAACAGCTCATACTGCTGTTGCGAACGGGGGGTGAAAGGACGGGCACCACTGCAGCGAGTGTGTACAAACCAGAAACGACTTACAACACAATGGATGCACTCGCGCGCGAACCTACGCTGCTGAGTCTTGGGCCGCACGGGTACATCCAAGGATCACGCCTGCGCGAGCCCGCCACTGCTTCTTCAAGCGACCTCGAAAAAGCGGAAAACACATATCTAGTACGCTATTTCGGCGGTGTGCGATACGCTCTTCCGTCACAAAGGCAGCGGTGGGGTCTCGCGAGGCCGCTGCCTGATGGGTACGAGTATGGCACGCAAACGAACCCCGGAAACTGTGAGGGAGCGACGGTGCCATGTCCGCAGATGAATGCTGTGGGCGATGAGGATTGTTTTCGGTGTAATGTGTGGGTGCCAGAGGGGGAGGTGCCGGAGGGTGGTATGTCTCTTTTCTATCTTTTTTGGGGGAGTTGAAGCTAATGGGACTGACTGGTGTAGGATGGCCGGTTGTGTTTTATATACGTATGTTTTTTTTTATTTCTGACTACGGAGGTGATATGTTGGTGCTGACTGGTCTAGATGGTGGCTTCCTGCAAATGGGCAGCCCGAATGAATCCAACGTAGCCCGACTCCTGGGCGAGACGAGTCTCAAATGCGTCTTCGTCGCGCCGGCGTACAGACTCGCTGTTCTCGGATTCCTCAGCTCGAGAGAGCTCATGCAAGAGGCCGCTGCTGCGGGTGAGCCCAGTGGGAACCAAGGCTTTTGGGACCAGCGAATGGCGCTGGAGTGGACGAGCAAGTATATTCACTTTTTCGGCGGGGATGCGGAGAATATTACTGTTGCTGGGTATTCTGCTGGTACGTCTGCTTTCTTACAAAGACGGAAAATAGACTGACTGATAGTAGGCTCGTATTCCGTGTTCCATCAACTCGCGCACGACTTGTACTTACCCAAAGAACAAAACATAATCCGCCGAGCCATCATGTTCTCCAACGGCCCTGGCGTACAGCCCAAATCGGCAGGGAGCTCGCAGGAGCAATTCGACGAGCTGCTCACCGCGTTGGAAATTCCTCTCAACACACCCGCCGCAGAAAAACTTTCGCTTCTGAGACGCACGCCTGTGGAGCGATTAATTGAGGCAAGTCTTCAAGTGACCCATCACCAATACCGCCCCTGGAACGATGGACAATTCATCTCCACCCGACTGTTCTCCGACATCGACAACGGCGACTTTGCGCGGCGCATGCTCGAGCGCAATGTCCGACTTATGAACGGCGAATGCCGCGACGAGCATTTCCTCTACGGAACATGGCACACGCCTGACGACTCCCTTGAATCGCTGCGCCAACGCCTCGAAGTCGACTACCCGCGCGAAGCCTGCAATGCCCTGATCAATCTATACTACCCCGACGGAAAACTCCCTGCAAACTGCTCCGACTGGCAAGACGCCTTTGGCCGCATCTACGCCGACGCGCAGGTACACATGCTCGAACGCGGATTCGTCAATGCTTTGAGTCAGGCTGGTGCGGGAGCGTTGGTGTTTCGGTATCGCATCGAGTATCGCGTGAAATGCGTACCGTTCCCGCCGGACTGGGGCGTCACGCATTCGTCGGACGTGGCGATGTGGTTTTGGGGCAATGGGCTGGTGCTAGAAGAGGAGGAGAAGCAGATTGTGTCAGAAGCACTAATTGAGCCGTTGGCGAGGTTTGTCAGGGGGGAGGAGGATGTGCGGTGGCATGCAACGGGAGAAGAGGGCATCCGGCAGGTGAGAAGGTTGAGGCCGGATGGAAGTGTTGATATTTGGCGTGATGAGATGTGGGAGCAGGGGGTGAGGGTGTGGGAGGCTGTGAGAAAGGCGCAGTCGGGGGAGAAGGCGAAGTTGTAGATATAATACATACGAGAGCATATGCAAATGCAATATCATCGTGTATATCCCTAACAGCTCAGTCGATCATGACGTCGATGAACCACGGAGCGGAAACGGAGTTGACATTTTTACACACATTACACCGTTGACAGTACCCCGTACACTGTAAGGCGAATCAATAATACAATGCTTATTGAAACCGCTACGTACCACCCAATTGGCCATTTTTCTGTCTGGTATGTAATTGACGTATTCCCCGCAGATCGGGATGAGCAGAACGGCCCCACAAAGCGTCATCGATTCCCCGGACTTTGGTGATGGGAATACGGACGAGGATCCAATGGGCGGTGAGTTCAGGGCACCATGTTGGTATGCAGTACGTACTGTTAGTTTCAGTGGATATACGCTGTATTGTATGGTTTGTTATTTAACGGCTTGACCATGTAAGTATAAAAAAGGCCGTGTTTACTACATATACATTATTAGTGTATTGGTATACTAGAACTCTCGATATTTTGGAAAATGACCAGAAGGTTTCGAAGGCGTAGCCCCTACTTCCACTCTGGGATGTCTATGCAGCCTGACATTGAGGACCATCACTGGCTACCACGGCACGGGACCGCGGGGTATAGTCTCAATGGAGTTTCGGCTTCATAATTGTTGATATTTTCTTCCAGTGATTGCTGAACCTTCTGAAGAGAGTCCTCTCATGCTCTGTGACAGCATCTGTATTGAGGCGAAGGGCAGCAGTGGTCAACACATAAACCAGAGCACACGAACCAAAGTTGCTCTCGAACCGCGAACACACAGATCCAACATCTCGACGGGGGAGTTGTGGGTCAGTGTACTTAAGCACCTGAGCTTCCCATTGAGGAGATTTAGGATTCTGGCCATCGCCCAAGTCGATCCATTTGGTTACGATTAGCACCCGAGTTTTGCCATCACCACCGTCAGTCTCTATATCCTGAAGCTGAAACTGAAAATCAACAAGACACTTGTGGCATTGATACATTAGAGAAGTGGCATTCTCTTTCTCTGCCTCGGACGAGTGGGCAAATTCTTTGCAAGCATCGTCGAGGTAGATATGATGGCAGATTTCCATATAGACAGAGTCAGCCAGCGACATAACATCATGGCAGAAAGTCGGCATCCTCGCACACTGCTGAACTAGCAAGACCAAGGAGTTTCCCGCCTCATTCTCGTCGTACCCTGGACAGACCTGGGCTTCGACAGACAACAGGGTCGTGACACCGTCGCTCTTTGGCTGTATTACCTCCACGTGGGATAAAGAGTCGGTTGAGAGGTCATATTTGGGGCCAAAGTGGTACCTCCTCAATGCGAGCTGCAGATGAACAAAGTGAAAAAAAGTAAGTGGTATCCCCTTGCTTATTGTTGTTCGTGAAGCTTGTAACAGACATGACAGAAAAAGTATGAAGGGATGTCGAGTGAAATCCTGGTGAGGAGGTCCTCTCGATTCTTGCCGTCTTGTTCACAATGCCTCGAAAACTGGAGCGAATCGCTTCCGATCTTGAGCAAAAGGACATGTGAGCATATCAGTATGATCAGCTCGGTCGGCAGCTGTTCGAGTAGACTGTGTTGTACATGACGGTTGGTGTCTTTTTGTGAAATAAGAAGCTATACGGTCAAGTAGAGCCGCCATTTGACTGTTAATCACAGCACTCTGCTAGTAGATGAGACATTCTGCTCCTATCTTTTTGAAGGAAAAAGCTTCGTACCGGACAATGTCGACTGGTATATCATGTTGACGATGCCATGAGCTGTAAATGCGGCAGTGACAGAACCGACGCACTAACTGTAATAGGTTTGGCGCATACAGCTAGCGTTGACTGAGACGTAAAAGCGGGGAAATGACGCCGCGATGTACCGCTAGCGGTCATTTTCAGCGTCAATGGATTTCATTGTATGTTTGCTTTCTGACTGGCCGCCTGGCTACAGACGTCACGCAACTTTGTACGAAGAAGAATCCCTGGAATGCGGTATTGTATTTACGATTGTCTGGACCAAAGTTTAGAGTATTAGTAATTGGTCTCCGGGTCTCTGGTCTCTGGGGCAGTATATTAAGCATGTCGCATGACCTCCCTTCGTCGATTACGTAGCTTCCCTGTACCTACCTCACTTGATTATCACTACGTATCAGTATCTCTGCCAGACAAGACCAAAAACTACGTACAAGTCAATCAGACATCAATCAAAATGACAGACAACACCGGCTCCTCCCCTCCCCGCCGCCACTGGAACGGCGAAGTCGGGGCGCGCCATGAACACCAAAACGTGTGGATGAACGGCGGCATCCGGTCTCCCGCGGGCCCGGCTCCATGGGCTGGCTGGGACGCTGACAAAAAGCGCCGCGTAGGCTCTCTCTTTCTTTTTGTTACCTATTCAATATCTGACAGATGGTAGGCATCTGAGGCATCTGCCAAGTCCACTGGCAGCTCCTCCTCCTCGGCCGCGGGAAAAGGAAATAAAACGCCCCTGTTTGACAAGCTGCATGCGCAGAAACGAGGCAGCGTGGGCGATGCCAGTTCGGCAGAGCGCAGAAAGAGTTGGGCGGAGATGGCGCCGGAGAAGAACTTTTTGGCGAAGCTGTGGCATGGGTATACTCGGGGGCCGAACCAGTAGTATCAAAGGAAAAAAGAGATATCAGTATTGATTGTTATGCGTTGTTCCCATCTTGTCGTGTATTGAATGTTATGAGTTGTCATCTTGTCGTGTATTATGAATTGATGTGCCTGTGTTAGCTGTACTCAAATTGATAACGTTTTCATGGACCCATTCTGAAAGAGAAAAAAAAGGTAGACGAGCATATAATATCATTCATGCATGTTATCCTAGCACCCTATGGCGAGCTATGTTTGATAACGAGTCCATCTTCAGGGCATTCGTCTAAAAAGAGACGAGACGCTGGACTGGGCATTCCATCAATCTTGACTCAAAGTTGACGGGAAACTGCCTTCTTTTTTCTTTTTTAAAATTGAGACAAGGAAAAAAAAGTATTTTTCGTAAAATAGCGCCCAATTATTTCACCATTTCACCATTTCCCACAACAAACATAACCCGACCTTTTCCTTCACCCACAGAGAGAAAAAAAAGATTTACCGCACAATACCCTCGAAGCGGTTCTTGAACCACTTGACGGTCTCTTGCTGGTTGATGCGGTGGTTGACACCAATGCGGGAGTTGGCACGACGGCGCTTGGCGACACGCTCACCAGGACGGGTCCTAATATTGTCAAAAATTGAACCCAAGAAAAACCGTAAAGATTGTTCACTCACATGCAGCAGTAGAAGTCCATGCCGTAGATACCGATACCAGGGTCGTACTTGATACCCAAGTCGATGTGCTCGCTGATACCGAAGCCGAAGTTGCCGGTCTCGGAGAAGTTGCGCTTCCTCAGTTCGTATTCCTTGACCTTGAGGCCACGCTCCAGGATTTCCTCGGCCTTGGGGCCACGCACGGTGACGTGAACGGAGATCTTTTCGTTACGACGGATACCGAAGGTACGGACGGTGTAGCGGGCCTTGCCTGGACGATATCAGCTTTGTTTCGAATTTCACCTCGAATATTTCGAATATTCGAATGATTCGTTCTGGATTCATACTGTAAACAGGAGTTTGACCGCTCAGCTGCTCGAGCACCTTGGCAGCACGGGTGAGTCTGTCACCAGATTCGCCGACCGAGATGTTCAGCACGAGCTTTTGGATGCGCAGCTCGCGCATAGGGTTGGCGCTCTTGTCATTTCCTTCCGCCTGCATTTTGTTAGAATAATAAAAACCACGATTAAAAGTAGTCTCGACGTACCATGGCGACGTGTGTGTTGTGGGTGGTCGACTCGTTGGATGGATCGAAGTGGTCTCTCGACTTCAAGATCTCTCGAGAAAGTTGTGCAAAAGTCGTTGTGGGCGAGACATTGGGAAGCGAAAGCCCTAGTGGCTTGGCACTTGCTCGGTTGCGCTTAGCGCCAGACGCCCGCGACGCCTTTCCTTTTCGGGCCGGGCTTAGCCGCCCTGCAAAGAGCAAAGTCACGCTTGTTTTCTCCATCGGGCTTTGCGACGAGCTCTCTGCGCGCCTTTGTTAACAACCGTCCAACTGTCAGGCACCAGACAGTCAGTTTATCGTGTGGATATTTCTCTTTGGAAACTGCAAGTCGCATTCGTGCGCTCCGATTCAGAATGGCGGCCAACAAGCAGGGTAAAATGGTACGGTCTCCCCACTGCAAGCTTTATGAACATACCTTTGGTTGACCGGCACAGCTGACAACTCTCTAGCAAAACCTGGTATGGATATATTTCACCAAATTCTAGAGTCTTCTTGTACTTACTTACGCAGATCAACTATCGCATGCGTGTGACGTTGAACGATGGTCGACAGATGACCGGCCAGATGATGGCATTTGACAAGGTAGCTTAGCTCGCCCAGCATACGTCTCTCTGTACTGACCTCTCTCCAGCACATGAACCTCGTTCTCGCCGACACAGAAGAATTTCGCCGCGTCAAGCGGAAAGCCACCAAGCAGGCCCCCGGCGCCGCCGCCGCCCCGCTCGTCGAAGCTGAGGAAAAGCGAACTCTTGGATTGACTATCGTTCGTGGCACAAACGTCGTCTCGTGCTCGGTAGACGGACCTCCTCCTGCAGACCCCTCAGCGCGTCTGGGAACCAGTGTGCCTGGCGTTCCTTCTGGCGCTGCCACACTTTCAGCCGGTCCTGGTATCAGTAGGCCCGCTGGACGAGGCCTGCCCGTTGGACTTGGTGGTCCCGCCGCTGGTGTTGGAGGCCCTGCTCCCGGTGGCTTTGGAGGCTTCGCACCTCCGCCTCCTGGAGGGTTCCCTGGTGGCCCGCCGCCTGGGTTTGGTGGACGTGGAGGACCGCCTGGAGGACCTGGTAAGTTTTGCTGTACTCTTCATATGGAGATTATGTCCACTGACATGTATTTTTAGCTGGCTTTGCGCCCCCTGGATTCCCTCAAGGTGGTCCTGGTGGACCTCGTAAGTTTGACTGAAACTGTTGTTGAATTGAATCTATACTAACAGCTGGCAGCTGGAGGGTTCCAACCACCTCCCGGATTCCAACCTCCCGGCCAAGGCCGTGGATACCCACCTCCTGGTTTCGGTGGACGATGATTTTAGCCTGACACGTCGGAGGCGACACGAAAAGGTTATGCAACATTCTCGAAAGCAAACAAATACGGTGGTCTCAAGGTTGTTTTGAAAAAAGTCTTGCTATTTCCCCCCTATTTCAAGTTCGGCTCTGAACCGAAAACCGCCGTGATATTGGGTACTACTGCTGCATCTATAAAGGATTCTTACCTATCAACTAATATCACGACAAAGGCGTTGTGGCGCATGTGGATGACGGTGTGAACAAGCGGAAGAAGTGTAGTTATAATATAAACAGAGATTCCATCTGCCTAAGAGAGTCTTTATCTATTATTTTGGTTTTTTCATCCTATACCTATCATCCTATCACTCTATGAACCTATCAATATTCCTTGTAAAATGTGTCACGTGACCCCGGTGTGGTCGGCACGGCAGCCGATGCCGGTGGGGAGAGATTGCGCTTTAACTCCGTCCGGTGAACAGCTTTCCTCGCCAGCTGCAGACCTCGACGACATCTTTCAGTTTTACTCGTCCAACGCAGTTCGATAATTCCTCAAAATGGCGGCCGCTGTCAAAGCTATCAATGCGAAGATTCGCTCTAACAAGGTCCTTGACTACTTTTGCTCAACACGTACGTGCAATGCGATACAGAACTCGGGGGTGTTTACACCTTCTATCTTGATTGTTGAATCGAGAAGAATACTCTCGGAGATCATTTCTGTTCCTTTCTTTGCAGGGGGGAAGTTTTGCTAACATCATTGGTTTACCACAGACTTCTGGGGCCCAGCTTCCAACTTTGGCATTCCCATCGCTGCCGTCTTGGACATTCAAAAAGACCCTGAGATGTACGAAAACCCTCACCCAATTCCTTTTTGAGATGGACAACTCGCTAATTCATATGTGATATTAGCATCTCCGGATCCATGACCGGCGCCCTGGTCATCTACTCGGCCACCTTTATGCGCTACTCCATGGCCGTCACGCCCAAGAACTACCTTCTTTTCGCATGCCACGCTATCAACTTTGGTTCGCAGTTGACACAAGGATACCGATACCTGAACTACTGGAAGTACGTCTCACACCTACTCAATTTGCACTTGTTTGAAAACCTTCTAACATCCGTGTCTCTGTTTACAGCTGGGGAGGCCGTGAAAAGTCTCTTGCTCTCAAGGGTGGGGAATAAAACCATTATATCTTTGGCATTGATTACTCTGGCTTGGCTGCTTTCGTTTTTCTTTTGTTTTGTGTGTGTGTGTGTGTGTGTGTGTACACTTGTCTCATAATTCTCTTTTGATGTAATAACTATTCATCAATTTATTTTGAATGATAGAAAGTGATTTGACTCGCGTTGGGTTGAGACTGTAATCATCGGACTTTTGAGTAATATTGTGAGTGAATGGAATAGAATATGTGTATATTGGACAACTTCAATGTTGACAATGGCCAGTTTTGAGGTTCATGGATTCAGTGAGATAACTCTGCCGGATAGGCTCCAGTTGTCATTACACTTCACGTCTCAACAGTAAAAACGCCTTACAGACTACTATATTCACGGAGGTTTATTCCATTCAGTTCATTGAAATCTATACCAAAAACACATGACGTAATAAACCAACCCCAAAATACAATAATGAGACATGTCGTCAACCAAAGAAAATCAGATAGATGGATACAGCATGTTGAAACGCCGCTATAGAGTACACATCCTTATGTATCACAGTATCCAGGCGCAGGCGGCGTAGGGACACCAAGCCAGTTATAGACGGTGAGTGCAGTGGTATAGAAACAGCATATTAAGCCGAATACAGCAAGCGTGATGTCGGCAAGACGCTGGAAACGAGTTGTTGCGCAGGCTCTTAGGTGGAGCAGGGGCTAGAGTGGAAATGTTAGTAGAGTTACTTTTAGTAAGAGAGAGGAGACTAACCGGGTAGACGTAAACAAGAGGCACGCAGGCAAAACTACCCACGAGCGAGACAAATTTATCAAGGTCTTCCGCACCGCCCCAGGCTACAAATGCGCAGAACATGACAAGCATGAAGCGGAAAAAGTTCTTCTTCCACTTGATACCAGGGTTGTACTTGCCACTGCGAGTGAAGAGTTCGTTCTCAGTGATACGAATGGCAGGGAAAAGCTGCAGAGGCGTGCTCAGCAAGATCGCCAGTGAATACAAGAATTGAACTGCATTCACAAACTTGTCATCCTGTGGGAGGTTAAGAAGGACGACAGTCTTTGTGGCGGATCCATATGCCGCGTAGCTGACAGCGCCAGCCGACAAAAAGATAACGGTGATGATGACCATAATGATGGCCAGTACCCCAGGAAACTTTTTGGGATGGGCCATCGACTCCTGGATGGGAATAATCAACCCAACGCCCTCGTAGGTGAAGATAGCAGTTCCAATAAACAGGGTCCACGAATTTGCATTAAAAGGAATGATATCGGACACGCCCTTTTGGTCAACAATCGTACTGATGTCGTAGTAGAACAGGTAGATCAAGCCCAGCATAATGAAGACATCAGCTATCAGAGCGGTGAATCCCAGCTTGCTAATATCACGAATCAACGACAGTGGGAGGAAGATGACCAGCTGCATCAGGACCATGAACTTGATGTCGATATAAGTCATGCACTTGCTGACAGCCAGAATGAAGGCCTGGAGATTCTGAGATGTGAAGACAATGTATGCAGAGACGAAGCCTAGTTGACTGAGCACGATGGATACAAGAATAACTCGCCTCATCCACTTTCCGTATAAGACACCTCCAATATCGCCAAATGACCCCTCGACCTTGAGGCGAGAGTTGACCAGGAGGATAAAACAGTAGAAACTGAGTAACGAAACAACGAGGAGAACCACTGAGCTGAAGATCATGCCTCCGTTCAAGAATGCACGAGGCAAGAACAATACACCTGTACCCACAAATGATTTCAACAGAAGAAGCGCAGCTCCCATTGGAGTTGTTGTCCCCTTCGGAGAGCGTTCCTTGTACTTGCGTTTCTTGCGACCAGGTGTTTCCGGGCGTAGTAATGATGTGCCTTCACCTGGCTCGGCTTCGTCACTGGCCCAGGCATCAGATGAAAAGTATTCGCCCGGTCCGAGCGCTTCATCGTCTTCTTCAAGCTCCTCGCCGGCAAAATGGCCATACAAAGTCAAGAATTCAAGAAAGTTGCTTGTCAGGAATTGAGGCTGCGCCGAGACAGGATGGCCGGCGTCGTGTGATCCTCGAGGGCCGGGACTCCCTAGAGTTCTTCGGAGATGGTCTCTTCGGAAACCTCCGGGCACAAGAATCGAGTTTATATTCATAGTCTCGCTCTCAGGTTCCGGCCGATTGACACTAAAGCTCCTACTACGAAGAGGCCGTCTCAGACCAGAGACTTGAGCTTCCGCATCTTCTGTCCAGCGATAAATCTCTCGTGTGACATCGCCGCCTTGTAACCGCAGGCTTGAGAATTCATCCTCATCAATGCCATTTCCAATCTCACTGTGCGACTCCGACTCTCGTGGATCGACGTCGGGAGGTAGCACTAGATGTCTCTTCACGACTTCGGGGTCTTCAATACCACCACGATTCGACTCTGTACCATCATCGATGGGCCTGGACTCGAACGACCCATAGTGTGAGCGAGGAATCCTATCCAAAGATGGCTGGTGGTTAAGAGCGTTCACGAGAGGAGAGCCCTGTGGAGGGGTGCCCCGTAAAGATTGACTAGGGTCTCTGAGGGCTGAAGCTATAGCAGACTGTCCTGGACCTGGTAGAGATGACTGGTTCTCAAGAGCTGGAAGATGCTCATTGTGCACCACAGGTGTGGCTGTCACAGATCGTACTGACGAAGGGGTGCCGGTAAACGAGCTTTGCGGGACGGGAGACGCAAGTCGCGCGATAGACGATTCTCGCTGAGCTGGCGAAGACGCTCGACCAGGTGAGCTTGCGATCTGCAGAGGCTGCGAGGAAGCTCCCTCGTCATTGAGAGCCATGTCGTCGATCGTAGATAAAGAGGTGCAGGCGGGATGGCCAGGACGGGGGAAAAGACTGATTTACTGTGGGATGACCATGCGGCACAGAGAGCTTTGATTTATTTCTTCTTGTCGCCGTGAAGTACAAGAAGAATTGGTGGAGGTAGATGGAGCTGAGAGAGCGACGAGAACATCGTCTCCAAGTCTCCAACGGCGGAATCAGGTGGTCCGGTCACCCCCCACCGGCGCGGGTGTTTGCTCTGTTTGTTTAGTGATATGCACTGTGAAGTCATCACCTGCCCTGCAATTCTCCAACTCCAAGAGAGGGACGGGTCTATCTTTTGCAGATCTGTCGCGTTTTCAGTTGGAAACGCAGCGCTAACTGGGGGCAATTAACGGCTCTACCGTTCGGTGCATTTCCTTATTGACATTGAATTCGGTCCCGTTATCTCTTGGGCCACACAATCATGTGCTCGATTATGTGATAAACAGACATCTTCCTCTACGCCCGCTGCCTGTATAGAAAATAATGGCTATAGGAAGCTCTGGAAATTCCTCACGGGTAGTGAGTGAATCTCGACAGAGACCGGTGTTTTCGACACGATCGGCCGCGGAGGATGCAACTCGATTGGATCCTAGCGAATTGTCACCAGACAGCCCACGTCGCTTGCGTTCTTCGACTACCAACACAAGTAACCCATACGAACCGTTGACTGCGGCGTCAAAAACATCTCCACGCGGTTCATGGACACATGGACTGTTCTCTGGGAGCTTTCCGTGGCTATTTGGATTGGAAGACAGACGAAATGTCAGGAATACCCCTCCGGAGGCCATGCCGGGCGACGCCCTTGTGGACGTGGATCAGGGTCAAAAGAGACAGCCGCATAGGGCTTCCACAAGTGTAATCACACATCCAGATAAGCTAGGCACTTTTTCGGGTGTTTTTGTGCCTACTACGCTGAACGTGCTGAGTATCCTGATGTTCCTGCGGTTCGGGTTTATTCTTGGCCAAGGTGGTGTTTTGGGAATAATGGGTATGTCCTGGCATATCTCTGCTCGATATTAGTTTCTAATAATATAGGCATGCTTATCACGGCATACGCAATCAATCTGTTGACGACTATGTCTATCTCGGCTATCGCGACTAATGGGACAGTACGCGGCGGAGGAGCGTACTACTTGATCTCGCGCTCCCTGGGACCCGAGTTTGGTGGATCTATCGGCCTCGTGTTTTATATGGGATTCGTCTTCAACACCGGAATGAACGCCCTAGGTCTGATCGACTGCATTGTTCAATATTTTGGAACCGAGTCCGGGTCGTGGTCAAACTTTCTGGAAGAAGGTTTCTGGTGGACATACTTGTGGGCTACCATGGTTCTACTTCTTTGCACTGCGATATGCTTGGCTGGAAGTTCCATCTTTGCTAGAGCCAGCAATGGACTGCTAGCAATCCTTCTCATTTCCACATTCAGCATTCCTTTTTCTGCGTTGTTTAAGCGCCCTTTTACGTCTCCGGAATTGGGCGTAGAGTTTACTGGGTTTCAGGTTAAAACTTTTATGGACAACTTGAAGCCTCATCTTACCAAAGGAGCAGCAGGCAGTCAACTTAGTCACCGAGAGAATTTCCAGGATCTGTTTGGCATCTTGTTTCCAGCCACTGGAGGGATATTCGCGTATGTTTTTGTTTTTTCAGTTTTCTTTTCTTTACTTTCAGTTTCCGTTACTGATGCTACAAAGAGGTGCGAGTATGTCTGGTGATTTGAAGAACCCGAGCAAGTCGATCCCAAAAGGGACGCTTTCTGGACTGCTTCTCACATTCATCACGTACACGATTGTTATCCTGTCCATGGCAGCATCGACTACTAGGCAGTCCTTCTATAACAACGTCAATGTTCTTCAAGTGGTGAGACTCGACAAAGACAGTGGAAAATTCTGCGGCTGACTTGTTATTAGACAAATATGTCCGAGCTTGTTGTATTGCTTGGAGAATTCGCGTCCTCATTTTTCTCCTCGTTGATGGGAGTTATTGGCTCAGCCAAACTCCTCCAAGCCATTGCGCGAGACAACCTGGTCCCAGGGCTGGGAATTTTTAGTCAGGGCAACAAAAAAAGCGACGATCCCACTTTTGCGATTATCTTTACATACATTGTAGCACAAATCACGATGCTTTTTGACATCAATCAAATAGCCTCGTTTACAACCATGACATACCTGATGACCTTTTTGGCGACGAATCTTGCCTGTTTCCTTTTGAAGATTGGATCAGCACCCAATTTCCGGCCATCGTTTCACTACTTCAACTGGCAGACAGCGGCGGTGGGTGCGGTGTTCAGCGTTGCTTGCATGTTTTTCGTCGACGGTGTTTATGCGACAGGGTGCATCATTATTTTGATATTTTTGTTTGTTCTCATCCATTACACGTCGCCTCCAAAGCTATGGGGCGATGTCAGCCAGAGCCTGATTTATCACCAGGTGAGAAAATACTTGCTGCGACTTAAGCAAGAACATGTCAAATTCTGGCGGCCTCAGATCCTTCTTTTTGTGAATGACTTGGATTCCCAGTACAAAATGATTCATTTTTGCAATTCACTCAAAAAGGGAGCCTTGTTTGTTCTTGGACATGTGATTGTGACGGACGACTTTAGCGATGCTGTACCGGAAGCTCGTCGTCGACAGACTGGCTGGACCAAGTTTATTGAAAACTCCAAAGTGAAAGCGTTTACGAGTGTAACAGTGGCTCCGAGTGCAGAATGGGGCGTCCGCAATGTGGTCTTGAACTCGGGCCTGGGCGGTATGCGGCCTAATATCGTGATTATTGATCAGCATCGACCAGATGAGAGTATTGCGGAAATACTCAGCCAAAAACGAGGAAGACGCATGTCTCAAAGTGCTGGTGTAGTTCTGAGTCCCCGTGACTCTAACCAAGGCTCTGGCTCGCTGCCTTCGCAGGATGGCACGTCTGGGCAGTCGGCCCAAAGCTATCTGACCATTCTTGAAGATTTACTTTTCAAACTGCGCATCAACGTCGCTGTTGCCCGCGGGTTCGAGAACCTCGAATTACCAAGTGTCGTTGGCGAAAGCGAGAAAACGTTCATTGATCTGTGGCCCATTCAAATGTCAGCAGAGCTTGCGGCGGATCGAGAAAGCAAGAAAAACGTGCTGACGACGAATTTCGACACATATACACTCATCTTGCAGCTGGGATGCATTTTGAACACGGTGCCGTCGTGGAAGAGATCGTACAAGCTGCGGGTGGCTGTATTTGTGGAGTATGAAAGCGACGTGGAAGAGGAGCGTGGCCGGGTTTCGGCGTTACTCGAGAAGCTTCGAATCGAGGCTGAGATCCTTGTGTACGCGCTGGCCAGCGAGGGACTACAGACATATCAGGTCATTGTCAACGGCGACACGACAAATGCAAGTGACGATGTTATGGAGCAGGTAAACACTGTCCTCGGCGAAGAAACATGGTGGGCAGAAATGCAGGATCTGCGCCGTGGGACGGCAGGCTCTCGGCAAGATAGCAGAGTCTCTGGAGACAGGCCCAACTGGCCAGTTTCGCTACTGCAGCAGGGAGGCCACCGCCAGGCGTTACCACAGTTTGAGGGCATACAGCGGCTGGTGCGGTCTAGCAGAGGACAGAGGCGAAAGTCGATTTCCAGCTTCCGCGGTATGAGTGTGAATCTGGGAATGCAGACTAGCAGGTTACTTGACTCGATGGTGGACTATCAATCGGAAAGCGAAGACTCGATTAGTTCTGGAGACAACGAATTTGAGCCGTATGTGAGTGAGGAGGAGGAGGAAGAGGAGGAAGAAGAAGAAGAAGACGACGACGATGAAGGGTCCCCTACACCGCGATCTGAAGTTACAACGCCTGGGTTTAGGGACGTCATATTTCCCACAGGAGAGTCTTCGACAACGCAATCAGAAAGCAGGCCGCAAGCACTACCCCGAACACGCTCGCATGGAGACGACGACGTAGCCCCAGACATGCCGGGCGCTTCCACGACGCCCACACCTACACAACTCCACCCAGAGAAAGCGAAAACGACTCCATCACGGCCAAAGTTCGGACGAGCAGCGTCCAGTAATAGATTCACATCGTCGCCCATTCCCGAGACACGAGTGAACCCAACTGAAGAAACAGGACCGTCTATCATGTTTTCCGACTCACCGCCTGCTACAGCCGGGCGATATGGCTCGCCGTCTTCCGAGGCTACTGGACCTGTTCGCGAGTCGATATACGCATACTCCCGGCCAACATTATCCCCTGTTGCTCCTTCTACTGCTGATACTTCTTCTACTGCTGCTCCTTCTGCTTCTGCTACTGCATCAGGCTACCCCAGCCAAGCAGCGCAACCCCTCTCCTTCAACGACCTCCCCTGCCAAGCACAACACCTAATCCTCAACGAACTCATGACGCGCCAAAGCAGCAACGACACGGCGGTCATGTTCACCACGCTCCCGTCGCCGATTGAAGGGACGTGCCTGGACGAGTCGGCGAGTTTGGAGTATGTCAGTGATTTGGAGACGCTGTGTCGTGGCCTGCCGCCGTGTTTGTTGGTGCATAGTAATAGCATGACGGTGACTATGAATTTGTAGTTATTTGGGATATATTATACAGTTGACTCAAGAGCTGTAGCTACTTTATATTTGTGGAATAGAAGATTGTGAATAATACATTTCCTTGGTTAGATATCCTAGACATATCGTAATTATTATACCCGAGTCCTGAGAGACAAAATATCTATATACAAATGCTACAACGTGAAACAAAAGCCCGGTGATTAAAACAATTTCAAGAAAGGAAAAGAAGAAATAAAAAAAAAAGTAATCATCGACTCCCAATTCTCCAAAACTTCCACCCTTCACGCTTCTTCACATTATGCACACCACCACCCACACCCACCAGCTGCTCGATGCCATCATTCCCAACCGCATTCTCAAATTTCTGCTGATCGATTTCCTCACCCCCTTCATCATCCGTGGTACCATTACGCAGCACAGCGGGGTACAACACGCCCACGCCATCGCCACCAAGCGTAGTCTCAAAGCGGTCGAAATTCTCCGCGTCGAGTTTCTGCTCCAGTTTACGGAGTGTCGGTGCCGACGAGTTTGGCCGCAATAGAACGATTGCGCAGCCGCCGCCGCCTGCGCCGGTGAGTTTTGTCCAGCCGATGTTTGCGTAGTCGACAAGTTCGCGGATGCGTTCGAGGCGGGGATGGGATACGCCGAGGGACACGAGCAGGCCGTGGTTGATGCGGAACAGGGCGCCAAAGTTTTCGAGCGCTTCGTCCCTGTCCTCGTCATCAACGAAATCCGTCGTGTTGATCATCTCGTTGGCGGCGAGGGTGACCTGGTCAATCGAATTCAAGATTGACTCTGCCACGCGCGGATGCGTGTCGCACATGCGGCCGACCTTGGCGACTTCGGTTTTGGTGGAGCGTTGCTGGTTCGTGTTGACCACGAGCAACGGCAGCTCCGGAAAATCGTGGAGCGGTTTTACGGTGGGCGGTTTGGAGTAGTCGTCACGCCGAAACAGGACTGCTTTGCCGCCTGATGAGACTGTGTTGTCGACACCGCTCGGGTTCCCGTGAATGCACATTTCGCCGACAAAGGCCCAGCGGTTGATGCGCTCGATTTGTACTTCTGCTTCCTCGGGCGGTTGGTCCGGGTGTGGTCCCGCCAGCGTGCGGATTTGTAGGAGGAGTGCTGTGCTGATACACACCGAGACACTGCCACTGCTTCCCAAGCCGGCGCCGGGGGGAATGGTTGATCGGAGGGTATACACGGCGGCGTGCGAGTTGGGCGAGCCCAGCGAGAGAAACAGGTACAAAAACGCGGCGGCCGAGCTCTGCCTGATTTTGCGAATGTCCTCGGGCTCGTTGGACGAGACGGCGGCGACGTGTGGCTGCATGGCCTCGAGCAGTTCCGGGTCGAGTTCGGTGACCAAGTCGTAGTACATTTTTTTCTTTGATGGTTGCTGGAACACGTTCCAGGGCAGGCTGTCAATGTCCCAGGTGTGGTCCAGGCCAATGTCACGGAAATTGAGCGTCACGGTGCGATGCGATTTGGAGAGGGTGGTGACCAAAAGATACGAGCGCAGCGAAATGGTCGCAGCCAGCGCGGCTTTGCCGTGCACCACGGCGTGCTCGCCAAACACGATGACTTTGCCCGGCGCGGACACCATGAACGGCGGCGCCATGGGCGACGAGGCCTTGCGGGCGTGGCCAGATGCCATTTTTGTGTTGATGTTTGATTTTGCGTTTGGGCTCGGGGTGGAGGGCGTCAGGATGATGTTGCCGTCGGACGTGTCGGTGCTGCTGCTGCTGCTATCGTCGTTGTTCGGCGGGTTGTCCGTGGTGTTGACTGCACTGAAGCGCGCCTGCAATTCGGACACGGTGATTCGAGGCTTGTTATTGTTGTTATTGTTGCTTTTGGTGGAACCTCTCACACTGCCATTCTTCCTGCGCGAATGGCCATTCTGCATGTCGGGGATGGTTGTTTTTTTTTTTCTCCTCGAAAGGGGGAGGCGGGGAGAGGAGAAAGCGGGTTGGGGGAAGATTATTAAAAGGAGGCTAATTGACAGTCACTGCACCACGAATGCTTTGTCCTCCAAACAACGCAACACAACAGCAGTAACACAGCAAAATAACAGCAAAGAAAATGCAAGGAGAAGAATCGACTACGATTGCTTATTTGTGTTGCCTGCCCAGGAGCTAGGCTGCATGCAACTTAGCTATACCCAGCGCGCCCCTTAGTTGCATATTGGCGCACGGGTTTTCCGCGATTTTGCCGTTTTGGGCCATTGCAAATCCGTGCGCTGCGATAGGTGTATACGGTATACTCTGTATATTATATGTCAATTCGGTATATAAATGGCATACGTATATACCTCGCAATGAAAGGTCCAATCGTGCCGTCGTCGGCTACAATGTCTGTATTCCTCCAGGCTGGGCATCAAGTAGTGTCGTTAGCGGCTGGCTGACATGCAGAGATGCCTCAATCCATGCTCACGTGTTGCACCATGTGTCCTGTACTCCGTACTCACTCCGTACTAACGCTGCATGCCGCTAGAAGTAAGGAAACTGGCCACGGTCGATCCGGCCAGTATCCGCTTCAGCTGGCTAGTGCCGGCATCATGATTCGCCACTGTCTAGTCCAGTCCAGTCCAATAGCAGCTGCGGATTAATTAAAATGGTTATACGGTGTACAAAGATGATATGATCAGCCCATCGTCGTCTCCCACCCCTTCTCAATCATCACGTCCATCCAAAACACGTCCGGCTCGCCCGCGTCCATGCGCCGCCACACTTCCTTGACCAAGCCGAAACAAATGTGAATCGGCTTCGGCGGCAACACATGCAGAAAAGAGCTCAGCCGGCTGAGGATGAATTTGCGGGTGCGCGAGACGTCAATGGCATGCGTAGATAGGTTGAGCGAGTAGTCGCCGTCTGGCATCTCCAAAGGCTGGCTGGCCGGCGGCAGTCGCAGCTCGCTGGACGAGGCCACCAGTAAGAATGGCTGCAGACATCTTGTGCGCGACTCAAAGGGGATGGTCTTTAATTTTGCCATGGCGGCCAGCGCGAATCGAGTGAGCCACTCGTCTTGGGCAGTGGGGGAAATATTGCTGGATTCCATATCGAATTGTATATCGCCAGCGTTCCCGAAAAGGTCTACCATTTCTTCGGAGCATATCCTCGCCTGGAGGAGATCCGGGAACGCTCGATACAGCTGAAGAAGACCCGTGTTCCTGTACACTTCAGCCATGGCGAGCAGGTGCCAGACTGGAGTATCGTCATCGCCTGGGTTGACCACCTCTAGCTCGGTCGGGTGCGAGAGACTCAACAGTCTTTGTTCTAGTTCCTGTGCCTCTTCGATTGCCTGTTGGGCTTGTGCGATATCCTCGCGTGATGTAAATCGTTTGGAGCGCATCCGATGGCGCTCTCGCCGGACGAGACGGCCAACCTCATGGACGGCAAACTGCGTATCACGCGCAATTCCGGTCCACGGATGCGGTACTCGCTGTGTCAAAATGCCGTCTGTGTTTGGATATAAATCTAGATTTGTGGACGGTGTCAATGTGCCGTGGTCAGCCACGTAGGAGAGCAGCATCTCCCAGTAGACCAGAGCTTCTTCAAAGAATTGATAATTATTGCGGTTAGATAGTAACGCATTTCCGCCGCCGCCATCAGCAGAAATCGCATTGAGATGGTTGCGAAGAAGGTTGAAAAAGGAGACGCCAAGGTCATTGGCGTTGTGCCAGCTGGCTGTTTGCCCAAGCATCAAAATAGCCAGCAGAGACTTGTCGTCGAGGGTCGTTTGTTTCTCCAGAATCGAAATAGCCTCCAAACGCATTTTCTGTCCGACTGCACCAAACTGCGGGAAATCATCAACCAAAGTGGCCGCTGCCATGCTCTGCAACGTCCGATACAGCACAGACGACGAAGTCCATAGACGAGATACTGTAGTCCGGAAAGGATTCATGTGGCTATCATAGCTCGAGAACAAGCCAGCAACTTCTTTAAAGTAGTACTCGACCAGTGTCGAGGACGGATCTTCTAGTGATCTTCGCAAAGGCAAAATCCTAAGCTGGTCAGGCGAAGACCGTGTCAGAATGGGAGATCTTTGCAGGGCCGTCTCTTCATGGAGCAAAGTCTCTGGCAGCAACAAATCGGGAAAGACGGTTGCTCTTGGTGAACTGGGATCAAGGCCGGACAGTCGAGATGTGCTTTCCATAATAGGGTCAGCCGGAAACTCCAGAGTATCTAATTGATTTAGGTCTGGCAGTGCATTCATTTGGCGATCCCACTGGTCAATATCCAAAGGCGAATCGACGTCACTGAACAACGACGCATCATCAACAACTGAACCCTGGCCTGGCTCACTCGCGTCTGGTGTATTCGACCCCTCCTGCGCGTGCGTCTCCGCGGGTTTGGGGCTGACTCTCGACGATGGACCGCCGGTATTATTCTCGCGCACTTCATGTTTGGTCACCCATCGCAGGGACTGCGAGTATCCCGGGCATTTTATTCCGAGACGCGCACAGCGGCCGCAGGATGGTTTGGACTCGTCGCATTTTAGCTATCAGATGTCAACAAGATGTATCATCATCCAACGGCGGGGATATATGTTACCCGTTTGCCCTTGCAGGTGGCGCACCCGTTGCGCGATTTCTTGACGCCGCGCATCGTGGGTGTTGCATTCTTGGACGCAACAACATGGACTGATGTTCCGATTCCCCAGGAAGTATCTCAGGGCCAACTGGTGATATCTGTGATGCATCGCGAGTGGGAAAGCGGGGAAGGAGGCGTTATGTAATCTCGATAAGGAACGGCCAATCACAGGGCCACCAGAGCATATACTATAGGACATACTAGTTAAATCAATAGTAGAGCTGCAATTGACCAGTCAATTGTAAACAATTCAATCGCGATGTAGTATGTACTACGTATGTAGTGTGGAGTGGTCATTGATGAGTCTGGGTCGTCAGTGTTTGGTGACAGCTGCATGTGGCATAGCTGCATGTGGCATGTCGTACAACGGTTAATTCTCAGAAGACAACCAGAATACGGAGGTAGCACAACTACGGAACGATGTGGTACAATTATTTACCCCAGGCTACCTTTCTTTTTCTTTTTTATCCGATAAGCCTTTAGAAGTAAGCCTTTAAGGTCAGAATCACATGGCGAGTCTATAATTAGCGACGCTTGTGGACACTGGACACTGCACATGGGGCGTGTGAAACATGCACCCCTGACGACGTAATAAACTAATAATAACCGTACGGAGCACTAATACGGAGTCCTCGGTACCCGTAATGATTGTACTAATTGCAGGCGTCAAAACAAGCCACTGCCGCCATTGTGCAATGCATCCTCATATTGCGTGTTATCCAGCGAATCCGCGCAAGGCAGCAACCAACCAGCGCAGTCCCACTCGGTGGGGATTCTGGAGATTCCCGCCCACCTGGTTGATCTGAGGTCGTCGATCCCAACGGTCATCCCGTTTATATGATTGCTGTTGCCTGCAGGCAGCACAAACCGCTGCAGGAACAGGATGAATGTACTCTGTAACAGAAACAAACAGGAGTGTCGGTTTGTTGTACGTACAACAGGAGCGGCACGAGAGGCATTTCGGCTAGGGCGCGACCCAACCCCTTGCGGCCTAGTGGCGAGGTTAATCAAGGGTAGCCCACAGGGACTTGCAGATGGCCGGCCGCTGATTGGTAGAATTCCACACAAATGCCCCGACTCGCCTTAGGGCTCCGACAGAATTTGCCCTTTTTAGCAGTTTTACGAGAGAAAAAATACATTCCGGGTTATATTACCCGCTGCCCACCGTCTATGCCGGCCAATCAAGCGGCTGCCCTCAAGTCTGCTGCTCCCACACTAGCCATTTCTGGGTAGCCCACAGCCAGTCACAGGGAGCCGCATGGGCCATTGGACTATAGTTCGTCCCCTTTACGGCGGTTCAGATCCACCTCGCGCCCAAAGTGGCATTCCATCACACTGCAGCATCCCAGTCCGGCCAGGCAACAGCAAAGCGCAGACGCCAGGGATTGGCCAAGACTCAGCGTGCCAAGCCCAAAGGGGCAGAGCCTCAGCAATCAGGCAGGCCACCCCTGGCCTCAGCCCCAAACTTTTTTTTGTACGCATCTCCGTTTTTTACACGCGCGCGGGCCCTTTGTCTCCTCTTCTCCCCTTGTAAGGTTTGGACCGCCGCCGCCTCTCGCCTGCTTCTGTTGCTTCTCTTGCTTCTCTCTTGCTTCCGTTCGTACTTCACTGCAGCCCTCTTCTGCATCACCCATCTCTCCTCGGCATAATCCAATAAATTGATCGCTCTCTCAGCCAACCCACCAATCAACACTCCGTTACACTCCCTTTTACTGTCTCGCCATGCTCACTCGCCCATAATGCTCCCTCGCTTGCCGTATCTGCGGCCGTTCCTGCTCTCGCTCATTGTCGTTTCCAGCGTAGCGGCCAAAATCGTCCATCTTCTCCAGCATATTCGCACTCTTCCGCGCTCGTCATTCTTTCTCTACTTTCTGACGTTCTTTCTTGTGGATTTCTTCGTCGTCGTGGTTGCATGGGTGTTGCTGCAAAAGACCCTGGGCCTCGGCAATGCCGTCGGTTTAGCTATTGTTGCATCTGTTGCGTATGTACTCGGGTCCATGTTGATTCACCGACTGGCTGACTCACTGTTGCTCTAGTATTATTGATCTCGGCGCTGCATCCTCCCAGCTGGGCTTCTTTTACGTCACCGGAGCCGAAGTACGATGGGGAGCCGCGACCAGTGTCGCTGCCGATTCCGGTGGCCTCAAGCTGCTGCTGAGCGGTTTGATCCCTGTCGTTGCCGTCGGCGCTGGGATTCTCCTGCTCACCTGCATCTTGACGCCTCTCATTTATCTAATCTTTGATTCGTGGTTTTCCGCCATCGTTAACAGCTTACTCGCCTTAAGATCGAGGTTTTCCGGCGGATCTGGCGGTCGCTACCTGCCCCTGTCAAACAACGAGCCAAAGCAACCGAAATCGCGCAAGAGTGTTCTTTACTTCACCGCCGTCTTGTTCACTATTCTGTTCTATCTTCGACTCACTCGGCCACCTGTGCCTTACAACCACATGTCGGGCGCGCTCCCTTTTATGCTCTGGGAAGTCCTGAATACAAAGGAAAAGGTCTGCCAGTCGACTACACAACAGCCCTTTCCGATGTCCGAATTGGTTGGCGAGGATTTGTGGGAGCCTGCCTCGGGCCGTTACAAAGGCTGGCATCCTATCGCGATGAACTCCTCGGATGAGAAAGCTCTCGAGGAAATCCCACAACCCAAGTGGGCTCCCGAGACATGGCCTGTCGGATTCGGAAGATGGGACCTCAATTCTGACAAGACAGCCGATAATTCGTCTCACGCCGAGTCGTTGGCGGAATCCAAGTGTCCCGGCCCGGGGAAGATCCACAATACTTACGACCCTGCTCTTGATCCTATGCGCATCACCAATTTGGGTAGCGACATTTTGGAGCCAGTGCAAAAGGTATTGGCCGATAACCAGGTTTCGATCAAGCATGTTGTCGTGTTTGAAATGGAAAGCGCGCGTAAAGATGTTTTCCCTTTTAAAAAGGGTTCTCATCTTCATAAAATGATGGTCGATTCCTATGGAGACATAGACGACGAGCAAATGAACGAATTGAATGCAAAACTGGCCGCCATGACCCCGGTTGCCGAGCAAATCACGGGTGAATCTGGAGGGTTTTCTACTCAAGGTCGACACCCTGCCAAAACAAACGGAACATCATGGAAAGACCCTGCTGGTCCTGGCATGGGCGGCATCAACGTGCTTGGCGCAGTTACCGGAAGCAGTCTTTCTTTCAAGAGTTTTCTAGGCAGCCACTGCGGCGTGGCCCCTTTGCCTGTGGATTTTATGTTTGAGAATATGGCTGAGATCTACCAGCCTTGTATCATGCACATCCTCGACCTGTTCAATCAGTTGAAGGAAGAAAAGGGCGTCAAGGCCACCGACATGCATAGCGCCAAGTGGAAGTCTATTTTCATGCAGTCTATTACCGGCGAATTCGACAACCAGAACCATCTGAACGACCAAATGGGATTCCAAAGCTCGATTGTCAAAGAGAAGCTCGACACAGGCCATGCAAAGCACTATCATGAGGGCATGAAGGAAATCAATTACTTTGGGTAGGTTTTTTTTCTTCTTCTCATTGTTTGTTCCCTACTAATTAGAGCAGATTCCCAGAGGTAGAAGTCCTTCCATATCTAAAGGACAGCATCGAATCGGCCAAGGCCAACGGGGACCGACTTTTCCTTTCGCATTTCACCAGCACCACGCACCACCCGTGGGGAGTTCCTGACGGATTCCAAAAAGAGAACTATTGGTCACGCGATACCTATATGAAAAAACACGAAGACAGCAACAGTTATCTTAATGCCGTCCGCTATGTTGACACTTGGCTCGGCACTGTCATGCAAGTGCTCGAAGATACTGGAATCGCGAATGAGACATTGGTTGTATTTGTCGGTGACCAGTAAGTGCCCCTTGCCCCTGCTTTTTTTCTGCTTGCTCATTCGTTACAGTGGACAAGCGTTCAAGGAAGACTCTCACATCACCGGTACATTTGAGAACGGCCATATTAGCAACTTTCGCATTCCGCTCGTTTTCCGCCACCCACAGTTGCCGCGCATCGATGTGGCCGCGAACGCAACTTCGATTTCTATTCTCCCTACCATCTTGGATCTTTTGATCAACACCAACTCGTTAAACGCAGTCGACACAGACGTCGCCTCGGACTTGATTCACGAATACGAGGGACAGTCTCTGATCCGTCCTTACAAAAACACACACAATGGCCGAGAGGCATGGAACATTGGCATCATCAACACTGGCGGGACCATGTTGAGCGTTGCCTCTGCCGCCGTTCCCTACCGGCTCATCCTTCCGTTGACCCCGGAACACACCTATCTCTTCTCCGATCTGTCCAAAGACCCGGACGAGATCAACCTTATTGAAGACTGGGATGAGACTTCCCTGGACCGTCGCGTCGAGCAACAGTACGGCGCAGAGGCTGCACAGTGGACCAAGCAGGCCATCGAGGTGGGACGCTGGTGGGTTACTGAGAAGAAACGCATTTGGAATTTTCGCGAATAAATGATCATCATATGGAGTTATGAGAGAGGGCTTTTTTTTCGGTTTGTTTGTACAATAGAGCGAGCTATCTAGTACATGTACATAGTGCATAATACCCTGGGTTTAATAGAGCACCCCACACGAACGTCGAGTACATATATGTAGTGATAAACATGAACTCTGTTTAAAGGTCCAATAGCCTGTAAGGTCATTAAGCGTTCTGCAGTCGGTCGCTACATTGAAGACGTCGCCGGATCCAGACTCTAGATTTCTTTGTGCAAAGCGGGCGACCTCGAGCCCCGCTCAACAATCGACAATCATCAACCACCTCGCCTGTCTGAGCAGTGAAAAGAACTTTGACGCCCATCAAGCCATGCATGACCTAGCCCTCTAAAAAAACAAAACAAAACATCATAATTACTGTCATTATTGGTGTCATCATCATGGAAGGAAAATACTCCGACTCCCCCGACTGGGCCGACGTCACGCCCATCCCCCTCAACGACGGCACTTCACCAGACGGCGAGGGCGCCACGCCTCTTGCTGTCATCGCCTACCAGCCAGTATACCTCGAAGCCACGTCGTATCTGCGCGCTGTCATGGCGGCGAATGAAATGTCGGAGCGTGCGTTGTTGTTGACCGAGGATGTGATTTCGATGAATCCGGCGCATTATACTGTTTGGTAAGTAGACATACATACAAAGTACATTCTTTATATATAGGATGGGTGCTGACAGAGGAAAAAAAAACAGGCTGTATAGATCAAAGATTCTATTTGCGCTGGAGAAAGATTTGAATGAGGAGATTGCATGGCTGAACAAAGTCTCGCTGAAATATTTGAAGAATTACCAGATATGGTACTCCTCCCCACCCCAACACCCTTTTTGACGACATACATGTTTAACGAAGTCTAGGCACCATCGCCAACTCCTCCTCTCCTCACGCACTGCATTCCCATCCCTTCCTAGCGGAGAGCTGGATTTCCTGATGCAAATGTTCACCGCAGACTCCAAAAACTACCACGTCTGGACGTACCGCCAATGGCTCGTCCGTCATTTCGACCTGTGGGACTCACCGCGCGAGATTTCTGATGTTGATGAGCTTTTGTTGGCTGATGTGCGTAACAATTCCGCGTGGAATCATCGCTACATGCTACGTTTTGCGCCGAGGCAGGGGTTTGAGGCGTGCATGTCTAGCAGTGCAAGCGGCGGGCAGCAGGACGGGAAAGGGAAAGGGAAACTCGGTGTTGTCGATGAAGACCTCGTCGACGCAGAACTCAACTATGCGCAGGGTAAGATTTTGCTTGCGCCGGAGAATCGCAGTCCATGGCTGTATGCGCGTGGCGTGCTGCGTGCGGCAGACCGACCATTGAGCGAGTGGAAAGGGTTTGCGAGTCGGTTTATCACGGAGGAGATTGATGACATGAAAGAAAATGTATTGCATGTCAAGAGCAGTTTGGCGGTGGAGTGGTTGGCGGATGTGTTTGCGCAGGAGGCTTTGGAACAAGAGGAAGAGGAAAACGCACGGGACAAAGTAGAGGAGGCGGTAAGGTTGCTGACGCTGCTCAAGGAAAAGTATGATCCGGTGCGTGTGAATTATTGGGAGTATCGGATTAGGGAGGTTACAAGGCCGGTGGCTGTATGACTTGGGATGGAATATCTTCATTATTAATAGTTGTGAACATGAACATAACATAAAACATACGCAAGTAACGCTAAACGAGAATCATAAAAGAGAGCCCAACAGAAACATAAATAAAATAAAAATAAAAATCCAAAGTTGCTTAAAGCCAGCCGTTGTCCAGCTTGTCCCGCCACTCCGACACCATCCCGTACGTGACGTTGCTTCCTCCACACACCACAATGACCACGCGGCTCTCTGGCGTCAGATTAGGCACCAGCTGCTTGAGATGCGAGATCTGTGGGACAGCAGCATCGTCCTCTTCATCCGACCCAAAAGCGCTGTCAATCAGCGATGTCGACGAGCGCTCAAACCGCGGCTGCTGTGTCAACCGACTAGAAACGTCGTGCTCGTCGCCATAATACCCCTCGTCGCTCAGCAACGGGGCTGTTCGCTTCCTCTTGCTGCTGGTTTTGTGTGATGAGACAGCAAATTTATCGCCAATGGCTGCTTCAATGCACACGCCACACGCCAGTTCCACGAGAATCCGCTCGTCGTCGGCGAGACGCAGACAGCCTCGCGCGGCATCAGCGTCGGATAGAACAGCGCTGTGGATGGCGATGCCGGGGGGAGGCGTGATGCAGTATTCGAATGTCTTCTCCGAGACACGCACGCAGGCTAGAGACACAGCCATGGATGTGACGGCGGGCAGTGTGACGAGGGCTTTTTGGGACATGGCGAGGGCCATGGATTGGGTTCCGTCTGTTTCGACGGCGAGGATATGGATATCTTTTTTGACGTCTTCTTCTTCTTTTTGGCCTGCTCGTCGCCGTTCGATGCCCTGGATCAACCCATTCATCAACCCACCCCCTCCAACACTGCACACCAGCGCATCAACAGGCAACGCCGAGTTATCCTGCTCATCTCCCGGCGGAAGCTGATACGCCAACTCATCCACAATCGAACTATTCCCCTCCCAAATGGCCTCATGATCAAACGGATGCAACGCAATCTTGACCACATCCTCAGCAGCTGCACCACTACCAGGCGTAAACTCCTTCATCACCGCGTTCTTCATATACACGCCGGCCTCGGCGATGGTGTCGCCATGTTGGATGACTTGCGTAGCCCCAGCGGCATGCAGTTTGTCGACCATCAGTCGCGATGCGGTCATGGGAAGGACGACTGTGCAGGGGTAAGAAAGCGAGCGGGCTGCGCAGACGGCGGCCAGGCCCGCGTTGCCGCCGGAGTTGATGTAGAAATGCAGGTTGCGGTTGGCGTTGGCTGGGTCGTTGATGTGGTGCAGGATGAGGCTTCCCATGGCTCTGTTGGAGTCAGTTAGTCTGCTATAGAACATGTCGAAAAGGATATGTTGTGGACTGCTCACCTCGATTTGAAGGAACCGCCGGGTTGCAAGTTTTCGAGTTTGAGAAATACTCGACTGTGCAGATGTCAGATATCAGATACGAAAACCAACAACTCTCTCTCTCTCTCTCTCTCTCTCTCTCTCTGTCGGTCTGCAGATGAAAACTCACCATCCTGCGGCCCTGGATAAGATGGAAGACTCAACCAGGGGTGTCTCTATCCATGGTTTCTTCTGGGTCTTGGCCTGCATCCTGACAACAGACGCCTTTTTGTGTACGGATTCAGTGTTGAGAGGCAAGAACGTGGCGGTGTCCATGTTGAATGTGGACAGTTTATCAAAGAATAGTGATCAAGCAAGAAAGTAGAAGACAATCATAAATCTTTTGAATTGTTTTGATATCAGATAGGATATAATAATAGAAAGATAGGACGTAGATAGTAGCTGGAAGTATGTATAAAGAAAGATACTCCAGAAATATTCCTCTCTGGTAGGCTGCCTACTTATTATGTCTCGGTCCCTTATCAAAATTAACTCATTATTCGGAAAATTCCCCTTCACTCTTTTCTTGTCTTTTGCCCCCAGTGTGACCCTTTCTTACATGATAGTTGCAACTTGCCCCGGAAAACTTTAGGGTTTCACCACCCGCCCAGCGGGTTCAGCGGGTTCTCCGCGGGAAGGGAAACAGTCCACATGTCTTATCAGAAATTGATTTCCGTTGGCTTTTTTTTCACTAGTACGTTTAAAAGATTCTAGATCGTGGATGCAAGCCAGCAAAAATCAAGGCGGTGGATCCAATCATGGTGATTTTATAGGGTAATTATAGGGTAATAGTTTGTTTTTGGCCACTATGATGTGCTCCGGGGATAGCCGTGGCGACGTTTTGCGTATTTTCTTGTTATTTGGATTAGTTATTTTTATTCACTATTGATACAATAATTGTACAGAAACATTGGAGGACAAAGAATAGTCACTGATAAGAGTTAAGGCGTAAAGTTGTAGGGGGTTATCAGCAGCTGGGTTCCTTTTCCCGATAAGGGCAACCGTTGTCGTGGAACATCTAATTAGATCTGAGCCATGATAAGAGACGGTGTACTGATCATTACCTGTTTGGAATTGGGGTCTGTATTTGTGTTATGCAAGAGAAACCCTCGTGGTCGAGCCTCTTCTTCTTTTCTAGATGACGGCGTGTTCGCCATTCATTAATGATTCGTCCAAGGATCAGGGCCTGTTAATCCTCAACCAGCAACGGCGGAAACAAAAGCGTATTATTTTTCTGAATGCGCCGCGCATACTCCAAATCCGCCCCATAAGCCGCCGCCGAAAAGCTGCGTTTGGTCCGATCAACCCCCAAAAAGTCCAGAATCTCTCCTGCTTTTTCCGGCATGGTTGGTTGTAGCAGGATGCTGATCATGCGGAGAGATTCGCAGACGTTGTAGATGCTGCGGTGGGCCTTGTTGGAAGCTTTGTGTTCCCACGGTTTTGTGGTGTGGAAGTATAGTTGTGCCTAGAGGAAGTTAGTAAGATGGGGATATTGTAGGGGGAAAGAAAGACGCACTCGTTCGAGTATCTCCATCGTCCGACGCAGCGCCGCCTGGGGATCCAAATTGTCCATGTATCCCCTCACTTCCCCCGGAGCTGCACGCAGCATCTCCTCCATCGCCCGATCCTCCTCGGTCGCGTCAGGCAAAGTGCCCTTCGCCGCGGCCTCAAACGCCGGCTGCAAGTTCCAGTTGGTAACGCCCATCACGCGGCGCGTCAGATTTCCAAACCCGTTTTTCAGGTGTTTCTTGTAATACCGCGCAACAAGTTCATTTTCGTAGTCGGCGTCGTTGCGTAAGGGGCCGTGATACGTCAGAAAGAAGCGGATTGTGTCGATGCCGAAGCGGTCAATGGCGAAGAATGGGTTTACGCCGTTGCCGGACGATTTGGACATTTTCTCTTGGTTCATGCGCCAGTGGCTGTGGACGAGCACGTTCTGGGGGAGTGGCAGATCAAGTGCCATGAGAAAGGCTGGCCAGTACACGCAGTGAAATCTGTGTGCATTAGACTATAAATCTTTGTAGATAGAAGACCCAACTTACCGCACGATATCTTTCCCAACAACGTGCACGTTTGCCGGCCAAATCGAATCCTTTTCTTTACCTGGCGTAAACGGATATCCGGCTTTGGTTAGATAGTTGACCAGCGCATCCAGCCAGACATATATGGTCTGGGATTCATCACCTGGCACTCTGATGCCCCAGCTCAGCCGCTCTACGGGTCTTGATATCGAAAGGTCTTGCAAGCCGGACTCGACCGACTTGATGATATTGTCCATGGCGGATTTGGGTTTTATGAGGTCTGGGTTTTCTTTAAAATGCTGCAGAAGCCGGTCCCGGAAGGCGGACAATTTGAAATGATAGTTTGTTTCTGTTGACCATTCGACTTCTTTGCCTGTTTCAATCGAAACCTATTCGAGTTTAATAGCGATTTCCTCGACTCAAAAGGTGTATCATACCATTCGTTTCCTCCCCGTTGCCGGGTCGAGCGACGGCTGCACCTGTGACTGCGGATAAAAAGCCTCATCGCTGATCGAGTACCAGCCCTCATGTTTCGACGTATATATATACCCTCTATGCTGCAGCATCTCCCAAAAATATCGCACCGCATCCTTGTGTGCTGTATCCGTGGTCCGGCTGAAATGGTCGTGCTTGAGGTTCGCGGCCTTGGCGAGGTCCTTGAAGGTCTGGCAGTTCATGTCGCAAAACGCCTGTGTGTCCATGCCCGCGGCCTCGGCGGCATTCTGTATCTTGATTCCGTGCTCGTCTGTTCCCGTCAGAAACTGGGCGTTGCTGTCGCCGACTAGCAGTTGCCATCGTTTTAGGATGTCCCCGAGGACCATCGTATATAGGTGACCGACATGGGGGGCTTCACATTGAATTAGTAGTTATCCCAACAAAAAGGGATTGGAACTCACAAGAATTCACGTAGAAAATCGGCGTCGTAAGGTAAAACGGCTTCTTGGAATCAACAGCCTGTGTCGCATATGTCCGGCGTCGCAGCGTCGAAACTCGCGGCTGAGCAGAATATGAGCGACACGTAAACGAAACCCCTGAATTGAAATATGCTGAAGCCCTCAACAGGGCTCCCCGCGATTTTCGCATTGTCGCCATTGACTCAAGTGCGCAATAGCAAAGGATTCAAGATGTTTCTGTCCGGCGGTGGTTGCGGAGAAAAGCATCAACCCCCGAGGTGGTCCAAGCTCCCGGCTCTTTTCTCTGCCTAAAGTTTTGACGTTTCACCCCGCTGCAGGCTTCAAGCTCTTCTTCCTCTCACTCTCAACGCCGCGAGATTCTCTAGTCCGCTCGACCAGCTAAACTGAAAAACTGTTGCCGATCGTCATTATGGCAACGCCCCCCGCTGATGTATTTGCCAAGGTATCCACCGAAGGTACGTCCTGTTCTTTTCTTTTCATCTCTTACTGGGAAAACCTAACGTAGAAACCAGGCGCAACGGACTTTGTACACGCCTACCACAATGCGCTCTCCTGGAGCAAAACCTCCATAGCCAAATTCTACCACGCAACGCCAACAAACATCCTGTTCAACGGAAACGTCATTGCAGACGGCGCCGCCGTCGAGGAGATTTTCACCAAACAACTGCCGACTACTCACTATGAGATACAGTCTGTGGACTGCCAGGTCATCAATAAATCTTTCCCCCTTACAACGCCTGAGACTCTCCCCGCCAAATCAGCTGCCAAAAATATCTCGATGCTGGTGGTCGTTAGTGGATTTGTTCAATACGGCGAGAAAGACGCGCCACAACACGGGTTCAGTGAAACGTTTGTCTTGATACCAAATACGGAAGGAAAGGGGAAAGACAAGAGGGACTGGGTGATTCAAAGCCAAAATTTCCGACTGGTTGTTTGAGTTTTTTTTACGGGAGAAGATTACAACAGCGACAATCTTATATTCATTGGCCTGAAGTCGGAGAGGAACAAATACCCAGCATATACAACATCATAACGCGTCACGAAAAAATCAGTACTACCCAGTATGGCCAGTCGCATAATGTCATGCGCTCCGGGTCGGCCGCAAGTTCGCTTTCACGCGCTCCACGAGTTCTTCACGCGACATTGTGTCCGCCGGCAAAAGGCCTCTCTGCAAGAAATTAGTCGAATGAGCAAAACTTCATGAGACAAATAGGATTACCGCTCGGAGCCATCTCTTCAGTTCTTCAGTTGTCCACTCGCCGGGGTCTAAACAACATCAGACAGAAACAGCGGAGTTTTATTTGTTTCCTTACCTCCTTTGGGGTCGGGCTCTGCAGGAAACATTTCACCTCCCCATATTGACCAAGCGGAGACGGCTGTGACGATGCCAGCGAAGCCTGTTGGGTTTTAGACACTTGGACCTGTACCTGGTTGGACGAGCTTACCCAGGAAAAGATTCTATATAGCATTAGTTGAATCAGATATAACTAGCGGATGAATAAAGGTGTATCCGTACCTTGGAGTTCAGCGCCTTGTCCAGAGGAGTCGGCATGTTGTGTTATGAGTAGGAATAAGATAAAAGATACGTGACATCACAGAGAGAGGACAGACGTGAAAGAGATATATAGTAGACTAGCGTCCCCGCAAACGCAGCTGCCTATCTTGACGACCGCAGAAGCAGCCGCACCGCCACAGCACGCACCAGCCACCGCCCCACCAGGGTTCCGCCGTCAAGAAACCCTAATTTCCCGGATCGGAGCCCACACTGAAGCTCAACACCACGAACCCTCCAAGTTACCTTCGCCTCAACCTCCACCGTCGCCACAGACTAAACCGCCAAAATGCCTTCCGAAGTCTCCGATATCAAGCAGTTCATTGAGATCTGCCGCCGGAAGGACGCTTCCTGTATGTTCCGCGACGCGAGATGCGGTTGAAAGATTCGGGTCGAAGTTGGTTGAAGAAGGGATGGCTATTGCGGAGATGACACAGAAAGAGACAGGAAGAAAGAGAAGGAAGTGTCAGATTTCAATACTGCCATTCTTTCGACGCGGCTTGATCCGAATCCAACTGCCTCGAAATTCAACTTCAACAAGTCAACAAACTAACTCGTGTATAGCCGCCCGCATCAAGCGCAGCCGCAAGGCCAGCCAGACCAAGTTCAAGGTCCGCTGCAACCGCTTCCTGTACACCCTCGTTCTCAAGGACTCGGACAAGGCCGACAAGCTCAAGCAGAGCCTGCCTCCTGGTGCGTGGACACCCAATCAATCAAATCGGCAAGACATTTGACTAACAAAAAAAAAACAGCCCTCAAGATCGAAGACGTCTCCAAGGGTGGCAAGAAGAAGACCATCTAAATCGATACCTAATTTGAACGGATGTCGGGTTACTCGGGTTACGTGCGTCATGGATACAAAATAAAAAATTAAAACGAGTGGGTGCATGTGGAAAGGAATACTCGCGACGATGAATCATTTTCCATGAATTGGAGTCAAGGGTTATGCGACGGCTTTTCTTATGTTTTGCCTGGCATATTTGACATTAAGAAAAACACTTGGGAATCGCAAGGTTCTCCAAAAACCTCCGTTCCCTCCTCACAAAGGATGCGGTGATATCAGGATACCAATTTCAATAAAAAAAACATTTGAAAACATTCTTTTCTATTTAGTACTATATTCGAGTTGTTGGTAGCCAGTCACTGCAAACCTCTCCAGCATCTGCTCGACATTCGCTGCATCCAGATCAGCCCTGCGCAACTCGAATTCTCCAAAGTAGTTTGGCTCCAGCGTCACTTTCGTAAAGCCAAGTGACTCGAACAAGGCAATACTCCTTGCATTTGTCTGTCCAATCTTGACACTAAAATAGCTAATCTCCTTTTTGCTGGTCTGCTTGTTTTCTGCCGTCTGTAAAAACTCATCGACAATCCCATCTTGATTTTTGAGGATATATCGCAAGAATACCAGTAACGAAGCACGGCCAAACCCTTTCCCTTGGTTCTGTTTCTCGGCAATCATTAACTCGAGCTCCCCGACAACGCTGTCGTCGTCATCGTCGTCAAACCGTAAGAAGAGATTAACATCGCCGACCATGCGCTCTGGCGCATCGGTTTTTTGCGGTACCACTATTCTGTTTTCTTCTAGAGACGAAGAATTTGTTGAAGACAATGGTAGACAGACTATAAATGTCAGTTTGTCGCCGTCTTCTCGCCAGCTCTTCTGCATCGAGTATTCTTCGTCCAGAGTCAGTGGCTCGGATGCAGTCGCTTGCTGGATTTCCTACACATAATGATTTAGATGAACTGTTACATGGATGTGAAAATTTAAGCAAGTACCTCGTTTTGCATCCATTCGTGGTATTTTGGAACATGGTGGGTAGAATAAGGAACCAGAAGGGTTGTAGAGGTCGATATTGCTAGACGAGGTATAGATGAGCCACTGAGTATGTTATGGTGTGCATTGTTGTTGTTACCTATATTGGCGTTGATTAACATCTTTTTTTTTTTTAATTTCTTAACTGGCACAGTTAAATTTGAATATTATGGCCGCAGTCACATGTGCAAGCATCATTGAAAGAAGGAAAAGGACGACATTGAATATTTTTGGATAAGCTTGAGGTCCCGCGATGAGGGGCCGCCACATCTACATGATTACATCTTATAGTAACTTGAAGTGCATCATTTACGTCAACTACATTAATTGATGAAATTTTATGAGCAGTGCTTAGGAATGGAAACCCCCAAATGAATTTTCTAAAAACCCCTTCTCAACTGATCGCTTCTAGGCTCCACTGCCTCGGTCACTGACGGGTATATATATATGGAGCATTGAATCTGCTAGATAGTCAAACTAATAGAATTCTGTATCACATGCAATGATTAGATTTTCTTGAATATTGTGCCCAGTATTCTGATACCCACTCTTATTTCAACATTGAAACCCAGGGTTGTTTTAAGTCCGGCCTTAAGGCCTTCCGAGTGGGATAGCTGCAATGACAAATGACTTCAAGTTATACACGAGTCATTAGCTCGATCCGCTCAGTTTGGAAAAAAACCCAAAGAGTTCTAGTACTGCATAGACTATTTACTCCTTCGACCAGTAGTATATTGTCCCTTAAGCCGGGTGTTTCCTTCATGGCTCCATTCGCCGTCCGCCATCGATTTTTTTTAAGATATCGACCGCATTTCTAGAAAAGTTTCATTGATATAAACTTGAACTTGTCATGATAAGCATTAGTAATCTAGAAAAATGACTTACGATTATACCAACACGGTAACCATAAAAGTTACATCAATTGATGCAACGGGGAAAGACTCACTCATTCCCCGTTAAATCCGAGCCCTCATAGTTAGATGTCGATCAATATAGAATTCATTATTTAAAGACGAACTCCTTATATTTGACGTTCAGTATTTATCTTATCTGAAAATTCTACGAAAATCAACTCATTTCCATTAACAATGACCATGCAGATTCTCGTTACTGGCGCAGGGGGTTACATGTATGTCAACCAACCACCCGAGACGTACAAGAAGTACTGAATATTTCGTATAGAGGAGGATCCATTGTTGCAGACCTCCTAAAAGAAAAAGAAGGCTTTCTCAAGAGCGCAAAAATCCATGCTGCTGTCCGCTCTGAGCAACAAGCTCAAAGCCTCTCAACTCTCGGGGTCCATGTGGCACAATTAGATCTCAGTGACAAGGCCCAAGTGGAGAATTACCTGGTTTCTCACGATAGTCAGTTCCTAAGGACCAAACTTCTTGGGAGAAGCTGACTGTCTCAAGTTGGGATTGTCGTCAACACTGCAACTTCGATAGACCGAGAAGTTGCTTTCAATCTCATTGCCGGCCTCTCTGCCCGTCGAGTGGCTACGGGCAAAGAGTCTTATTTCATACATGTTAGATCCTCTCCAAATAAATATTTGAATAATAACTTACTTGTGTCTAGACATCTGGAATATCGGCTTTTGACGAGAACACCGGCTGGCCGTATGGTAAAGTCAAAGACTCGGATTCGGTTTATAAGCTCGAAAACGAGTCCAAGGATGCGTATATCGTTCGACAGGTGCGATCAAACTCCTACCAAGAAATTTCTATCTTCTACATGCTGAAATAAAACAGGTTGACACATTTATTATCGAGCAATGCAAGACGTCCGACGTGAGGGCGTTTATGGTTTTTCCACCCACGCTTCGTATGTTATATCATTCCCAAACCTTTCAATGTTGGTCTCATTTTCAAGTACTGAAGAGTTCTTAGATGGACGGGGCACTGGGACGTGGAATCAGCTCTCACCGCAGATTCCTGCTCTCGTAAAAGCAAGTATCAAGGAGAAGAAGGTGTACAAATTCGCCGAGAATCGGGTAGGTGACAAGCTAACACATGTCTTTTTTTCTTTCAACAGTTTTTACCAACACTGCAAAGGAAGCTCCACTCGCACATATATCAGACGTCACAATATTCTTCGTTCACCTAATTGAAGCCATCCTGCGGGGAGATGATCTGCCAGAAGGTGAAAATGGCTACTTTTTCCTGGTTTCATATATGATTCCGTGGTGGGACATCCTGGAACGACTCGCAGCTAGATTACACGCACGAGGGCTCGTTGATTCACTGGAGCTTGACGTGTGGCCTTCTGACGAGGTTCTTGCTGAGGCAGTCGGTGTTCCGGTGAAATTCGCGTATAGTATGTGGAATTCCAGGTAGGTTTTCTTCTTTCCCCCCCCGTGTAGGGCTTTTTACTTATTATTGCAGCCCACAGGTTATCTGCGAGAATAGGGGCATCCTTGGATCGTATCCCAAATGGGACAAGGAACGGATTTTGAACAATTTGGATGATGAGATTGATGATTTTCTGGAACTGGGCTTGCCGAAGAGCAGCCTGCTTGACTCTTTGAAGCCAAAAGGCTGGCTAGTGACTGTTTGAGATGCACCTATGTAGTCTTCTTTGATAGTGTTTGGTATATAGCCCTAGAAGACTTTATTCAGGAACGTTTTTTATCCATTCATATTACTGACTATAAAAATAAACAATGGTAAAAAAGTATTGCCCCCTTAGGAGGTCTTTGTATTTGTGGCCCAGCTCTTCCACTAGTGACTGCAGCATGTTCTTGGGCAGGTAGCGCCCAGGGGTGCCCACTTCTTCTCTGAGAAACACATCAGCTTCTTTATCCTTATTGTGTTGCCATGCCTGGCGCAGGCCTTGTAGGCAATACTGGAAGTACAAGTATCGAGCTGCTGGGTGAAAGAGTTTCTCTTTTATTACTGTGAGGGGGCTTCGGTCAACATTATAACATTTGTATAGAGATATGATAAGCTTCAGCTATATTATGCTCCAAAAGTTTTGAACTTGACAACTTCAACCTCTAATGTTTCCGTATCAACGAGAACCAGCTCTCCGGTTTGATGAAACTTGGGTATAGATACCAAGCGCACGCGCGTTGTTGATTGAGCATCCGTCATTTCCGAGTCCTGCCCATCTAGTCGGAACGGAGGTTCGCTCTCCACCACCACGCTCTTGAACTCGGGCTGGTTGCCTATGAAGAAAAGGTGCGGACAGGCCTGCAAGATAAAAGGGTCGTGTGTTTGGAATGGATAGCACCCTGTTGTCAATTAGCGTTTTGTCGTTGGCTTTAACGTCATGCCACTTACATAGCGTATCAGGCGCCGTGGGCACTGCGCATCGCCACCTCAGCATGGCTTCCATTATCCGTACTCTCGTTTCGCCGTCATTACCAGCCGTCACATTTCCGTCTTCATCGGCAAAGTCGAGGTATCGTAGTACATCATCTACATTCTGTCCACTGCATCCCCACAACCGCCATCCATCCACGTATCCTTCCCATGGGTTTGTGACGTTGTCAAACCATCCTGGTTCCACACCTTTATCTCCAGGCTGGCCATCGGAACAATATATCCTTGAATTTGGTAACATTGCTCGATGGATGCTCTGCTGAGGAAGGGAAAAGTTCGCCGGATCCGTCTCGCCTGGCATCAAGGTCACGGGTATAGTGGGAAGTATCTCGGAAAGAAAGTTGTCAAGTTGAATTATGGGCGACGCATTGTATGTGGAAGCGTCGTATCCGTATTTTTTGGGCGCATTCTTCTTCTTTGTTCCATCTTCATTGGTACCTACTGCAGTAGTTACTGTCTCAACATCACCCAATGAATTGCCTGCTATCACCAGACGGGATATCCTTGACGGAGACACATCTTCTTCACCTTCGCCCCCAGTGTAGCCGAGTAAATACTCTGTCAAGAGTTCTAAAGGGAGGGTATCGCCTGATGAACCATTCATCCCCAGTCCACTGACAAAGGCAATTTTCGACGATTTCGTGGTGTTCTCTGCGCGCTTCAACTTTTCGTCTGTCTTGTCAGAGGGTGCCCTTTCCCATCTCTGTGACTGGATTGGAAAGTCGGGGACTTTGATATCGATAATATCGAAATCGCCGTTGGCGTTTTCCGTTCCCAAGGCGGCGATGATGACTCCGGTCACCAAGTGAGTCGCTCGGAGCAGACTTCCTGTCAGTCGGAGACGGCCTGATTCATCTTCCATCATGACTTCCACGGCGTCTGGATTGGAGGGGTCGAGATAGGTAAGACGTGGTGGTGGCGCGGCAGCAAAGTTCTCAAAGATGTCAGGACTAATCTCATAAAAATTTCCCCTCAGGTGGAACACTTACATCCTTCGCGACATCGTCCAGGATATTTGGTTTCAATGGGAGGTCCATGTAGATAGTGCCAACAACCCAGCATAGTTCTCCTTGTCGCACATCCAGCACTCTTTCGACTTTCCGCGCTTTCTCCCCTGCAATCTGTCCGTAGTCAATACCTGACACTGAATTGGGGGTGGCCGTTTCCTACGCTGAAACCATCCCATGCCTCTCGTCCGACCTTCTCCGCGGCCGGCTTTAACTTGGCCAGGCGCAAGAAATACAAGTCCCCATATTGTTGCTTGTAGTGTCGGTTATCGCCCTTTGGTAACTGGAAGGTGTGGAGAGGCGTATATGCAGAAGGCGCGCGATACTGTGCCGTGTAGTCTTCGTTGCTATATCGAAGTGAACAGTAGTTAGCGTATGAAAATAAGCACGCGGGCAATCTCAACCTACCTTGGCGGCTGCAGGAACTTTTCAGCTGAAGCTGAAGCACTCATGATGGAATTGTAGTTGATTCAGACAAACAGGAATTACACCATGATCTGTCGCCAGCTCGACAGCAGGGAGTAAGAGAACAAGTCAAGGCATGGAAGAGAGAGAGAGCAATGCGGGCAGGTGGAGTGACGCGCCGCACGCGTTTTTTGGTGTTCCTTCCCGATCGGTCAGTTAATTGGCCGCGCGGGACTTTCTGCAGCCAAATCGAACTGTTTCCTCGACAACATCGAGCTACGATCAATCAAAGGGGAGAAATGCAAGGGAAAACAATTGGGAACCATTGATTATTGTGTGATTACACAATGCACTAGTTGACCACAGAATCATCGATGCTTTACAGTTCAACCTTTGGCTAGTATGGGTGCTGGTTCGCCCAGACTTCGATTGCACACTCTGTGCTACGATGGTTAATTATTATGAACACTGATCGCCAAGTTCAAGCGTTTCTCATGCTAATCTTGGACGCATAACTCGGCCAGCCATATTCTGGGGCCATCAGAGATGCCTCGGATGCTCGGCTCCGTCTCGTGAGGGGAAAACGAACACGACTCCGCATCGCTTGCCCTATATCAAAACCCTCCTGCAACACCCATGGCAGTGCTAAATCCCCGCACCTCTCTCTGATTGGATTCAAAAGTCAATATTCTATACTGTTTTCATACAAGAGCTAGTGCGCTATCTTGCAGCCGTCCCCCATCAAAATTAAGGACACCAAGACCCAACTCCCCTACCATCTTCTCGAATTCGACTTGCAGTCCCAAACACCCACAATGTCGTTAGAAACGCCACTATGCAAAATACTCGGCATTCAGCACCCTATTCTCCTGGCTGGCATGGCTAGGGCGTCTGGAGCACCATTAGCAGCAGCCGTGTCCAATGCCGGTGGTCTCGGTTGCATCGGCGGTCTTGGATATACCCCGAAACAATTAGATGAGATGCTCACAGAGCTCAAAGCTTCGCTTCGAGACCCAAACCTTCCATTTGGCGTTGATCTTGCGCTTCCACAAGTTGGCGGTGGCGCTCGGGCGACCAACCATGACTACACTCACGGCCAGCTGGATGAGCTCATTGAAACCACGATCCGACACGGCGCCAAACTATTCATTTGCGCCGTCGGTATTCCCCCGGAACACACCGTCAAGCGTCTCCATGAAGCGGGCATCCTGATCATGAATATGGTCGGTGCTCCTAGACATGCAGAGAAAGCGCTGCAGCGAGGCGTCGACATTGTCTGTGCCCAGGGTGGTGAAGGAGGTGGCCACACCGGCGATGTTCCATTTTCCGTCCTGATCCCAGCAGTCGTCGACGTGGTGCAAAAGTACAAGAGTCCTCTGACCGGCCAGACGCCGCTGGTGGTAGCAGCTGGCGGAGTGAACGACGGCCGCAGCCTGGCTGCTTCCCTGATGCTTGGCGCTACTGGCGTCTGGGTGGGCACACGATTCCTTGCAACGACAGAGAGCGGTGCAAGCCAGCTTCACAAGGAAGCCGTCGTCTCTGCCGGCTTTGGAGAAACACTCCGAACCCTTGTCGTTTCGGGCCGACCGCTTCGCGTGCTCCCCAATGACTACATCAAGAAGTGGGAACAACGACCGGAGGAGATCCAGAAGCTGACGACAAAGGGCATCGTGCCGATGATGAATGATATTGAAAATGACTCGGAAGATGTCGATTTCCCGTTCCTCATGGGCAGTGTTTCGGCTGCTGTCAAGACCATTCAGCCCGCTGGGGAGATAGTTAGCGAGATGGTCTCTCAGGCCATCAAAGTTTTGCAGCAGGGCAACACATATATCAAGGGGGGAGCGAGTAGCAAATTGTAATGATTTTCTATGATGTCTATGACTTTTGTGTTTGTTTTATACCTCGACTGTCCATAACATGAAATAGCATCCGCGAAAAGGAAATAAATTCTCAAGAATGTAGGATTTTATTATAAGCCCATGTTCTTTACTCATTCTAAGCCTGTTCAATGTAGAGTACAGTACAATTCATTTCTGTCAGCAGTAAACCTAGAGACCTTTTTATAATCCCTCAGAAAACATATCACATTCAGTTGGTGATCCAAGGTGTCTAGAGGCGGCCTTCCAACTCAATACCAATCAGACAGTTGACTTCACCAAGTTATATTTGGCCACATCTCAACAAAATTGAACCAAGAAAAGAAAATGTACGTTTCCAAGGTCAATGATTCTGCACTGCGAAACAATAACCGGACACAAAAATCCAGTAATGATAAAAAAAAGATAATATCAAAAACCAAAAATAACATATTTCGAAAAAATACTTCCATCACAACTCGATACTTCTGATGAAACTAGATAGTATAGCCATTCAAGACCGCTTTGTTACTAGCATTTGTTCGAGCTTCAGCCAATGCAGGAGGAGGCGGTGGTCCGAATACGGGTTTTATGGCTTGCTCCGAGAAGCGTTCGCGTATGGTTTCGTACTCTTCTTCGTCGCTGATCACGCCGTCATCGTCTTCATCGTCCTCGTAGTCCTCGTCGTCATCGTCGTCGTAGTCGCTCTGCGTGCCTTCTTCGTCACCTTCGAGCTCGCCAGGTAGACCGTGTTCGCCGATGTGGTGGTGATGGTGATGATGATGGTGATGGTGGTCGCCCCCGGTTACACCATGCCCTCTTCCTTGCTCTTGCATGCGACGGCAAAGTTCCTCGAGATGTCGGCATTTCTTCTGGTATTTTTCTAGCTCCTGCTGGTTCCGATTCCGCTCTTCCGCCATTTCCAGTATATTGCGATTGGTTTGGTCGTGCTTGCGAGTCAGAGTGAGGTTTTCTTTTTCAAGGCGCTTTGTCTTTTTGGACATTTCTTCCATTTCCTTCCGGAAAGTGAGAAACAACTCGTTGCTGTTGTTCAAAGTATCCTCAACCTAGAATAATAGTTAGAGGATGCTTCCAGTTGAATATAGGGCAAACCCACCTGTTTGAATTTCTCGACATAAATATTGAGTTGGCTGCGAAGCTCCGTCTCTGTTTGGTTGAACGTGGACACTTGAGCACTGAGAGCACCGCTCTTTTTCTCCTCTGTCTCTGCTGCGCGTCTCTGTTCTTCGAATTTGGCAGTAATACTTTGGATTTCCGCGTCCTTGCTTCGCAACAGACCCTTGAAGTGAAATTCGCGTAATTCAAACTTTTCCGCAATTGTCTTGATCTTCGAACGCAGACTATGCAAGGTCAGCAGCGCAATTGGTAGACTGATGTTGCTGTGCTTACGCTTCATCTAATTCGATATTCATCTTTTCGTACTTTCGTGTCTCTTTCGAAGCCATGACGTCCTGAATATCATAAAGCAGCGAACTCAAACGTTCATTAACGACCATGCGAGCCCTTCTTTCATTCTCTTCAAGCTTTTTGTTGTCGTCCTGCACCAAGATTGTCAGTGTGATGTGGACGAGAGTGTACAGCGGTACCCACTTTGACTTTTTTATTTTCCTTGGTGAGTTCACGACACAGTTTCTCCAATTTATCTTTCATAGTGAGCGTCTTATTCAGTTCCGATTTGCCCTTGTCCTGGTCCTTTTGTAACTGGTCGGCACGCTTTTTGCTCTTGGAATGATCCCGATCCAGCTTCTTCATATCCGCCAGCAACTCGGTGTATTTCTTGTGGACGGTCTCGAGGCGGGTCATCGGCGATTCGATATTATTCAAAAGTTGGTTCAAGTCTCTCGTAGCCTTTTTGACTTCGCGTTCTGGAAAAGGAAAAAAAAAGTTAGACACATGCTAGTTGCGGAAAATATCGATAATCGATTTCGAGGGCCGCAGAAACAAGAGGAAGGACGCACCGATTTCAGCTTCTTGGTCCTTTTCTCCAGCCGCATCCTGTTCCAATTGAGAAATCTTCGCCGCTAGAAGTTTGGACGTCTCGTTCGGATCAGCCATCTTCTTCCCCTTGGCCTTCTTGGACATTGTGGTCGATGCCATGTTGATGTTGTATAGACAGTATTGTACAAAATTCCCCGCTACAAAGACGAAGGAGGTTCAGGCGATGTCAGTCGGGGTTCGATGCTGTCGACACAACTACTGCTATGTCCGGACCGCAACCAGGATAGTTGCGGTCAGGATCGATATAGGAAGACAACACTGTCAGGTGCCTGGAGGCTGCACAAAAATGTTCCTGCTGTCGTCCAGTCGTCAATGTGGCTCAAACGGATCGATCGTGCTTGTCGGAATCCCAAAGTCGAAGTAGCATGCGATGTTTTCTTCTTTCGTTCTCTTCGCCGGGCCGAGCAGGAGACTTCCTCAAGGGCTTGTGGGAGCCGCAGAGAGAAAGCCGTAAGGAACGTCGCGGATACAGGCCTGCTCCGAGGGTCTGGCGCAAGTGCTGGTCTATCGAAAAGATGCGGCCGAGATTTCTATCGGGGTTTCCAGCGTGGTTAGAGTCGGTTCGCACCCTGTCGTGAGAGGGGAGTGACCGGCCTTGGCCCACCCCGGCCTAGCGCCGAATTTCGCATCAAATCGATTTTCTTGGCATCGCCGGCCGAAGGTCTCGTTCGACCAAAGTATACATCCCCAACGTCGGTGCTTGTGGGATTTTGTCTGATTTCCTGACATGCGATAGTGTTGGATAGGTTTTTTGCCTCTTCTAACCAACGCCAAACGAATATCCTCCTCCGAGCCCTGCCCGTGAAGAAAACCAACCCGACACCGGCCATAGGTCTTCACCCGATTTTATCTGTCCAGCTCGGCCTGGAGCTGTCGCCATGCTTCGCCTACCAACTGGCGTGCGCCGAAACCCACTGACTCTGCTAAGATCTGCTGGGAACCCGCGTCTACAAAGACCTCGGTTTCAGAATGCGTCGTTATCCATTCGCCCGGCTTCGACGGTGACCGATCTGAAGAGCTATCCGGCCGTGGGAGAAAAGCTTCATGGATTCACAGTCAAGGAGACAAAACATGTCCCGGAGCTGCATCTGTCGGCTATTCTACTGAAGCATGACAAAACCGATGCAGATTACCTCCATGTGGCTAGGGATGACAAGAACAATGTTTTTGGCATTGGATTCAAGACGAACCCTCCAGACGCCACGGGAGTGCCTCATATTCTCGAGCATACAACATTATGTGGGAGTGAGAAGTAGGTGGAAATTAATTTCTTTGGCTGCCAGCGAGACTGACAATGTCATCATCACAGATACCCTGTGAGGGATCCCTTCTTCAAGATGCTACCCAGGTCCCTTTCGAATTTTATGAACGCCTTCACATCGGCCGATCACACTACCTATCCATTTGCCACCACAAACAAGCAAGATTTCCAAAACTTGCTGTCTGTCTACCTCGACGCTACACTCCACCCGCTGTTGAAAGAGGAAGACTTCCGACAAGAAGGATGGAGACTCGGGCCCGAGAACCCGCGATCGTCGGAGGAACAAACAGCAGAGGCCACCAAGCTCGAGGATATTGTCTTCAAGGGTGTTGTCTACAATGAGATGAAGGGACAAATGTCGGATGCCAATTATCTGTACTACATTCGATTCAAAGAGAGCATTTTCCCTGCTATCAACAACTCTGGTGGCGACCCGCACTTTATCACGGATTTGACGCATCAACAACTGGTCGATTTTTCTCGGAAGAATTACCATCCTAGCAACGCAAAGATCATCACATACGGTGACATGCCGTTGGCTGATCACTTGCAGCAAGTTGGAGGTGTTCTGGATGGCTTTGATAAAGGAGCAGCAGACACGGATGTGAAGGTACCACAAGATCTCGCCCATGGACCTTTGGATGTCAACGTTCCTGGCCCTATCGATTCGTTCACGAGTGAAGACAGACAGTCCAAAACGTCTAACTCGTGGCTAATGGGCGAAGTCACGGATATTGTGGAAACATTCTCTGCTGGAATCCTGTCGTCGTTACTGCTCGATGGCTACGGCTCGCCTATGTATCGGGCTCTTATTGAGAGCGAGCTGGGATCATCGTTCACACCCAACACGGGCTTTGATACATCTTCCAAAATCCCAGTCTTTTCAGTTGGCGTGAACGGTGTGCGCCAGGAAGACGTGCCCAAAGTGAGCGAAGCAATTCGTAGTGTTTACGAAGATGCCGTCTCGAATGGATTCAGCGACGAAAAAGTCCAGGGCTTTCTCCACCAACTGGAACTAGCGCTGAGACACAAGACGGCCAACTTTGGTATGGGGGTCATGGAGAAGACTATCTCATCATGGTTTAATGGCAGCGACCCTATGAAGGAGCTTGCTTGGAACGATGTCATCAACGAGTTCAAAGCGAGATATTCAAAAGGTGGATATCTAGAGTCTCTGGTTCAGAGATATCTTCTCAACGATAAATATATGAAATTCACAATGACAGGCTCGCCCACATATAACCAAGAGCTGGATGAGCAAGAAGCCGCTCGAAAAGAGACCAAGCTTTCTGGTTTAATTGCGGAACATGGCTCTGTTGAGAAGGTTGTGGCTGAACTGGACAAGTCAGAACTGGATTTGCTGAAAATCCAAGAAGACGCCCAACTCGCAGATGTCAGCTGCTTACCGTCCGTTCACGTTGCTGATATTTCGAGGGAAAAGGAACGCAAGCCTGTACGAGAAGCCAAGGTTGACGGAGTTGAGGTGGTGTGGCGCGAGGCACCAACGAACGGTCTGACATATTTCCAAGCTCTGAATCCGTTTGATGGCTTGCCGAATGAGCTTCGTTTGTTGATGCCACTGTTCAATGACTGTGTCATGCGCCTTGGCACCTCTGGAAGAAGCATGGAGCAGTGGGAAGATTTGATCAAGCTCAAGACAGGCGGCGTTACCACCTCGTCGTACTTGGTCTCTTCCCCAACTCAAGTCGGAAAATTCAGCGAAGGACTCCAGTTCAGCGGGTTTGCACTGGACAAAAACCTTCCCGTTATGCTGGACATCATCCGCACTCTGGTTACAGAGACCGACTTTACAAGCGAAGCAGCTCCACGGATGATCATGGAACTGCTACGTTCTACGACCAATGGCGCGCTGGACGCCGTTGCTGGTACCGGTCATCGCTTCGCGGTGAACGCAGCGGCTGCTTCTTTGAATGAGAGCTTCTGGGTTCAGGAACAGCAGTCTGGGTTGGCTCAATTGCAGGCCACTGCTGATCTTCTTTATAAAGCAGCCAACTCTCAAGAAGGTCTCCAGGAGCTCATCGATAAACTTCGCCTAATTCAGAGCTTTGCTATTTCCCGAACGTCCAACTTGCGTGTTCGCATGGTTTGTGAGACCGAGAGCGCCTCTGAAAACGAGGCTGCTCTACAGAAGTGGTTGACAGACCTTCCAAAACCGGTTGCAGCTCCTTCTTCGAGTAATAAGCTCGACCTTCCTAGCAATCCTGGAAAGGTTCTCTACGACATGCCATATAAGGTCTATTACTCGGGTCTTGCCATGGAAACAGTGCCTTTCATTGACCCGTCGAGCGCACCGTTGAGTGTGCTCTCTCAGTTGCTGACTCACAAGTATCTTCATCCAGAGATTCGTGAGAAGGGCGGCGCTTATGGTGCCGGAGCTAGCAACGGACCCATCAAGGGAATCTTCACATTGTCCAGCTACCGAGATCCCAACCCAAGCAATACATTGAACGTCTTTGGGAAAGCCGGCACTTTTGCTCGGGATCGTTCATGGACGGATCGCGAGCTCGAGGAGGCTAAATTGAGTATCTTTCAAGGCCTCGATGCGCCAACCAGTGTGGATGAGGAGGGCGCGCGCTACTTCATGAGCGGTGTCACTCACGAAATGGACCAGCGCTGGCGAGAACAGGTCCTCGACGTGACGGCCAAGCAAGTCAACGAGGTGGCGCAGAAGTACCTTGTCGATGCTCCTCGTCAGTCATTGTGTGTGCTCGGTGAAAAGAAAGAACTTTCCGACTCGAGCGATTGGACTGTGAGGAAGCTGTCTTTGCAGTCCGAAGAGCCTGTGGTTGAAGCTGGCGAGGAGAATCTCGCAAGCACCGCATAGACTGCTTGCATGATTGCATTTGCCCCGGAGTTCTTACACACATTCAGACCATCTACTCTCCTGCATTTTTTGGATTATTTGCTGCATTGGCGGCTAAAATTAGGGGATGACTTTGTGCGATATCCATATACCCTATGTATTATAAATGTGTTTTTATGTGTTTTGTGGATGATTATGAAGTCTACACATCTCTTGTACCATACAGCATGAAATCACTACATCCCTTCACTTTGTGACCACCAGTTGACATTGACTTGACCTGACACAGACCTGCATGAACAACACGCGCTGCTTGAACAGAGCAAGACTCGTCTCCAGTCCTACCATGACTGGCAGATGATTTAGTCGTCCCAGGCATTTAATGTCTAGGGCATAGCGCAAGATCAACCCCTATCCCGTCCGGCTTCACCGGATGGTTCGGTACAGCGACTCTACGTTCGGATCTCCCGTAAACCATCACCAGATGTGTTTGTGTGAAGATCTGTATAGACTGTCTGACTGACTATCTGGACGAAGCCTGGCGAGATACTCCGTTTTTCAGACCTACTCAGCCCGCGAGTTCCAAGGAGGGTGGACTAAAAACGCGAGGACAGCTATTGTAATCATTATATAATAATGCAGCTATTCTAATATTTCACCGTCTCTAATTTCTTAGTCGTACAGCCGTCTATTATTAATGAAATATCAGCTTATTTGTACGTATATAACACAGTCAGTAAGCCGGCTGCAATTGGACGGCGGTGCCTGCCAAGACTGATGATAGCCGTTTCCACCTCGCCCGCTCAGCAGTCATCTTTCATCCTGCGTGCTTCTTGGTGCTTGGCTCTTCATATTAGTTTTCCGGTCCTCTCCGTGGACTGCTCGAGCAGTATGTGATTTTATTTAATTTCTTTCTCCTCCACGCAAGCAATAGAGGCAAGCCATTATCGCCATGGCGGACGCCCAGCCCGGTGCGCCCAAGCCGACCAAGGCATGTGGTGAGTGCATCATCCAAGTGTATTTATTTAAACCATCGATCAGTCCCAGTCTAATCGATGATCCCAGTCAATTGCCGTAGGCAAAAGGTAATTAGCTATTCAGATGGCCCACACATGCAAATACCACGAGGCTTAAACTTTATCATGGCTTAAAAGATGAAATGTCACATCGACGACGCGCCCCCATGCCGCCGATGCCGAGTGATGAAGTCAGAATGCATCTTTCGACCCAGGGCAAACGTACGTAGTAGCTATCAACTGATATCAATCTTGGTCTTTTTTTTGGGTTTGCGATATTGATGAGCCCCAGGCTGCGGCGGTGCATCGGATGCCGGAAATATCCCCCAGCAGCACGGCGACAGCGACGGCCAATTTCAACTTTGCGTCCTCGCCGGTGTCGACTGACCAGGCCTCGATTCTGTCTCGGTTGGACACTATCGAGGCTATCCTAGGCATCAAAAAGATTCCGAATGATACATCGACTCTCGATGCCGAAGATGATTTGGATATCGCACCGGACGAGTCCGACGATGGAGACTTTCCCTTTGCTGGCGTAGGCAAAGCTCTGACTCGATTACGAGAAATGACCAAATCGGCCCAGGATCAGAATATCTGGTCGAAGAAGGTGGTTCGGCAGCTATGGCGGTCGTGCGTGCGAGCTATATCATCTTGGTTTTGCTGTGTATACTTACAATTGCAGATTCCACACCCACCTCCCCCTGTTGCACTTTCTGGCCGATCGTAAAACATTTTTCACGCCGACACCTCTGCTCCTCGCCTCTATACTGTACATTTCCTCGCTGCATCACAACTCGGCTGAATATGCGAGCCTGGCCCCGGGATACTTTGCTGCTACATGTAGTGCCATTGCAGATCTCGTAATGCCTACACCGGCCTTTGATCTTGGTGACTCCAGCCAGCCCGAGTTTAAAGTAGAAGAAGTCGCTTTCAATGATATCCTAGGCTTGATCATGGCAAGTTTGAGCTCAGAGGCTTTTATAGATGCGACTGGCTCGTGGATCTCCATTGGATACCGACTTCTTTTGGACCATTGTCCACATATGGAACGGGGTCCTCTAGACTGGAAAGGGCTCTTTTCGGGTCTTCAGGTAGGTTTCTTCTTTTGCCTTTTACCTGTTGTTGTTTCTAAGAAAGACAGGTTATCGATGTCGAACATGCTTCGATTCATTTGTGCTATCCATTACTGCCAAAGCAGCCACCCCAGCAACAGCTCCAAAACCTCGATCGCTCACAAGACACGGCATATCGTGGCCTGGCTCAGATGATGCACAGTGGGCTGAGTCACTTTGTCGGCAGGGGGCTGCCGTCGATATGGTCTTTTGTCAGTGGAAAAGGTTCCGGCAAGCTTCTTAATACCGAATGGACCTTTACAGATCAGGACTTGCAAGTCATTCGGCGCTGGGCAAAGGGGCTGGACGAGTGGTTGGTCCGATATAATGGAGCTTCTCGTAAGTTGTCAACTTCTTTTTCTTCTTTTTTGCTGATGCTAAATATAAAATGTAGAACCCTCGGAGGCTGATCGTCACGGCATCTTGATACTCCTTCAGTATCACCTGCACAAATTATTCGTCCTTTCCATCTATCACCCCGCGCGTGGCCATGATCTGGGGGCACACAATATTACTTCCACGGAGAAGCACGAGCTTTTGATATCGGCTCGTGCAATTCTGCGTCTTCGTGACAATGACACAGGAATATGGTCAAACTGGGATCTTGTCATGGTGACACTGGCTGCTCTGCTGGTGCTCCGGGGCTTTGAAGACAGGATGGCCAACCAAGACGGTATGATAAGCCAAAGACAGCGGAGAAACTCGACTGACGTACTTTAGACCTAACACTAGTTCAAAGCCATCTGAGAAGTTTGCAATGCAGCCAAAGACCTGCCCCGAGTTTGCAACACGTGCTGGCAGACCGCCTCGAAAACGCCTTGCAAAACATGCAGAGCCCCCCTGTATCCCACAGTCCAGAGCTGATCATGACGAACGCGAATCTGGACTATTCCTACACTATATTCGACCAAAACACACTTCCTCTAGCAAACCCGTCTTGGCTGATTCAGGATCCTCTGTCGATGACGACGACAAAACATGCTGTTCAGATATCGCCAACGGAGACTAGGAGTAACATACCTGGGCAGTATCATTCTACTACCATGGTGCCACCACCGCCGCCACCACATAATGATGCACAGAGTTTTCAGACGAGACAATGGATACAGGAGCAGACTTCGAATATGTGGCCTTCGAATCTGCATCGATTGTTTGGGCATGACGAAGCGCAGGCAGAAAATGGGTCGTTGGGGGGTTGAATCCCTGAATAACACGAACAACAGTCAATTTCTCACGACGACACTCGGGAGATCTAGTAATAGTCAACGATCAGTAACTTTCACGACTGTCTATCTGTTGTGAAATTTTCTCTGGGTGGTACCACTTCATTAACGAGCCTGCTCGTCTTGGTGCTTCATGATACATGTTAATCCCTGTTACTTGGATGGGATACCGGAATATGGCTACAGATTACGTCCCTTGGACTGTGTGACGTCCCATTATATAACCATCACAGTCTCTAGTCCGCTGTAGAGGCAGCTTGAGCTTTGAAACAAAGTTTGGATTGGATAAATGGAATCGATGGAATGAAATATCTGAATGTCTGCATTTGTCAGATCATCATGTCTCCCGAGTTTCTACAGATTCAAATGTTATTTATATGTATATAAACATGTAATTCGGGTCTGATCGGTCTAGAAAGACCATTAAAGTCATATACCTGAGCACTGAAGCCTGATAACATATATTGATTAATCACCAAGGCAGCTCCAAAGGAGTAGCAAGATTCTTGCCCAGCACGGGCTCTGCAGTTCCGATATCACTGTATCCGTTAGAACCATGTGCACAATATATGCATGAATCAAGAAGAACTTACCCAGGACCTCTCGGAGCCCAATACGTCCCCGTCTTGCTGATATCAAAGTCATTCTCGACAAAATCCACAAGAGACTTTGCCGACTCTTCAGGTGTGACAGCTACTTATCATCAACTTTCACACTTTTCAAAAACAGAGAGGAAAAAAAAGACAAAAACTCACCATTTCCACTGGACCAATAGGCGTCGAAGCCAATGTCGCGCGTCATCTCCGTACGCATAAATCCCGGATGCAACAATCCCACAGAGACTCCCTTCTCTTGGAGGTCGAACGAGAGCAGTTTGCCCACCATATTAAGCGCAGCTTTACTAGCATGATGCCCATAATTCCCACCTCCTTCACTCTGATGCCGCAACGTAATACTGCCGCTTTCAGAGGATATCAAAATTACCTTCCCACCATTTTCCTTCACAAGCGACGATTTCACCAGCGCCTGCACCGCAAACACAGGGCCAATAGCAGAGGTCGTGTACATGGCTACCTGTTTCTCCCAGTCTGGCGCATCGAAGCTCTCAAGCCCAAAGTACCCCGCGGATACCACGACCACATCGAGCGTGACATTGTCTGGTTTCAGTTGGGTGGTTAGTGTGCTGCCGATGTCTGGTTGCGAGATGTCCGCGTTGAGCAGCCAGCGGATTTTGTGTGCATCTTTTTCAGGGGCTGGGAACGATGGTGGAGGGTTGCTGGAGCGTGTTGTTGCGTAGACGATGGATGTCGATGGTAGTGAGGCGTAGTGGGTGACTAGAGAGGCGCCGAGGCCGCGTGTTGCGCCGATGATGAGGATGTTTTTGGACATTTTTAATTTCTCTATGTGTTGAAATGTTGTTTTTGGGTTGTGATTTCTTTAGATGCAAGAGAAGAGGTCGGGATGATGTTTTGAATGTTGAAGGTGAGGGAGCAATGACGCAACATGTATGCGGTCCCCCGCTGGCCAATCATGCTACAGTTAAGACACTTCTACAATCACGCAAGTCACAATGAAGCGAGGCTCTAATATATTGTTGGCCCAAAAACCATGCATGCAATCCTATATCTTACAGCACATAATTTATACCATCTCGAATGGCCTGCTTTAATCGGATAGATCAACTACCCTCTGAATGGTCTGCCTCATGTTCTTCCATAGTCGTCTTAGTCGGTTGATCCTCGGAATGCAAAGGATTAGACCGTTGTGATATCGGTGTTATAGGTAAAGAAGGAAATGGCTCGGTCGTTTCGTCGTTTTCATGGATAGATGAGGGGTTACTTAGAGGCATCGGGGAATTTGGGCCAGAGGACTTTGAACAATTCGGATTAGTCACGGGTCACTGTGAAAGGAGATACGTGTATAGATTTCTTACCTGACCTCGAAGCAGTCCCTGCGTCGCAGCCAAGTGTTGAGCTGCGCTGCGCCTCCGCGCAATTTCCTGTTCTTCTTCGTTTTCCGCGGCTTGTTCCTCCTTGGCTAGTTCTACCATGGATGGAAAGTCTTCGGTTTGAATAGGTTGTTCTGCGTCGGATTTCGACTCTCTCCGCTCTCTTCCCCGGCCGCCCTTGGAGTCTCTGGAGGAGTAGCCGGATGTTGTCCGTCGGGATCGACCGCCGCTTCCGACAAGGTGGTCGTCTGATGTTAATCCGGTGCTTCGACGAGCCAAGGCAACAGCAAATTCCTCGTCCAGCGGAACAGCGTCCTCGTCGTCTTCGTCGTCAAATATAAGGTCTCCTCGGGAGCTCAGGGAATTCGCCGTCTCTTGCGACGACTGTGTAATGCTTCTATTTCGTCTTTGTTTCTTCCTCGAGAGTGTGGGCGCAGGCGCGCTGTCGCTTTCTTCCTCCCCTTCTTCTATCAAAGGCTGAGCTTCAATGCCATCATGGGCTTCGTAGTCTTCATCATGGGGCAGTCTTCCGGGTCGCTCCTGTAGATCAGCCGCTGATGGGCGATACTTGACTCCCCGCCGACCAATCTGCCACGGCAGGCGTTCTAAAAATCCAATAATGGACGATTTGGGGATCACGGTAGGATCGTTCCTCTGGTCTGGCAGTACAGAACTCCTCCGTCTGGTGCGCGCCGCGCCATAGCTCATTTTGCGCTGTCGCCGGGGCTGCTGCGCGGAAGATCCACCTCGCGGGCCCCCGCTGCCGGCCAGCAGTCGATCCAGTTCATCATTTCCCCATCCCAATAACCCATCTGTCTCATCGTCATTGTCCCAATCGTCGTAGAAATCAAAATTCACCTCAGCGCGACCCTGGCGCCGCCGTCGCAAGTGATTGTCGCGGCTCGGTAGGCACGGCTCCGTACATTCCCTGAGACAATTGCCGATCGAGGCAAAACAGGGCGCGAGGTACTCCTGCGCAAACGTGTAGAAGCCCTCTTGGGCAGTCTCATTCGCGGACTCGAGATTGTGCGAGAAACGGTTCAGAGTCTGGCGGATTCGAGGGTCGTTGGTGCGCATCATCTTTGCTGCCAGTCTCACCTCACATTGAAATCGGGGGCTGGGGCTGAGGATGATGGATGCCCGGGCCCAAGTGCGTCGTTGCTGGGGAGGGGTTGTGTGTTTCACATGCCTTGTCTGTCGCAGGGGCAGATTGCGAAGATATGTCGTGGCATAAGTTATAACCCTATGGGCGAGAAGGAATGCGATGATGCATTATTGCGGTGGAGGTTGGGGTCGGGGTCTGTTGCATCAGCGCCGTCTGGCCGGTGATCCGCCAACGCTTGTTCCCCACGCACGTGAGGAGATAAGCCGGCCCAATCACCGTGCCACAAACTTTTCTACACAACAGACATCAGAAGTGACTACAGCGAACAGGCAGCTTGCAGCTTGTTTCGACATGACTGGTCTCGGCCGGAATGCAACATGGTGTACTACATACGCTTCCTGAAGCCCCCCAAGGTGCAGGACGGCAAAAATGGACTCGTCTCGATATCGACGTTGATCTCCATCACAACCGATCTGGGCGACGCCTTTCTGGCCGAAGATGTGTCATTGCGGGCCCAATTAGTCGCCGCTGATACAAACGCTGTGCTCCAAGAAAAAGATGTCTCGTGGCAGGCCGGGAAACGAGAGCTACTGGTTTCAATTGGGCCTGTTCGACTGGGTTTGATAAAGCAGTCGATCGTTCTAGCTATCGGGGAAAAGGCTGGTTTTGCTGACGAGCTGGGCGATTGTACCACTACGCCACTAGTTATATCAGGATGGAGCGCGCCTTTCGGTGGACCTCGAGGTACTACGGCGGCGAAGCTCGTCGAAAGACGATTCGCCTTGCGGAGTGACAGCCAGCTTCGGATCTGGGAAGAGACCGGCAACAATATTGCACGGCATATATGGTACGCTGGGGCACTGTGACTGACATCTTGCCAAGTCACTGATTTTTATATGCGTATACTAGGGATGCTGCACTTGCCGCGGTGATATGTTTACGAAATACAGTCAACAACGAGGCCGCTGGGATACAGCAACTCCAGACTCGCATTAAAAACGCAGGAAAAAAAGCCGTCCGTGCGGTGGAACTAGGTGCAGGCTGTGGAATTGTTGGCATTGCACTCGCCCAGATTCTGCCTCGATGCGCCGTCACACTCACAGATCTCCCAGAAGTGGATGAAATCGTGTCCCGCAACATAAAAGCCACGCAGCTGGCACCGGGATCCGCGCTTGATTTCCAAGTGCTCGATTGGGACGAGAAGCCGAGCGACGATGTGTTCGGAGAGCCAGTGGACCTGATTCTCGTGTCCGACTGCACGTACAACGCCGACAGTCTGCCAGCACTTGTTCGAGTCCTGGGATTCCTGACTGACACTTCGCCTCATGCTCTTGTGCTGGTCTCTTTAAAACGGCGCCACGAGAGTGAGGCGGTCTTCTTCGAGCTCATGCAGGCAGCGTCGTTTGCCATTCTGGAGCAAACAGGCGTGTCTCTGCCGGCGCCGTATTCTGAAACGGACAAAATTGAGATGTATGCGTTTGGGCGGAAATGAGTGTAAAACAGATATGTATTTGCTAATTGTAGTATACAAATTTATTGGCGCATAAACGCCAGAGGACGTGGAACGCATGTTGGATAGTAAGGACTCTCCGAACAGCCAAAGTTTTGGTACAGCAGCTAACATGCTGAGAGGTCATGGTTTGTCTTCGAAATAGTGTTTCGAGCCCCTGAGACCTCTTCCTTTGTTCCTAAAATCTTACGAGATGAGTCACCTACCTACATGTAAGAAAAAGCAGACCTAAAAGACCGAAGGAAGTGAGTTGCCACTTTCCTTGTGGGATGGCAGTCTGGTCAGCCCTTATGGGAGTGTGTTGGAATAACAAGGACTATCCAAACAGCCAAATGCTTTTTAGTACCGCAGTTAATATACTGACACTTGGGTGACCTACGATAACGATTCAAGTAGTTTTATCATATACTTAGGGGCCCAACAAGGCTAGATTATAACAATATAATTGGTATCCCAACACTTTGAAGAGTTTATTGTAAAAAAGGACTTGTAGATAAGCAACCAATAAGCTTTATTTTCTTTTCTTGAAAAGTAACTCCTACAAAAACTCGCTACACTGCGTTCCGCGATAAAATAGATACAGACTCATTGATTCAGAAAGTAAATAATGCGAGCGCGATGATTGGCTAAAGGCGGAATGTGCGTCATCGGGCGACGCGAGCTTGGACCGGTGGGGCTGTAGCTCTTATATCTGATTGGCCAGTACTCCCTGACTTCCAGATCTCTTGGCAGCGCCTAGCCTGTTTGCAACGTTTGCATTAGCCTGGATATCCAAGAGATGTTCGACGATTTTTGTTTTCTCTTCCACGTCTTGATACCAGAGCGGCTGGTTCATTCCACGCCTTGCAGTTTCCACAGAACTGAGTACATGTCCACCAAAATTGATATCAGACCCATGTTGCAAAAGGAGCTCAACAGTCCCAAACCGCCCAGAGTCAAGGTTTGTTTGGTTGAAATGCAAATATTTAAAATTTATCTCTTCAGTTGATGAGCCGGCAAACCGCACATCCCGAATGCCTAGATGGTCCTCTGATAAATGTATTGACTTGATATTGCGCGCCGGGTCTAGAGAGTACAACTTGGACATATGTTGACCACGGGGCGTATTTTGTAAAGATGCAATGTATTTGGAGCCTTGAAACTCAACATAGCGAGCCCACACGTCTGCGTCCAGACTGAGTTGATGACGATTTTTCAGTTCTTTCTCTGTTTCCAACCAAAAGGTGTTGGCCGTGAAGATAAGAAGTTCGCGCGTGCTGAAATTCCCAACAATCATATGGCATACCTCTAACGGTATCGAAAATCTTCGAAGGACGCCATAAAGGAACTGGACAAACTGGGACCACAGCCAATGATCACGTCGTGCAAGCTCCTGGGGAGGGGGATCGTAGCTATACCAGATGGCTCGAAAAAAGCTCTGGCTAAGGTGAGAAGAATTCAGAGCGATGCACTGGGCATGACAGGTCATTGCATAGCTCTTCTTTGCATCCCACTCTTGTAATATATCGAGCTTGTACTCGACTTGATTTTCCACGTTTATGAACAGTCGATTGTAAATAAATCGATCATTGAAGTTATATGGATTCGACTGGTGTCCGTCTTCCATTACTATCGTTGTGGATTTTGGTCAGCATGTCATGAGATATTTATTCGTCAGCATTTGAAGTGTGGGATACCTATAATGACTTAATCACCTTCTACCAACCCAGAGCTGCAAAGACCACATTGCGTAGCTGCAAAGCAAAATCTCCTGTCAGGTATATCCGTATGTCTTTCCAAAGCCATTATGTTTACATGTAGGCGTTCCACGGACTGGGTTAGGGTTGCGTGCGTGGTAATTAGTTATAGGTAGTGTGTGATATCAATTAGTGCGTGGCCGTAATGAATGGCTGTGGCTCGACGAAAATCGCGCAGGAACTGACATCACCGGCCCAGGTCTAGGTCTAGCTGCATGTAGGTTTCGCATGTAGCCCGTAGGAAAAATGGTAAACAAATGACAATTTAAAAATTCAAAAAACAAGGAACTCGTTTAATTTAACGATTTTTTAGACGAATAGCATAGCATAGCAATGATATTAATGGCAAGGGAGCGAATAACAGTCAAAGCGGACGGGAGGAAAATTGTCGGTGCAAGCCGGAAGAAGCCACCAAAAAGCGCAGCCAATTTCTATCCCCGCAAAACCACCACACAAAACCTCGCTCCGCCCTCCTCCCTTTCTTGCCTCTCCCAACTGCGCCCCTCGATCACCAGAATCGACTCTTGTCTTGTGAATCCTCGTAAGTGCGAATCCGATTGAATTTTTTTCCTGCCAGCCTGCCTTGCCACCTGGGCCCCGCGGGGCTGATCGTTGCCTGTGCCCTAATTAGACGACACCTTGACCGTTTTTTCAACCCCTTGGAACACCCTCTTTGTCTTTCGACCTTAACTTCTGTTTGAGCCTTGTTTCTAACAAAAACACTCTTCCAGCTCGCAGGACTGCTCGCACTCGCTCAAGTCGCCTTTGGAATCCCCAGAGGCGCAAACCAGCATCACGCCTCTTGCCGCAAACTCTTTCACTCACCACGTTGTCCCCCGTCGCCGACTTCGACAGACTCTCAACAACATTCCTCCGCCTGCTGATTGCTAACGAAGCCCTCTTGTACTCGTCTCCATCAAGTGTGCCTGTCGTCCCCGTGACACCAGTCGACAATTCCAACTCTCATCTTGAGCTGCCGCATAGGGTCGCTCTGCCGGTTCTTCCTCTTTTAGAGGAAGGGTCGAAGAGGCTTAGCCCACTCAGCTTCAGTTGCGAATCTTTTCGCCCTCCATAACGTGATTTTTCACCCGTGAGACTTTATTACGAACTTTTTGTTCGCCAATCGTCAGCCGCATGGTTATGGCACCTTCGGTTCTTTCTGTCGATGATACTTATACCACTAATAATTATCATCCCCATTGTAAAGACCCCGTTGTGACCAATCCAACTACCGACCATGGGGTGATCTCACTGTCTGTTCCTCAGAGCCTTGCGGCTCCGAAGGAACTGGTTCTTGACCAACTCCGAAACCGTGTAGCCACGGTCGACATGGCACGCTGCGAACCCGGAGATGAAGACGCTTTCTATGTGGCCGACATGGGCGAGATTTACCGCCAACACATGCGCTGGAAGATGAACCTGAGCCGCGTCAAGCCTTTTTACGGTATGTGTCTTCACAAAATGATTCACATTAATACTAATTGATACCAGCGGTCAAGTGCAACCCGGATCCGGAAATTCTACGTCTCATGGCTAAGCTGGGAAATGGGTTCGATTGTGCATCCAAGGCCGAGATTGACTTGGCTCTCCAGACCGGTATCGACCCGAGCCGAATTATCTACGCCCAGCCCTGCAAGACTAGGTCGTACCTCCGGTATGCTGCCCAGAAGGGCGTGAAGCAAATGACCTTTGACAACGCCGATGAGCTGTACAAGATCAAAGCCGACTTTCCCGAAGCTGAGCTTTACCTCCGCATCTTGACCGATGATTCCAGCAGTCTCTGCCGCCTCAGTATGAAGTTCGGCGCCTCTCTTGATAGCGCCCGTGTTCTGCTGGACCTCGCAGCTCAACTTGAGCTCAAGGTCGTTGGCGTCAGCTTCCATGTCGGCTCCGGTGCCGAGGACCCGGCAACCTTTATCAAGGCTGTTGAGGATGCTCGTTGGGTATTCGACCAGGCTACCGAAGCTGGCCATGAGCTCCACACCCTCGATGTGGGCGGCGGATTCAGCGACGACACCTTTGAAAAGTTTGCCGCCATCTTGGCCAAGGCAGTCGATGACTACTTTCCGGCAAATATCCGTATAATTGCCGAGCCTGGTCGCTACTATGTCGCGCAGGCTTTTACTCTGGCAGCCCACGTCATTGCCCGCCGCGATGTTCGTGATCCGCAGGATCCTGCTCGCGACGCCTACATGATTTACTTGAACGACGGCGTGTATGGCAACTTCTCAAACATCATTTTTGACCACCAGCACCCCATCGCTCAGATCTTGACCTGTGCCGGCAGCGGCATAGATTCTTCGAGCTCCTCCGTTGCTAGCTCCCCCGTTGCTGGCGTTGAGTATAGCATCTGGGGACCGACCTGCGATGGCATCGACGTCATCAGCCAGCGCATCACCCTGCCTGGCTTGGTCGATGTGGGAGACTGGCTGTACTTTGAGAACATGGGCGCATACACCCGCTGCAGCGCTACTCGCTTCAACGGGTTCCCCGACAGCCACGATGTGATTTACATTTCCAGCGAGGCTGGTGCGTCTGCTTTGCTAGACTACTGATTGCTTGATTGAATTATCGTTGAGATATATACTTTTTGTTTTGTTTTGTTTTTGGCTTGAATTGTTTTAGTCTTATATACATTGTTCTCTCGGTCCTGCCGATAAAAGTTTATATTCTGTTTGGTCTAGATTTTAATAGATCGCATTGCGTTTTATATTCAATTTTCACACAAACTACTATACTATGCATCTTCGTCTAGCATCATGGGTATCTATCTATCTATACGTAATTCTTCAAAGCAACTTTTGTACAACCAGCTCACCAGCACCATCCCCTGCAGCCTTAACTAACGCGCCACCCTCCAACTTCTTCTTCCATTTGGCAGATTCCTGTCTCGCCAGGATGAACGTCAGACGTGCGATATCGGTGGATTCAACAGCCGGCGCAGGTGTAAACGTCCACCGGCCAAACGCCCAGTTTAGGATAAATGTTCCTGACGGGTTTGATGTCGATGTTGATGTTGACAGCGCCGGGTCTGATCCTTCTGGCGTCTGGTCTGCGGCGCAGCGAATGATGCCCTTGATGCGGTATACTTCTTCTTTTGAGGAGGACTGTAGGAGACGGTCTAAGCTGGGGAGGTCGATGACGGACGAGGAAGCTCCATTAGCTGTGAGCGTTGCGGATAGGACTTCGACCTCAGACTGATGGTCATGGCTGTGCTCATGGCTGTGTCCGTCTGCATGCGATGAAGGTAGCAAGCCATCCTCATCTCGCGAGAGCAAAGCACCATCAATGCCCAACAAAACACTCTTATCCACCTTCCCCTTATCCGACTTGACCCAGGGCGTCGGCGGATCAAGCTCCAGATCGCCCAGCCGATCCAGACAAACATCAAACCGCTGCTCAGAGACCAGCTCCCATTTATTGAAAATCACCATGTCGGTATATTTCGCCTGCATCTTGGCGGTATAGCTGGTATCGTCGTAACCCTCCCAATTCTCGACGTCGATCACACTAATCACTCCATCTAGTACAAAACTACCTGGGTACGTCTCTCGCGCGAGTCGGTTTACTTCCATAGCCAGGGTTGCGGGGAACGCGCTGCCGCTGGTCTCGATCACGATCCGGTCGGGGATTACCTCGTCGCGCAGCTGCACCAGTGCGTCGCCGAGCTGGCCGACGAGATTGCAGCAGATGCAGCCATTGAGCAGCTCGCGCACGCCAGAGATGGATTGTGTGGATGCGAGTTGCGAGTCGACTGCGACGTCGCCGAATTCGTTTTTGAGGAGCGCGAGCCGGTAGGTTTGGGGGAGTTGTGGGATCAGGTTGAGCAGCAGCGTTGTTTTGCCGGAGCCCAGGAAGCCTGTCACGATGGTGACGGGGATGGCGGAGGAAGGCGTTGCCATTGTGTGTATATATGGCTCTAATTGTTATGTTGATGGAAGAAAGAAAAAGTCATTTCTTGGAGCGGAGACATTTGGCGGGCGCCGAGGCGCTGCCCCTCACCGGCGTCCCCGATGGCTGTATCTGTCCAGCAATCGAGATCTGTGCATGCCTCCCAAGCCTGACTCGTCACATGTAGAATATCAGTTGATCTGTAAATACCAACCATGGCTATGGCCAAATCACCAACTGATCCATGATGCGAAGTCGTATCATTTGTGGGCCAAGAACTGATCCACGACAGCTGGATCCATAACGTCATAGGTGGTGATGTATTAAATCTTGTTGCGTTGCCAGCCAGGATTTTCCTGCTTTCCGATATTTCGCGAATCAAGGCGATAAACCTTTTGTTAAAATTTTGTATAGGTTGATTGACTTAAAATGAGTGCAAATGAGAGTCCTGCTTCGGGCAGCCTGAATACCAATGCCATAGTCCAACAAGCAGACGCTGCGCTCAACACTCTGGGTGACAAAGTCTCGGATCTCACTGGACAGCATGAAACTGTGAACAAAGGTATTCTGATTATAGAGACGTTGATATCGAAAGTATCGCTGACAAACGTAGTTGTGAACGGTCTGCAAGTTAACGTTCTGGGAACACAGCGCGAACAGTCAAATGAGAATCAGGATGAGAGCACTAGTGTTGCAAAAGAAGATGTCAGTGCTCAGCAAGTCGAAGAGTTTTTGAGGCATCAGAATCGAAGCTACAAAGGGTAGATCGAGTACGTTCATGACACGAGATTCTTCTCACTGGGCTGGTATGAGATGGCCATCTCGCCATTACCAAGAACGGGCTGTATCCCTGCACCCAAAACACCAGAGTGGTACACCATCCTCTCGTCGGTATCATATTCAAGTGTATATAAGCGATAATGAAATCAAGACTGGTGTTGCCAAAGAAGAAAACAGGCGTGAATGTTGAATCGGCCGAGGAAGCCAGAGGGCGCTCCTTCCTCGTGCGTCGAGTAAAGCCAGCTTCATCTCCAGACCTGCAAGCTTTCATCTCTGCCACACACAACCATTTATTATTCAATAACACCATACACCGAATGCATTGATTTGATTTTGTGCATCGTACTTGTCAGTATTGTCTGGTATCCCCTCGAGGACATCATGAACTCGTATCCCGATCAGGGCGACCGCCGCCCAAGTACCAGCACCTCCATACACTCCAGCAAGTACACAGACAACGGTGTAAGTCTCGGTCTCTTAGAATTGCCGTCCCTTCCAGCCCTATCTTATATTTGTCCCTTCTAATGGTAAATAGTTTACTTGCTTCCGGGTACATTGTCATTGCCATGCTGCCAACCGCGAAGAACAGAACCCAACCGAACCAGTCTCTCTCGAAGACTCACAGTTTCAGCGCAGACGTGCCGAATACTTCCACCGCCCCCTTGTTCTAGGTCCGTACTCTGGGACCCGAAACTCGGATGATTCGCCGTTCTCGTATTTCCACTACGAAAAGCAGTCAGAGGCCGAATTCTGCGAGCAATGCCAGTTTTGCTGGCCTCTGTCTAGGTGGTGTGGAAGGCTGCCGGGTCACGAAGTCGAAAAGACGCCAATCCTATATCAGCAGAACAAGTCTACGGCCGGTTTCATTAGCAACCAGAAGAAGATGCCATTGATGAATGCTACTTGGGTCCAGGAGCCTCTGATTGTCAATGCAGCCCGTGTGTCGGGCGATAATATGGTGCCGAGAGAGAAGGAGCAATTCTTACCGGCTGTTTTTGTGAGTATTCTATAAAACTTGGTGATATTCTTCTTCGCTAATTTGACCAGTCTCACACTCTTACAAGCAAATCTTTAAAAGAATTTCCCACCCGCGATGTTGCATTCCTGAGAGAAGAAAAGAATCTATCGCTAGAAAGCATCCGTCCCTGTCGTACCCTGCCTCAAACCTCTGCTAAGGACTGCCAGCGACTCAGATTCTGCAAAGATATCCGTGGCGCACGGCGCGACACCTGGGCCTTTGAAGAGGGCTCTCTGGTAATTGGAATTCACCCAAGCTTTGTTGACTTGGACCAGCAACTCATTCAAGAAGATGAGTTTGAGCTGCGTTATGGAGAAGTCTATATCATCTGCCGGATGTTTGCAGACAAATGGGCCCTATGTGCAAGACTGCGAATGTCCGATACAATCATGCCCGTCAAAAATAGCGACCTGGTGGACCACGGCTTTGAAAACATCAAATTTCTTCCTCTATGCGCAGTGACGTTGGCTGCTAATTTTGCATCCTTTGATCGGCGTTGGTCAGAATATAGAATGCGTTGCCCTTACGCAAGTTCATTTCCATCTGGTGGACTTCGAGTCACGCCTCCGATCCGTTGTGACAGCCTTTTGGCTAGTATCGAGATAGCTGCATGCAACTTTAGGTCGTTGCATGTACCGTGGATTGTGTTTCATCTATGCAAGCCACGCATTCCGTTGCCGCCCAAGACTGAATACGTTCCTTTTCATCCTCCAAAAAGTGGTATCGGGCGTTTAATAGACAACACCGTTAACGGGCGAAATACGTTGGGAAGGATGTGGAGAACAATCGTTCCCTGTGAAGCATCCCAGAGCCAAACCCCGAGCGACAACCCGGAAATTTACTTGGAGAAAGAAGTCGACTTCTTAGACGACGACGTATCATCAATTTACCAAGGCGAACCTGATCCAGCCCAAGAAGACCAGTTGAAAGACTTCAACATACGAGGTCCGATGAAAAAGCGCAAAAGCATTCGCCAACTCTTCTTTGGAAGCAGACGGTATAAACAGTTGGAAGTTCCTGGTGAAGCTCAGCACGAGGGAAAGGACACAGAAGAGCAAATGAAGCCTTCTAAAACGGTCTGAAAAGACAATGAAGGTCATTTTTGCTGCGAATACTTTATTTAACAGGCTGTGTGGTTAGTCTGTATTACTAGACTAGCAGTTTCGAGCGTGCATCTATTACTCCTAAACACTCTTTTGTTCATGAGATGTTTAACTATTACTTTTAATAGAACTCGAATAAAATTCTCGCAAAATTCTATGAAAAGCTTCACAGGAGAATTGCTTCACCGACTGTACCCACGGACCAAATCTACCCGAATTCCGATGCGTTGAACACACAGTTTCCCTTTATCACCATCGCCCGATGCATTATGCATAGCTCTCCAATTACAAGGACCTTTACAGAGTGTCTGAGAGAAAGCGACAAGAAGCCGAAACGAAGGAAGAAGGCCAACTAACTGCAGCTCAGCCGCCGGCGCACCGAAGTAGTTCGGCTCAACCTACCCAGAGTTACATAGCCCACTTTATGACTATGTGGCACAGTGGCAGGACGAGGCTGAATCGTGAAGTGTTAGCATAATTATTAGTGACAGTACATATCCTTCTAGAACACGTTGTTGAAAACTTTTCTTTCCGCAATTATTTCTCCTCCCCACCGACCACACACACATAGTGTACCTAGACGTGGTACCTATGCCCGCATATTCAGCAATAGGCAGCGATCCGCATAAGTCCGATAACGAACTATCCAGTCTCAACATCCTCCCTACTCCCCGAAGATCGACCGACCAGCTTACTCCCGACATAATACCTTCCGGAAACCGAAAAACACCTAGATCCGCCGGGCTAAATGGCCTAAAATCGAAAAATTTAGGACAAAACATCAATGCAAAAGGATCCCTATACGACTTGAATGACTCCTGGATATGGGAAATCGGAGCTGCCTGTCTGAGTGTGATCTGCTTCGCCCTTCTCATTGGGTTTCTTGCGAAAATCCAAAATACTCCCTACGCATCGTGGCAATACACAGCGTCACCAAACACGGTCGTGTCCGTCCTTGTCACTGTTATCAAAGCGGCGCTGTTAGTACCTGTTTCGGCATGTCTCAGCCAGCTGAAATGGAATCATTATCACCAATCAGCCCCCCTCTACAACATGCAGGCTATCGATCAGGCGAGTCGGGGCCCTGGAGGCTCCTTTGAGGTCCTATGGAGAGGCTTGAAAGGGCCGAAAATGGGGATTTTAACTCTAGCGGGGGCATTTATAACGATTCTGTCTCTTGCTGTCGATCCATTTGCGCAACAAATCCTCGCTTTCCCTTCGCGTACCGTGCATGCCTTGAACGAAACCGCATCAGTCCAAACTACAAATAAATATTTTGAGCAGGAGACAACCTTCTTAAATGCCATGACTACCGGGCTTGACCCTTCGGTGATTGTTTCAATCATGAGTGGTCTAACGCAAACCAACAGCCCTCTTCAGCCGCAATGTACCTCAAATAATTGCTCGTTCCCTGAGTTTGTTACATTGGGAATTTGCAGCCATTGCGAAGATGTCACCTCTCAAACAAACCAAACATGTGTACCTTCAGAAGACCGGTCAATTTTCATAGACATACCGGAGATTTTCGAACAAGCCCCTATCAACTGCACGTACACGACCCCAAGTGGATTTTTCTTTAGCATTCCTTCCGACATAGGCTCGAGTTCTTTTGAGTATAATAATGACTCAAATGTGTTCGTTTATACCTCGAATTACTGGCAAACTCATCCGCAAAATACCAGTAACCTTACTGGCATTCAAAGCCCGGTGCTTTCTCTGAGTGCAGTAAGCCAGTCTCTTGATATTGTTTATGTTGCAGATAATGCAACAATGCCTCCGCCAAAACCTTCAATGACGGAATGCTCTGTTTATTACTGCGAAAAACAATATTCACCGAGTTCCTACTTGGCGAGTCAAAAGGAAAGCTATTCTCTCAATATCTCCGCCACTCAGCAGCTAATACCCAACCAACAATTTCACGATTACTCCGTTGACTTGGAGCCGCCAAATGGCACTTCGACCTTATCCAAAAATACAAAATACAGCATGGATTCATACACACTTAATGTCTTCAAGGAGGTGCTGGTAAACCTACTCAACACTACAGTGGATAGGAGCGACACCCTCTCGGGCCTGAATACCTTGAATCTAGCCACAATTCTACGCACTAACGGTGTCAACCAATCGCTCAACTCCATGTCAAACAGTGTTACAGACACTCTGCGGGCAGATTCACAAGGCCATGCGATATTAGGAAAGGCTTTCATAAATGAGGCCTACATACAGATCCGTTGGCCATGGATAATTCTTCCGTTATTGGCCATCTTCGGAGCTTTGATGTTACTTTTAGGAACTGCACTCGAAAGTAAGCAACTGGACGCTGTGCTTTGGAAAGACTCCGTGCTTCCATTGCTGACGAGCAAAATTGAGACTACTCCTGAACATAACATTGTCTGTCTACGTAATGTGAAAGAAATACACGATATGTCCAAGAATATTGATACCACATTGGATCAGCACAAGGAGCAGCTAGTGTTTATTGAGAAGGAGATATAACATAGAGTATAGAGTCCCAAAATGGACAAATAACTACAGTTAATTAACTTAATATCCTAGAAATTCCTACTCTTTAAGTAGCTCATAATATTCTTTGCATATGTAACAGTAGAGGTAAGATGAATAAAAATCTAACTGGGCTTCAAGTATCAAGAAATTCTTTTTTTTTGGGAATACACCTTTTTGCATATTGTTTAAAATTGAATAAAATTTCATTCTTTTTATTAGGAATTTGTGAGTCATCGTTAAAACCTGCAGTCTAGTCCGCGCCCCCTACTCTTGTATTTCTGCCTCTCCAATAGGCATTTCCACCTGTTAGTGACTGGGCTAGAGAGTATTGACATAATAAGAACAGTGCCGTTATCCAGGGCCTGTTTGTAATTCGAGAAGAGAGTGATGCCTGAATTAGCGTTAAAACAGGGCGTCTCATCCTCAGCATTCGTTCATTGCCGCGGCCGGCAAACAGCGCCGCGGTGTCGTAGCCCTAAGACGCCCTCGCCTCGGCTAAACAGCAACGTTGACGACAAAAGGAATCTCACAAGTTATACAGATGTTTTGATCAAAGAATTTCAAATTATTTACATTTATGCTTTGATTTTTAATCAAGATAATCCAAGATGGCACCAGAGATCCCACCTATGGCAATGCCATTGATGAGCGAGGAAGCGAAAAAGACTCTCGAGATAGTATGGTGCACTTTTTCGTTCCAGCATATCATTTTTTGTTGACGAGATTTATCTTACAGGTAACCAAATTTGTCGAAGAGAAATGTACGTGCTTGCTATAATTACGACCCGAATCTACATATTCTGAAGGTCTTTAGGCATCCCGGCAGATCCAGTATACGAGTCTCAGCTCGGCCATGACGAGGCTACACGTTGGGGAACACAGCCTCTTATCATGGAAGAGTTGAAGAAAGAGGCAAAGGCACTTGGAATCTGGAACCTCTTCCTACCGTTTTCCCATGGGCAGCATCGGCGCAGGTTTTCGAATTTGGAGTATGGGTTAATGGCGGAGCAATTAGGGAAATCTCCTATTGCTAGTGAAGTATGGAGATTTATTTATTTGTACTTTTCTCGACTGTGGATTATGGGCTAACAAAATAACTGCTGGATAGGCATGCAATTGCAACCCTCCCGATACTGGAAACATGGAAATCCTGAAAAAATACGGAACGGAAGCTCAAAGGACGCAGTGGCTGGATCCTTTACTAGATGGCGATATTCGATCAGTTTTCCTCATGACTGAACCGGATATAGCGTCTTCAGATGCGAAGAATATCCGACTATCAATTGACAGAGTTGGGAATGAATATGTCCTCAATGGCTCAGTAAGTCCTAGATATCCGACTGCCACTCTACTTAGAAGGCTAACAAATGTAGAAATGGTGGAGCAGTGGTGCCGGCCACACAAAGGCCTCTGTGTTTCTTGTCATGGGGAAAAGCTCTCCAAATCATCCAGATCCGTATAAACAACAGTCCGTGATCGTGGTTCCCGCTGACACTCCAGGCATTAAGCGGTTACGCATGATGTCTGTTTTTGGATATGACGACGCTCCACACGGTCATGGTCATTTTGTCTTTGAGAATGTTAGGGTTCCATGTTCTAGCATCCTTGGAGGAGAAGGTCGAGGGTTTGAGATTATCCAAAGCCGTCTCGGGCCCGGCCGGATACATCATTCTATGCGAGCTATTGGAGTTGTGAGTTCACTCAACCATCTAAAAGAAAGTTTGATTCACTGATACAAATTATACAGGCAGAAAGAGCCCTTGAATGGATGATTGCCCGCATAGGCGACAGTCGCAAGACCGCATTTGGCAAAAAGCTCAACCAGCACGGTACTATTCTCCAATGGGTCGCAGAATCACGCATATACATCAACACAGCACGTCTCACCGTCCTCAACGCCGCCTTGAAAATTGACATTGGGGATGCCAAGGGCGCCGCGTCTGAGATTGCGCAGGCCAAAGTTCTGGCTCCAAGAGCCGTTCTGGAGACTCTTGAGCGGGCGATTCAGACTTATGGAGGTGCTGGAGTTTCCCAAGATACGCCACTGGCGGCCATGTGGGCACAGGCGCGGACTTTGAAGATAGTTGATGGGCCGGATGAGGTGCATCTGCAACAGCTGGGGAGAAATGAGTCTAAGAGAGGGGATGCATTGCTGGATAAGATCCAGAGACAAAAGAATTTGACCGAGGATCTGTTTGCTTCTTCGAATATTAGTAGAAGAAAGGGAAAGTTATTCTCCATGCTATAAAGGAAGGCTTCAAACGTTGCATGGAGTACAATGTACATCAATTGATATGTAGTTTACTATTTCATTGCTCCTGTGTTTAAATTATATAGCGTACTATCGTGCGATTAATTGATTTGTAAACAGATCAAGAGTAGTAAATGCTAAATTTAGTTTTAAACATTCAATTGATGTCTTCTATATTGTGTAATGTCTTTATCTGGTATATTATTAGGGTTTTCGATGACACTTGGATACTTAAACTACAGATATTTTAAAAAGAATATACGTAAAATCAAAACAATTTACAACTGGAACTAAGACGAACTATGTCAACAGGAAGTTTCAAAGGTAGTCCTAGCACAGGTGCTTCTGTCCATTACATCAATTCAATGTTGGTATCTTCAAAGGTTCAATACTTAATAATAGGAAAAAATTCACGTCATTCATCAAAAGACTCAACTGCCAATACCTCAAACCGTTCACCCAAGTCCTCCAGATAATTATTTCGGAAGTATACTTCCCTCCTTCTTTCTCACTTTCTCAGACATATTACTATAACCAACATCCTCCTATTCCACTAAAAATGGAATGACACCCCATTCAATGTTTTCAACATTTCAATGTTGACACCAGTTGACACCCCCAAGTCCCTATACAACAGCATTGCTTGCCTTCTCATCAGAGCCAGACTCTGTGCTTCTCAAAGGCGAATCGTAAGTCATGTCCTTGGTTTGAGATCCAACTTTGCGAGCGACATGATCAGTAAACAACGAGTCATAATCCTTCATGCAAATAGCAGCAATCAACCCAGTCGCTCCGACAGCGACAGATGCGTAGTAGACATACGAATAAGCTGCAGCGTATGAATCCGACGTTGCTTGGGCAATAGCAGCTTCGATAGCAGTAGTCATACCAGGCACCGCGGCCAGCGCCGAAGTTGTGGCTGCAGCCAATGCCTTGCCAAGATCAGTGAGCGACGACTCTGGCAAGCCTGCGGCGATGGCAGCTTGTGGGACACGCTTTGCAATCTCCACTGGCGTTTTGTTGTTAAGAATCGCCACGAAGACTGCTGTGAAAATTGATCCCCATGCAGTTCTCATACAGAAGATAATGGCTGTAAAAACGAGTTAGCATATACGTTTCATACGTGAAGAAAAGAATTGAAGGCTCCATACCGAAAACAGTGCCCAAATCCACATCGTCTGCCTCGAGTTGAATGAGAATTCCTGGAATCAGCTCCAAAACACCTGCTGGGAGAGCCGCCAAGAACGAGAATGCCGCTGCGCTTCCTCGATTCGATGAGTTCACCGAGCTCAGAGCTCCCAGGAATGCCGTTGATACTGCAAGAAGAAGAACACACTGGATGCGGCTGTGTTTGATGATGTGGAATACAGACCCGAAGATCATGATACCACCCCAGACTCCAAATTGAATCGTGGTCTGAATTTAGTTCGAAAGTCAGCGGATGATCTGATAACGATTTTGAATTCGAAATACATACCGCTAGCCATCCATTCTGCTGCCAGTTTGAAGCGTCGGATGTGTAGAGGGATGCAACCTCTGAATGACGTTAGTGAGGAACACCAGCAAGAAAACTCATACCACTTACGCGATGGCCAGAGAATACTCAGAGAAACATAGAGAGTACCAGCGACAGCCGAAATGATATTCAAGCAAACAAAGCCTCTCAGATCCCGGAAGTAGTACATTGGGACCAATGGGTTAGGGACTCCCGAGAAAGTTTCTGTGTCGCTGTTAACTTGATTGTTTCTTTCACCCGATGTTTGTGTTCTTACCCCAGAGAACAAAAATAATCAAGAGTAGACCTCCTGTGATTATGAGTCCTAAGATCATAGGCGATGACCATGGTTGAGGTTGACCTCCTATAGTAGAGTCAGAAGAAAATCCCACATAGAACACCACTTGCTGTGTAGAGACTAACCCCAGGATATTCCAAGCAGGAAAAGAGCTAGCCCAGCAACCAAGATAAAGATTCCCACAAAATCAACTCGTTTTACTTCATCCATAACTGTCCGGTTAGCTCCGTGGAGATCTCGGAAGCTTGGTGGTCGATAAAAGACCAGTTGCAGGATCACGGCCGGACCCATTAGCATGAGGAAAATGTAATAGCACCATCTAACAGAATTTATTAGCAAGTGAACATGGCTCAACGGAAGAAATAAAGCACTCACCTCCAGGAAGCGTTATAGAACAAGCTAAGACCTGTGGCTGTTAGAAGAAGATTCAACAGGAAAAGAGTTATAAAGTCACGTACTAAGGTAGGGACCAAATCCAGTGGCAATCACCGAAGGAACAGCGATAAAAACAAGACCCAGAAGTTTATATTTGTTTGGCATGATTTCGCCCATCATTAAACCATAACAAGTATGCACTCCTCCTGCTAACCCAAGTAATACCTAGAGAGAGAATTAATATGATACGGTTAGAGATCCAACGAAAATTTGCACATACATTGGCGCCAATGAGCACGTTCATCGTCTTAGCAGTACATGCGATAATTCCTATAGATGTGAGCGACTGGAAGCTTTTTTCCGTAAACGAGGTCTAAGTTTTACCTCCGACAAAGCCCATAATTGATGCAGTGATCAAGAACCATCGGCGTCCAAATTTATCTGATATACGGCCGAACACAATAATGGAGATTGCAGCACAAGTAGTCCAGACAATTGAAAAAAAGGCCGAATTTGGAGTTGGACCTATGAACTGGTGAGTAAAATCAGGATGCTGATTAATGGCTAGAAGCTTACCTATATCCTCATTGATGTACGTCAAAATAGCTGCTGGGGGAGAGAATCCCCAGTAACTAGCAGTAGTAGAAAGACTTATGGAGAAAGCACATCCAATAAGTTTTAGGCTCAAAAAGTATGACTGGCCCAGTGATTTGATGTCACTAGATAGGGCATGCGAATTTTGTATGTCTTGCAGTTGGCCCTCATCTGCATGCTCCAGCTGGAGTCCTTGCAGATAGGTTTTGGGGCTCTCATCATCCGCCATGTTGAAGACAATATTATTGGCAACCTTTAGTGTAGCAAGTAAAAGGTGAAGGGATTGTAGAGAGAATGCCTCTATGGAAATAAATTAATCATTTGAGTCGTTCCTGTGGCTATTAATATGCTTGTCTTGTATCGCGCGGAATTTGAATTTGCTACTATCTACCCCTGCTTTACTGTTCAATATCTGACAAGCTTTGTCCATTATGCTACGGTGACTGCTACAAATTAACTTTACTACGGTGATCGCTGCAAAGCTAAAAGGAACCAATTTTGGGAATATCCGGGGTAAGAGACTTTATGCCGTCTTGCGCCTCGGTTATGGTATCTATTCCGGTATTACTTTCATTTCTAAGCGGCCCAAGGATCTATATATGATTGCTCTTATTGATAGTAGTGTTGCTGTCTTGCTGGAACATGGCCCTTGATGGTGCACGAGAAACCCCCAAATTAACTACTACATAAAAAACGCGCCTTTCGTCTCGACTATGTTTGTAAGTGATAATACCCGATCCCTACCTCGGATCTTAAGAAAATCCATAATATAGATCGCTTTGAAGATCTACAGCTTTACTACATCTAGTAGGTAGCATGTATGCGGCGCCAGTAACCGACACCTGGAGAAAACACCAATGCGAACCTATCCCCGTACCCCAACACCACTAAATTGATCGGCTCCAACTAGTCCCAGTCCAAGGCCAGCTGGACCCTGGGGCTATCGTTTCCTAAAAGGCTAAATGCTCACCATTGCTAGCTTTCAGATCCCGGTGTCAGCAAAGCGTGACTAACACAGCACCCCGGAGTGGGCCAATTACCCCGGACCCCAGTAATTTATACTTAATTACTAAATGTTAATGTTTTAACAACAGGTGATTGTTATCTGTTGACTGTACCCCAGGAATGCGGGGTAATATTTTCCTGAATGTTTAGGTCGACACACCACGTAGTATGTCATTTGCTATCTGAGGAAACTAATGGTCTGGTGTGGGTGGAAACCTATTTATCGTAACTTTTTTGAATGGTGACTTTGAGTTCTACATCCGAACCCTAGCTACAATACACCCTTTGGAGATAGCTCGTTATGTTTTTGCTTGGAAGAACATATATCGTTTCTGGTGGCATGTCCGGCATTGGACTTGCCACCACACTCGGTCTTTTGAAAGCCGGTGGTCATGTGTCCATTGCAGATATCGCGTCGACTCTGCCGAAGGTACTGTCGGACCATCCACAACGAACAAAATTGAGTTATCATGGCCCCTGCGACATCAGTGTCCGAGAAAACTGTCAGAGTCTTTTCAGCACTGTTCTCAAAGAAAGAGGCCGCATAAATGGATTAGTGAATTGTGCTGGGATATCTCCCTCAGAGGGAGTCTTGCCATCCGATAAAATGTTTGAGGACATATTCTCTTTGAATGTTAGAGGGACATGGAACCTGGGCACTGAAGCTATCCGACACATGTCAGAACAAGCATTCGACAACGCTAAATCCGGACGCGGGTCAATCGTCAATGTAGGCAGCATTGCTTCTATCGTCGGTTTACCATCTCTCTCGGCCTATTGTATGAGCAAACATGCTGTTCTGGGCTTGACTAGATCTTGGGCAAAAGACTGGGCTAGACAAGGAATTCGGGTGAACGCAGTAGCACCAGGTTCGACCCTATACTTAAACTGACGATATGAATATTTCTAATCTTTGACAGGAGTTACAAACACGCCACTTTACCAGAAAACCATAGGAGCCGAAGAAAGCCGTTCCATGGCTGAGAATTTGATCGCTAGTATACCTATGGGGCGAGTTGCAGAACCGGAAGAAGTTGCCGAAACAATAATATATCTACTTAGCGACGAGTCAAGCTATATAACGGGTCAGATTTTGCCCGTGAATGGTGGTTCAGTTTGATCCAGGCGGCATGAATCTCACAGAGCATGTTCCAAGGGGCATTTGTTGCTTAATTCAAGGCACAGGGGCAAATTATGGACACGGAACAGCATCAGCTCATGTAATCTGTTTTCGCTATTGGTCTTTTACGTGATTGTCTTCCATAAAATGTGTATACAATATTTTCTCTAGATGACAAGATCAATTGATATCCAGATGTCACTTTTCGACTATCTTATTACCTATATTTCCATGCAGACGCCGCTAGCATTTGCAACGTACTTTGGAGCTGTTTCAAAAAGCACCGATACTTCACATATAGTCAAATGGATATTGTAACACTTACTAACTGAGCGCGTCTTTAATTCTTTCACTTACATAACATTTCAGGTCATAAACATGGAATAACTTGGATTTGGTGTGCGATTATATTCTGGTTCATATATCTATTACTTCATAACATTTTTTCTGCATTCATTTCAACATTATTCTTTTATTTGAATACTGAATAGCTGCATAAAATTGCATGTAAGTTAAAAGCCAACAAGGCAACATGGAAAGCCATTACCGTTTACGTTGAGTTATTGGAAAGCAGGTGAAATTATGAGAACTTGAAATACTATTCACGAGTATCTTATTCAACATTGATGTTATAAAACCCAAAAAACAACCCTGTGGGCCTTGTACAATCTAGCTAGCTGCTGCATAAACTGGCTTTGAACCGTCGCTAATCACACCTACCTCGTTCTTGAAGGAAAGAAGCGCGTTTCCAATGACATCCATCAAAGCCGTAATGTTGGAGAGGCCATCCCTGTAACCATCCTTGTAACCAGAGGCATTAGAACTCACGTTATTCGAGTCGTTTGTCTTCTCAACTTCTTTAACGATTTCAGCCTTAGCAACCACCCCGTTGACCTCTATGGTATCCTCGTTCTCGATTTTCACTTTGGGAACTGGAGGGACATCCACGTTGCGTAAATAACCCGATGTGGTTTTACCATCACGCTGAGCCATTGTAATACCATTGCCTAACCATCCCCACATATTGACGTTTGTCTCGTTGGTATGACCATAGTCAAAATCCTCCCAACGGGGATTTTGAAACGCGTAAAGCGCCGATATACTTCCTCCAGGATAGACATCTGGTGTATTGTCAGCAGATCCATCCGAAATGAGGCTAACACCAAAATGGATTACATACAGATGGGTCGGCTATTGAGTTCACCTCTCTTGAACCATGATCGGCACTTTTGATTTGAATGTTAGCCATATCATTGAATGCCACATTCGAAGGTCGAGTTCACTAACCTCTTGACCGTAAACAACACCTTCCATGTATTTGTCAACATATTGACCAAATTGAGTAATAGCCTGTTGCCTGTGGAGGTGTTATTACTCGTTCGAGATCAAGTGATAAAACGGTCAAACTTACTTGGGCACAATGAAGGACAGCCCTTCTCGTTGAAGTTTCGCAACAGCCTTGCAAATGTATTCGGAGACGGCTTCCAGGAATATAATCGTACTACCTGTTCCTGGTCCACCATTTGGCCCCAGGTATAGGAAATAGTTGGGCATCTTGGGAGGACACATTGATAAATATGCCTCCGGAAGAGGGTCCCAAACTTCCCCAAGCGTCACTCCGCCTTGACCGTATGTTGGTATGCGTGGTTTGAGGGAACTAACGGCATATTAAACCTGGGTACATCCAAGAAAACCTCCTGGGTAAACACTTACTAGTCAAAGCCAGTTGCACAAATAATGGCGTCAACTTCGCGCAATACTCCATTATTGTCGAGTATTCCGGTCTCGGTGACTTCCTTGATTCCGCAGCTGATGAAATCAACGTTGTCTTCAACGATGGCATTCAAATATCCCGGTCCAGCTAGTAAATGTCAACTTTTCTTCCGATTCAGTTACGAGGGGATGTGTGGGTTCTCTTACGAGTTAGTCTCCGGCATCCAGGCGCTGGTGAAAATGCAGCATTAGTAAACGCGATGATTCTTGGATGAGAGCAGTCTCACGGTAACTTGGTATGAGAGCCTCATAAACCTCTGGTTTCTTCTCTAGTCGACTTTTCATAGTCTTATCAAACAGTTCCCTCGCCTGCTTCTGAGTCTCACTGCCGTTCCAGATGAAGTCCGGGGCAGAGTTAAGGGCATCTTCAGCTGCACAGCGGAACTCCAAATATGCATTTGGATCATTTCTGAACTTTTCCAGCTCCTCCTCGCTATGTTTGACTAGAGGGTGAAGTTCAGACTAGCTATAGCAAGATGTCTTCCACAGGGGGGCACTTACAGTTTTCCAGGTCTTCTGGATTCATCCCAGGATATTCTTTTCCCGGGACACGATAAGCAATCCATGTCTTTCCTTTCATGTAATGATCACAACGTTCGACTATGGGCTGAATTTCAGGAAGAAGCTGAATACCAGACAATCCGCCTCCAATAAGAGCAACTTTTTTGCCTTTTAGATCATAGGAATCATCCCAATTCGCAGTGTGAACGATATGGCCTTTGAAATTGAACAGCCCTGGGATGTCTGGCCACTTCCATGCATTCAGAATACCAGTAGCGGAAATAAGAATATCCCCCGAGTCTTCTGAAACCTAATAGTATTCTATATTAGCATGATAAAGCTAATAAAGAAAGACTATCTATAAGTTCTTACCTGGCCAGTCTTCACATCCTTTAGCTGTACCGTCCATTTACATGTATCTTCATTCCAGCGGGATTCCGTGACCTGTGTGTTGAATGTCACATATCGGTAGACATCCCACTTCGCACAAATTCTGTCCCAATATTCCTTGATTTCTCCACCTGGGGCAAAGTAAGCGCTCCACTGTGTGTTGCTTTCAAATGACAATTGATACGCTGCTGCCGGAATGTCTATGAAGAAACTTAGCTCGACCATACTTATTTTTCTCGGAAGTGAAATAACTTACCACAAGCAACTATTCATTGAGATACGATGTTAATAATGACATCAGTGTATTCCGGGGTTTATTGCGCACGACTTACTTCCGGGGTAGTGATTATCCAACCAGGTTCCCCCGATGTCTTCGGACTTTTCATACAGGCGAAGCTCAAGATTAGGAATTCTCTGAGGCAACCTAATAGCTGATATGATTCCTGAAATTCCGGCCCCGATGCATATTACTTTAATCGGCCTCACTTCATCAGTGGGGTGATTATTTAACTTGAAACCTTCGGCCATGTTGTCTGCATTCAATGTTGATGTAATTGGATCGCGGGAACAGCCCTCGTCGTAAAGAAAGAAGAAAAAAGAAGTAATAGTTTCTCCAAAGGAGCTAATAATAGATCCCCACGGGGTGAATTAAGGACGAATGTACTATTTATGCGGAGTGCATGTATTGATTCTTGATCCCGGGGTATATCCTTAGTAAGACGATGCTGACTGGTCCCTGGTGACTGTTCAACCACCACTTTCCAAAGCTAGATCTAACAATATTTAATCTTAAAAACGAGTCATTTGACTACAAAGGCTAAACTTAGTTTTAATACCCCGCATGACTCATCTTTTGAAGACTAAATGATAAATCGTCGTCATGAACAGAGCATAACTCCCGACCCCAACTATCCACATTTTATAATCGAACGTTACACATTTTGTAACTGAAATCACTTTGACGAACTAAAAATTGTGACTTTTCAAATTACTTCATTTAAGCCGTATTTCCAATGGCTATTTCCTACCAAAAGCCCACGGGCGAGACTGTGTCTGCTGCAAAGGGTCAGTTGAAGAAGGATGGATTTTGCGTTATTCCCAATATTATCGACCAAGATGCGGTGAAGTTTGTGACAGAGAGGCTCTGGGCCGCCGCTGAAATGAACAAGAAACGTGGAGCAGATCTGTTCATTCCGGCGTTGGATCCAAACAGCTCCAATGTCCGCGTCTTTTATCTTCTGGAGCTGGATGCCGTTTTTCGAGAGTTGATCCAGCAGTCGACCGCCATGGAAATGGTGAAAACTGTTCTGGGAGATAACGTACTCGTCTCTAACTTCACCGCGAATATTGCAAGGCCGGGTTCCGGATCGATGGCTCTCCACTCTGACCAGTCTCTGGTTATCCCTGAACCGTGGGAGCAGCCTTTGGCGTTAAACATCATTTGGTGTCTCTCCGATGTTTATTTTGAAAATGGTGCCACACTTTACATTCCTGGCAGTCACAAATGGGAACGCCGGACTGCAATCCCCAATAATGCGAAGGAGCTTCTTCAGCCATTCGTTGCTAAAGCCGGTTCTATTATCGCCATGGACGGACGCCTATGGCATACTTCTGGCGCAAATATTACCCAGGACAGCGAACGAGCATTGCTCTTTGGGTACTACACTGCACCTTTCCTCCGGCAGCAGGTGAATTGGACAGCAGCATTATCACCTGAAACAAAAGATTCGCTGAGCCCTGAGATGCGTGAGTTACTAGGTGTTAATGTTACAGCGAACACGGGTGCTGCTACAGATGTTGGGGTTGGTTTGGAGAAGTATGAAGCAAAGAAGGTGGCTGTTTGATATGGCTGAGCAATGTTAAGTAACTATTGTTTGAAAGTAGCTGCTGGACTTATTCTAAGCTATATAAGTTATCAATTGATATTATTAAACCTATTACATCGTACAATGGTGCCATATGTTATTATTTTTGTTTTGTTCCAGGTCATCAAACATTACATGTAAACTTAACCCTAATCCTAGAGATGATGCTTTTATTTGACATGACTACTTGATCTCTCTCTCAGGGCGTACGCAATCGACATTGAAATTTGGTAATAATAAAACAACGCAGATTAATTCCAGATAGAAAAACTATTAGGCTCATCATGACAAGACACAGTATCACTAAACAAGGTTCTCCATTTCCTTACTCATACAATAATGACTAACTGTGTAGTAAAACGACTAAGCAGGCCTTTTACTCTAATACCCACCCTTTCACAAAATTTGTTTGTTTGTCATTATCGAAAAGCAGACACCAATGCTACACTGAAATCTGCCCCAGACACTACCCGATAGCAACAATCAAAACTCCAGTGGAGAGAAGAATACGGGGGAAATGGCCGAAGAATCCTTAATCCGCGATTTATTCCGAGGCTTCGAAAAATGCACAGGAGACGATGTCGAGCCAGCATTATCATTTTTCGCCCCCGATGTGGTTTTCTACATGTACGGTCCTCATGAAACTCCTATTACCGGCACAGAGCAGTTGCACGCTGCATTTAAAGAGACCTTCGCCATTCTCAAATCTTTCCAAGTGGAGATTATATCAGTTGCTAGGAACGGGAACAAAATCTTCGTTGAGCGAATCGAGCGCATGTTATACGCTGGTGTTCAGCCTGTGACGCTGTACCAGGTCGGCGTTGGGGAGGTGGGAGCTGATAATAAATTTATCTCGTGGAAAGATTATTTTGATCCTGTTGAGATTAAGAAAGCGGCCGAGGGGAATCCGCAAGCTTGAACTGTCAATTTATTGCAAGACTGGCGATTTTACTGTTATTTTGTAAGCCATAGAGTACTCATAAAGTCCGATGGCATTCTTCATTCTTGCTTTTGGCATTCGCAGCATTGAACTAAGTACAGATGTTAGATGAAATCCCAAGACGGTGATCATAATTATAAAAAAGCAATAAATCATGTAACACGTCAGAATTCCGAAATAGGTGCATATATTTAGCTTGTCCGTGATTTTTACTGCAGGTTGACATGGACTGCTTTGATGTTTGTGTATGCCTCCAACCCAGCTTCTCCGAGCTCGCGTCCAATGCCGGATTGTTTTACACCACCAAAGGGGATTCTAAAAGTAATCAGTCAACTTTTGTTTTCAATCACATTGAATAAAAATGATGCCAAACTCACCGGAAATCCGAGTCATTACTCGAGTTAATCCATACCATTCCAGCCTCAATATCAGCGGCAACACGATGGGCCCGCTTGATGTCTTGAGTAAATACCTGTGGTTCGTGTGTTAGATAAAACTTTTGCATAAAAGAATGTTTAAGAAGGTTCAAATAGTCTTACCGCTGCTCCCAGACCAAATACAGAGTCATTCGCTCTTCGTACTACCTCTTCTTCTGTCTTGAAGGAAGACACGACCGCAAATGGGCCGAAGACTTCCTCGCGATAAACTTTCATATCATCGGTGACATTTGTGAATATGGTAGGTTCAACAAAAAATCCCTTGCCGTTGAAGTCTTTATATGCCGTGCCACCGTGGACCAAAGTAGCACCTTCAGACTTTCCCGACTCGATGTATGAAAGGACTCGTTCGAACTGGGCTTTGGTTACCTGCGGTCCCTGGAATGTTGCGTCTTTAAACGGGTCTCCAAGCTTTGAAACAGTAGCAGCCTTTTGCTTAAATGCCTCTACAAACTTGTCGTAGATATTCTCATGAACGAAGATTCGACTGGTCGCTGTGCAGACCTGTCCTTGGTTATACATGACCCCAATATGAGCCCATGTCACTGCAGACTCGAAATCTGCGTCAGGAAAGACGAGAAGGGGACTTTTTCCACCAGCCTCGAGGGTGACATTCTTCAGGTTTATCGCTGCCAATTTCATAATCTCTCGAGCTGTTTGTGTCGAGCCGGTGAAAGCGATCTTATCAATATCAAGGTGGGCAGCCATAGTAGCTCCAGCCACCCTGCCAAGTCCATTGACCACATTAACAACACCCGGTGGGAATCCGGCTTGTTTGATTAAAGTAGCCAAATACAAAGCAGACAAGGGGGTTTGTTCGGCGGGTTTCAGAACCACGGTGTTCCCACAGGCAAGCGCTGGGCCCAGCTTCCATGCTGCCATTACCTGTAGTATATGTGAGTCAATCTATAACAATGCTGTATGTATATGGTGGAGCATACTAAAGGAAAGTTCCATCTGTTGACGAGAGTCAGCTTTCAGCTTCTTGTTATATGGAATGTCCCACATACGGTATGATCTGACCGCAAACGCCAACGGGTTGACGGATAGTGTATGCCAATTTCGCGGGTGTTGTCTCAATCACAGTTCCCTGCACTTTGTCTGCCCATCCTGCGTAATATCTGAATGCATCTGCCGTGGCTCGTATGTCAAATCCGACTGCTTGTTGATATGGCTTTCCTGAAAATAGTTGTCAGACCATAGACATCCTTCGGGGAAATTTTGTATGCCAAATCTGTTTGTATACATACCGCTATCCCACGATTCAATAGTAGCGAGGGTATTCGCATTTTCCTCAACCAGGTCGGCTAGCTTTAACAGAAGTCTGCCGCGATCTGTTCCAGGAAGCTTTCCCCAAGATGGACGTTTTAAGGCGGTTCGTGCTGCTGCAACCGCAATGTCGATATCTTCAGCGCCTGCTGCATGGACGGTGGTGATCTCCTTCTCAGTCCTGCAATTTATCAGTACCCATATCATAGGATATTTTACTTTGAGCGAAACACGCACGCTGGATCGACTGTCGAAATAGTCTCTCCGGATTTTGCTGCAGCAAACTCATTGTTGATAAAAAGGCCCGTGGGCTGGGTATATTGTAGTGAATTTGGGGCTGTCAAAGAGACCTCCATCTTGATAATCGTAATAGGAATACAACGTTCAAATAGAAATATTGAATAAGTGTGGCAAGAGTATATGTTTATGCAATGTATTCCGGATAGCGAAGTGTGATAAATACATCAATCAAGTCTCCGGTCGGAGCGACTCTACCCCGACTCTACATGCATATCCTCGGTCGAAGACTCCCTCGGCTATGGTATATTTGCCTCAAAGAAACAAGGAATATTGATAATCTGGGGAAATGCGGGACGATCAAATCTTGTGACTAAAATGTTCTGGTGATCTATGACTAAAGCAATGCTGACATCCGTGGTGGGTAGCAACCGTGATACTCTATGATACACACTTTGAGTTCAATGTAGATCATATGATAAATAGCTTTAATTGTTGAGCTTCATGTAGAAATGAAATTAGGAATCATCGTATTCATCCGTTTGATGCACTTTAATTGACATTATTCTGAACCACAAACACAACACCATGACTGGCGCAACCACGAGCCCTCAATATGGGAGGGATAAATCGGAAGAAAAATATCAGCGAGCCGTCGCACTCATCAAGGAAAGACTTCATACAATGGACATCCTCAAGGCTCTTCTCGTTGTGAACTTGGGAAAGCCAACGGACATTGTGATTGACGCCCGCGGTACGCCAACAATCCTAGAGAAAACAGACGAGGAACCCGATTGCAGGCTACAAATCAAGCCTGACTATCTGATTCAATTTTCCGAAGGCAAATTGGAGCCACGATACGGTATCTTCAAAGATGCATTCTTCCACGAATCTAGCATGCCGAAAGGCAATCTCCGTGTTGCCATCAAGTTCGCCGATTTGCTTTGCCCTGTCAACCCAGTGCCTCCTAGCTTCGCGGCTGATGCGAAGCTACCGCAGCCAACAGAAGACTTGGATCAAGTCAGAAAAGATATTGCCGACTTTGGGTACGGACTGGTTAAAAATGCACTCAGTCCGGAGCAGGTCGCCACGCTGAAAAAGGCCATCAAGGAACAAGCTGCCGGAGAGAGAGCCGCCGGGGTTGCTGCAAATGATGGCGGTCCAAATGCCCCTAATCAGCGCATCTGGACTCTCATAAATAAAGGCCAGGAATTTGTTAATTTACTCGATCATCCTTTGATCGATGATGTGGTTCCGGAACTACTAGGAGAGCATGCCTTGCTTCACAGCTACAGTGCTAACATTGCCCGTCCTGGAAATGTGCCAATGCAGCTTCATACGGACCAGGTGGCAATTCAGCCTCCAATTAGAGACATTGCTTTCGGTTTAAATATCATGTGGTTCTTGGAAGATATCACGGCCGATAACGGCGGCACTCGCGTCTTTCCAGGATCACACATTGGGCATGTCGCTCCCGACGATATCTTCGATATCACCGGCTCAGTTGCAGCTGAAGGGCCATCTGGAACGGCCCTCGTCTTTGAAAGTCGACTATGGCATTGCACTGGTCCCAATATTCAAAAGACGGGAGAACGTCCCGTCATTCTAATGTTTTTCATGAGGTCTTTTATCCGTCAGCAGGAGAATAACTTCCTGTCACTCCGTGCTGATGTCGAAGCGAATCTCTCTGACCGGGTCAAGGCTCTTTTAGGGTTCCGTACAACTGGGGCTTTGGGAGGTGTTCAAGGTGAAGTGCGAGAAGGCTTATTCGTGAAGAAGCTTAAAGACCCCGTTGGTCCGCTTCGTCAAACCATATCTGTTTAAGCAAGTCATTTGCATGTCATTTGATGTTATTATGTACTTTGAACATAGTTATTTTCATACGCACAATGGAATTGAGATTCAATAAATACATTTGATTGTTTGATTCTCGGAGATATTTAAACCTAGTCAAACAAAAATGACGAATGAGGTGTCAGCCATAGTTCAAATTAGCAAGAAAGTAGGTGACATTATTTGAAAAAGACTAATTTACTTCCTCATCAAGTGAATTTGTTGTAAGTCAGGTGGGTGACGGGGAGGACGCCTTCAGTTAACAAATCCACTGTCCAAGACGATATATTCTTATACTGTTCCAGCACGGCATTGTCCAAGGTCGGCGGAACGGCCATTGATTGTCGATTCGGGGACCTTAGCGGAACACCTCTAGCCATGAGATTCTCTCGCGGATCGTAGAGCTCTGGGTGGTTTTTGAAAAATGCTGGGTCTAGGCGGAAGAAACATGCGCCACGGTCCATGCCCAGCAGCTTAAAACACTGAAGAGCAAGCGACTTGGAGTTGAAAAGGGATTTGATATCGGGGGCAGGTAGGACTGGTGCTGGGGTCTCTTCATCTTCGGGTTTCAAGTCCAGGATGAGGTCAGAATAAGAGTCGGGGCCAAGAGAGGCATCCCAAATAGAGAGGTCCGTGTTTGCATCAGAATGGCGACGGGTGGTGGTCTGCGGAGATATAGCCCGTACAAGATCCCATACGGATACGTATCCATCAGTGGGCGGGATGTTGGCGATTAGTTTTGACAGATCTGTTTCCATGACATAGGAGTTTCCAATTTCACATATCAAGTCATCTAGGCAAGGGTTGGCCGCATGGCAGGATATTAATTTATCTCTGAGCATAGGCCATGGAATCCAGTCGATGATAGCCGGGTATTTAGACGACAGTTGAAATTGCGTTGGGCGCCAGCTCTTGGTAAGAGCATTGTATGTCTGGGGACTGGGGTCAACGTGCCACGCGGTGATCTTTAGCACAGGAATATGTGCCTTGGTATATGTATGCCAGGAGGTCATCAAGGGCCATGAGAGGCAGATGAAGGAAGACACCATGCAGTAGGCGGCTGTCATGAGACTGCATTTTTTTTAAACGAGTCAGTTTCTTGTCTGCAACAAAGAAAGGTTAGGATGGAAATTACCTGTCGGTTTTATCTGTTAAAAGACCCGCTGAACGATGCCAATTCTTTCTCAAATAGTGTTCACAGCTAGATATATGATCTGAAAACACCGAGTTTGTGCTTTGAAATTCCATTTTGCCCATTTTTAATGAAGGTCCAGTTGAAGCAATGTGTGCGTAGCGCTCAACCCCCATCATCTGCTTGAATGAAAATGATTGCATGGGGTTAAACGGTAGGTTGTGTTCAATCTGGGAATAAAAGGCCTGTGGATTTTGCTCGAGCGTACTCAGTTCAAATACCACCGGGCCCGTTCGATTTGTCGGTGAGCAATTCTGTTGATCTGAGGTCAATGCGGTCGTGATATCGTTACCCTCTTGGAAAAGCAGAGCGTCCAGATCTGGTAATATAGAATCGTCCTCAAGTACTGCATTTGGTTGTTCTGGATTGTTTGGCAGAGTCTCTTCGTTCCCAAGGCTCGGGCTCCTGGACTGAGATTGATCTCTAACATCCGATTGCTATAAATCGATCAGTTAGTTAGGCGATCAAAAAGAAGAGGGTTTACTAACGTCAATATTAGTGGCTTTCGAAAGCGACTTGGAGACGAGTTCCATTGATACGATAAGAGACTCCAGTTTCTTCTGGCAATCAAGCAGCTGGGAACGCAATTTTTTGTTCTCCTCTTCGAGGCGGGTGTTAATGTCATAGTCAGGCTTTGTCGCCCATTTCAACTTTTCTTCGAGTTCTTTAATGTACACGGACTGTCGTGCGCGAAAAGCACGCTGAGAAAGTCGATTGCGCAGTTTCCTATCTATTATTTTAGCCTCAGCTATATTGCCTGTTGTTTCCATATACACACCTGGTATCGGCCGCAGTGTCGGCATTGGCCTGCGACTTGGACTGCCCCATGATCAATTGATGTCAATTGTAGTGTTCAGGGGATATTTTTCTCGAGCAGACAGGGGGGAATTGGATGGTTGTACAGAGAAAGCTAAAACGACCCGGCAGAAAGGATTAATACCAATAACACGAAAAGCTAGCTAATAGCAGCCATATGACTTGATGCAATCGAGCATGGCGGGACCAATGGCTTAGGTTGCAGACCCCGCGCGTTCCCCGCATAGGCAGAGTGCGGGGGTGTGGCTCCACAGTTCCAAAATACGGGGTCTCCAGTCAGCAAAAGCTGACTGTATACATGCTGGCCACCGCGGGCCCGAGCTCCTTGGCCCAGAACCCAAAAAAAGAGTAAATTGTTATATGCTATATCCATGTTGAAGCAGCCGCCCCAAGCTCTTTCGCAAATTGGGATCATGTGAGAACTGACCAGGCATTCATACGATACTCACGGATTATGAAGCATCGCCGAAGTGTCCCATTCAAAAGGCGTGCGCCCATGGCATGTACAGAATGCCATCGACGAAAAATCCGCTGCGACGCGGCCGTGCGCGGTGGCTTACCGTGCACCAACTGTCGCCTTGACTGCAAGTCCTGTATAACGAGGCCAGACGCAATACGCAGAGTTAGGAGATCGCCCTCTCCTCGATCCAATGACACGGAGGGTATGTCAATTGGCGATGATTTTAGTATTTTTGGCACTGTCAAATATGATACAAATCCAACATGTCGGTGTTCTTATTTTTATTATCACAATGTAAAAGCGCAGCTTGGGCAGTTAGGGCTAATGGCTTCCCGTGATGCGCAGACAAGTCCAGCTTTACCCCGTCCCCCAAAGTCCCTTATGAGCAGTACAGTTTTATTTGCGCTCGCGGGTTAAATTCGCTTCGATTTGAGGAACAGTCTTTTCTCGAGAGTTCCGGCTGTCTACATCTCTTCGAAAAAGACGTGCTCGATGTGTTTGTGCGCGCCTATTTTCTTTCCGTGCATTCAACTCTTCCTTTGGTGGATTCGAAAGAATTTTGCGACATCTATTTTTCTCGAAGGAAACAACCTTCTCAGACTATTTCTCTACTTTTCTTTCGAACGTTGCTTTTTGCGGCTGCTGAGGTGCAACACCCGATACTCGTCGCTCGTGGAACTTGGTGTTGACTGTTAGCATAGTTTGTGCCTGTCGACGTGCTCAGAAAATGTGGTTTCTCATCTTTTCTATCGGCTCGAGAGATTCTACACTCTTATGCAAAGGTCGGTGTTATTTTCCTTGCATATTGCGATTGGTCTACATACTAATACAGGTGTAGCTACTGTACGATTTTCACGTCGAGACCGATCCATGCATTATCGGCCAATCCGCTTTGCTACTGTCGTACCATGCTTCCAGCTCCGATCAGCTCTCCAACACAATGTGGCTTTCTATTGCGATAGCACACGCTAGAGCGGATAATTGCCACGAATATAATTTCTTGCCATTACCAACACAAAATCGCCGAAAACGCCTATGGTGGTGTTGTATTCTTCGGGATCGGAATTTATCCATGGGCCTGCGACGCCCATTACAAATCTCCTCGTACGATTTCGATTTCACCCAGCCATGCTTGACGAAAGAAGACTTTGAAGCCGAGATCAACGATACTATATTTTATTCCGCGGATGTCAGGACCGAGCAATGTGAAATTCTTACCAAATACTGTCACTTGGCAATGGCCTTGACTCGTTTGGCAATGATCATTTATCCCTCAGCTGGACTCAGTCAATATCGATTTGATTCGCGAACCAAACTGACAAAACATTTGCGCGATTTACATGAAGCTAAAGTAGCCTTTGATCGGTTGAAGGAAAGTTTTATGCTTCTCCAGGACTGGAGGCCCGCATCCGTGGACTCTAATCATTCTGTTCGTGTGGCATCAGCTCTTTTATATATTTACTATCAGTATGTGAATGATATTTTGAAAGTTCATTAGAAGTCCGCTGATGTTTTTATGGATCTGCCAGGGTAGCAATATGTAACCACATATGTTTTATCCTTCAGAGATGCGAATACGACACTGGAAACGAGGAAATAAACCTTTTGCATAGCTGCAAGGTCGACCTCGAAATCGCCGTATCTCAAATATCAGCAGAAGTTGAGCGATTGAGCGTGAACGGATCCGCCAAATATCTTCCAATCAACTCGTATGTAAACTTCGTTTCCATCTCTTTCTCTCTTTCCTTGTGTCGTTTGCATCGAATTTTACGAGGGGAAAATAACATTTGGCAGTGTTGCTTATATTATCGTTCCTCAAATCCTCCTAAGTCTAAATACACGGCTACCCACAAACTCACAGGAGAAATTCAAGTCTGAACTATCATTGTCATACTTCGTGGATGTTGGGTGTTTATTCAGAGTCCGATACGATACTCGGCATATAACAACGTGCATAGAAAAAGTGCTTCATACTTTCGAGCTATATCAGCTACAACACCAGAAAAAGAATTTGACAGAAATAACCGAAAAGGAAATATCCGTACAGTCATTTTGTGATGTTTTTATTCACCAGCCAGATACTTATGTTTATATATCCGCAATTTTGGACTATTCACTCGCGACGGGCAAAATGCCTATCGGCGATGATAGCCCTATTCCGTACGTGAAGGAGCTCAGTTCGCCGAGAAGCACCTCCTCCGATACCGAATTGACGCCATCCTCCAATCAGGAGGATGAGACACAAGAGTGCATCTCTCTGGGAGAAATAATGAGTAGTTTTGATTTTGAGAATAGCACAGAGCATGAAGAACCCGATTCCTTCAGAGCTTGGTCAGATGACGACTTTTTAAGCTACTTTGAGATGACATCTAAACTCGGTATGCTAGATGGGATGGGATTCTTAGGAGAGTGATAGCTTTGTTATATAGTGCTTCAGTAGCTGATTCAGATATATTATAATACTCTCGCTGTTCGTTTCCATGTCGATCAAAGTACATGCTGCATATGTGTATAGTATCAAGTGGATCCAGGATATTACATTCATTTTCTCCATTATGGTATGATATAGGTTGTCTACTTGTATCAATGGGGATAATATTGAACTTTCTTTGACAATCCACCTAAGACATGAAAAATTCCGTAGTCTATTGTCTAAAACCAGGCTTGAAATGTGATGACTGGGATAACTATGACTAAACAATGCCACCTCCACTTTCTGACTGAGTAATGAGCTATATCAATTAATGTATTATTTATTACCTAGAAAATGGGTTCAAATTATAAATGGGCAAACTGTCGCCAGGAGAATGCCCAATCCTATCATCGATGAGAAACACAGACTCAACATGGCATTGGAACTAAAGCAATCTACTCACCGAGAGCTATCAGGTGGTGACCTACTGGCACAGTGCCTGCGCAAACTCGGCGTTGAAGTAGCCTTTGGCGTTCATGGAGGCCATCTAGACTCTTTCTTGGTCGGATGCGCCGAGAACGATATTCGCTTGGTCGATACTCGACACGAAGAAGTTGCTATCCAGGCAGCTCAGGGCTACGCCAAGGTTAGCCACAAGACTGGAGTCGCTTTTGTCACCGCAAACAGTGGCTATGGCAATAGCTTGCCTGGAATAGCCACGGCATTTGCTGATCGCAGCCCCGTCCTCGTCGTGACCAGCTCTCCGCCTCTGAGAGATGCCGAGATCAATTGCTTACAGGGAACCCTGGATCAAGTAGTAGTGGCAAATCCTATGACCAAATTTGCGCATCGGATTGTCCAGGCGGAGGAAATCCCCAGATTAGTCGCTCACGCCCACCGCGTAGCCAGCACCGGAGCTCCGGGTTAGTTTCGTTTTCCTTTCCTATACCTCTTTTATCGTGAATGTTGCTTACAATCGAGTGTGAACCAGGCCCTGTCCTTCTAGATGTACCCATTGATGTATTGTTTCGCCCTGTTCAACAGGACCAGATCACTTGGGGTTCTATCACAGCACCGTTGCCATATCCCCCGGCACCGAATAGCCATGCAGTTTCCGAAACAATCCACTTATGGAAGAGTGCAAAACAGCCTGCCATTATCATCGGTACTGGTTGTAAGTCTACAGAGGTAAGTGTTAAGGAACTTTCGTCTAAGAAGGTAAATTGGGAACTGACGATTCTTTGACTTCTAGGCATCGCAAGAACTTTCTAAATTACTGGACACAACTCAAACGCCATTGTTCCATAGCCAAAAAGGATGGGGTGGTCTACCCGGTGATCATCCGCTGCAAGGTGGATTGGCTGCAAATTTGGCGAAATTGACGGGCGAGTCCCAACCAGACCTGATCATTCTCCTGGGAGCTCGCACAGGCATGTTTTTGGGAGGCCGTAGTGGGGTCATTGTTCCAAATAAAGGGTGCAAGTATGTCCAGGTCGATATAGATGGCACTGAAATCGGAAGACAACTTCCCGTTGATATCGGCATTATTGCCGATGTTTATCAAGCTCTAATTTCCTTCAACGAGCAAATAGCAAAAGACCCCTTCCAAGTTCCTTCAAGCTGGACCCAAACCGCTTTGAGTCTCAGGAAAGAGCCGGATCCTCATGAATCACAAGATCCTCTCATTGAGGGACGTGTTCACCCGTACTTTGCCATGAAAGAGCTCTTCTCTTCTCTCGCACCAGGATCAATCATATCCATCGATGGCGGCGAAGCTGGAAGCTGGGCTACGGATTTGACTGAGACTGCTCGTCCATTATTGTCCTTGTTTTCCGCAGGTTACATAGGCATGTTGGGGAATGGATGGGGGTATTCTCTGGGTGCTGCAGTAGCAGATCCCAGTCGCCAAGTTATTAACATCCAAGGCGATGGTTCAGCCGGTTTCCACATCGGTGAACTCGACACATTTGCACGCCATGGAGTCAATGTCCTGACAGTTGTAATGAACAACCACATCTGGGGAATGTCCCAGCACGGCCAAGATCTGGTGTATGAGACAACGTCCACGGTTCGGCCGGTCAGCTCATTGAGCCCCAAAACATCCTTCCATACTGTTTCAGAAGGGCTCGCTGTTCCGGCGGCCAAAGTGCATAATCTGGACTTTATTCGCCCCATCGTCCAAAAGCTCTCCGCTGTGGATGGCCCTGCCTTGCTTGAGTTGGTGATTTCGGACAAGCCAACTCACCCAGGAACAATCGCCATGGTCAGCGCCACAAAGGATCCGAATTGGATTGTTGTCCCATATTATGACAATGTTCCTCGTCCATTTTTTAAGCATATACCAAATTAAGGTAATGCAGTTGCGGAATTTTTATTGAGGATCAACGAGTGTAGTTGTTAGTATTAAATTTAGGAGTGCATTTTTTCCTAGTTATAATCTCTGACAGATAATAATTGAAGATGACGGACATTGAGAAATACATGAATCAAATATTGCGCAGGAAATACATATATCTTCCAACGGCTTCCTAATTCCAACTATATCTCTCTATTTGGCTGTGAAGCCTCCATCAATAGGCAAGCAGATTCCAGTAACATAGGAGGCCGCGGGCGAAGAGAGCCATAGCGAGCCTTGGGCGACCTCATGGGCATAACCGAACCGGTTCAAGTAGCTCACCCGTGGAGCAAATTCGTCATGTGTCGTTTCCATAATTTCTAACGCAGCTGCGGACATATCGCTCTTTTCATGTGATTAGTTCTTCGACTTCATTCCTATCGGGAAGTGTCCAGCACTCACAAATATTGCACCTGGAGCAATAGCATTAACCCTAATGCCGTGAGGGCCACCTTCCATAGCAGCATGCTTCGTGAGGCCAATAATAGCATGCTTAGCAGATGTATAGGCCGGCATATTCGGCTGCGGCTTGAAGGCATTAATCGATGCAATGTTTATAATGGACCCCCCTCCTCCTTGTTTCAGCATCTGCTGCATTTCGTATTTGCAGCACAGAGCCGCGCCCGTCAAGTTGACATCTAAGACGCGTTTCCAGGGACCCACGTCAAAATCGGTCAATGGGCTTTTGTCTGGGGCTAGAGCAGCATTGTTGACTGCAATATCCAATCGGCCAAACTTCTGCACTGTCGCCGCTACTAGATTCTGAACATCTTGGTCGTTTGATACGTCGGCTTTCACGAATATGGACTCGCCGAGGTGTTGCAATTCCTTGGAGACTTCTTGGCCTTCTTTTTCTTTGATGTCGGCAATGACCACCTTGGCTCCAGCTTTTAGAAAAAGCGTAACAGTAGCTTTGCCCATGCCCTGAGAGCCGCCTGTAACGATGGCAACCTTGCCTTTCAGGGTTGGGAAAACTTCCGCCTCTGGGACCTCCATGATAGCTTCCAGATGTTGCAAGTTTCGATAAAGTTTGATATTATTAGTTGTTTAGAATGCACTATCTAGTATATGACTATTAGGATTTTATATAAAGGTTATTCGTATGCGCAAAGGCTGCTTTATGCCGTGACTAATATGTAATCAAAAGTGAGTTGTGGAGAGTTTCTCCAACTAGGAAACCTTGCTCAGTCATGGGAGTGTGACTAATGAATCTAATGTGGAAGCAACATAGCTCTTCAGATTATTGAAATATTTCTAAAACGAATTAATACTCTCATCGAGTCAATTGTCTTGCCAGATTACAAAACGCCAAGGTTTAACTAAAAGGAGAAACGGATGTAATTGCTCTGTAGACAAATAATTTCAAGTCCAATAAAGCTCACAAAAACAAATTTTCAAAATATTTCCCAAGTAAATATATGTAATACTATAGCTTAGCCTGTGATTTACGTTTCTCATCCTTGACAACTACTCCTCGAGATACCCCTTCCTTTGCATTCTTCTCCAAATCACGCAAAACACGTCGAAGTATCTTCCCACTCAGGCTTTTGGGAATTGTCTTGAGGAACTCGACTTCCACGATCCATTTCTGACGAGCGTGAGATTTCTTAACAAACTCAATAATCTCGGAACCGAGATGTACAAGACGGTCGTCGGACTCGGCATAGGGCTTTTTGGCCACGACATATGCCTTGGGCCGCTCGCCCGAATAATCATCCGGAATCGAAGTAACAGCAACATCTTCGACAGCGGGATGGCTAAGTAGTAGGTCCTCCAGCTCAGCAGGTGCGACTCCAACGCCTTTCACTTTGATCAATTCCTTGATGCGGTCGGTGATGGTGATAAACCCCTGCCGGTCAATTGACCCGATGTCACCCGTGTGCAGCCATCCATCAGCATCAAAGGTTTCTCGTGTTGCCTTTTCGTTGTTCAAATAGCCCATGACGACTTGCGGTCCTCGTGCAAGGATTTCTCCGCACTCGTCGTATCCGAGTTCGCGAGTGTTGTCCTCGGGGTCAATGATTTTTATCTCGGTGTTTGCAACAATTTTCCCACCGTGTCGTGCATACTTATAGTCGTATAGATTCAAGGGATGCATGGTAATGGCACTGCACGACTCAGTCATACCGTATGCTTGCCTGAAACCGGTTCCGGGGAACTTTTTCTGTATGAGTTGTATTATCTCCGCCGACAAAGGAGCAGCTCCTGAAAAGAACCGCTTCAGATGCGATAGATCGTACTTTCTCACAATCGGATCACGCACCAGGCGAATGATTATTGGAGGTACGAGAAGTAGATCTATGATTTGGTAATCCACTATTACTTTGAGCATTGTTTCCATTGTGAAAGATGGAAGCATGTAGACCTCGGCATCGAGTAACATTGGGAGATGGAGTTGGTGGATAAGACCAGTAACTGTTGTAAATTAGTAAATAAAAACTACCTAGATTCTGTTAATGTCATACTTACTGTGAAATAGAGGTAAAGCGGCGAGCATTTTTTTGTAGTCCGAAGGGGTAATTTGCTGGACTTGCAGACACTGCGCAATGACATTGCCATGGCTGATCATCACCTAGAAAAATCATCAGATCATATTAATCCTCAGAACTAGAATCCAAGAAATGTTGAAACTCTTACCGCTTTTGGAAGCCCTGAAGTACCACTACTTAAGCTAATGAATGCACAAACATCTGCATTCACTTTGCCTCGAGGAATCCGAAAGGGCACAACTTGATCTTTCGTACCATAAGCCTTGCCAATTTTTAGTAATTGGCTGATCGACACATGACCTTCTACCTCATCTTCAAGAAGTAATATTTGCTCTCTGCGAAGGCTAACGCTCTCTGCTGCTTCTCTCGCCACGCTCAAACGCGACTGCACAGTGATCAGATATTTCGGTTTCACTGTTTTGAGTGCGTGGGCCATTTCTGTGACTCCGTATTCAGGAGATACGCTTGATACAATAGCCCCTAAAACACAATTCTTGTCAACTTCTCGCCGAACATGAAGGGGAAAAGAGTGAGAAACGTACCAATTCGGCCAGCTGCTACCATTGCAACAGGATACCAGACTGTATTTGGACTACACAGTACAACAGTGTCTCCAGCCTGCAATCCACATTTTCTTACCAGTGCAGTAGACAAGTAAGTAGCGTACTCTTGCAATTGCCCATAGCCAATTCTTTCCTTTGTAGCCGTGTTGGTAAAGCCAGCTATTCTGGGTTGTAGACCCTTTGATTCAAACAGCCACTGCCATATTGCGACACTCTTTGGTACTGTTTTTAATAAAGTATTCAAATATTAGCTCATGTCTAGGGAACATTCTTGTGCTGGGATTTGCTTACTGTCAAGAGCCTGGTTAAGCGATTTGAACGTCATTTTCACATACAACCAAGCCTGCGTAATTATTTTGAACTTTGAAATATGTGTATTATAAATTCAATCAGATAAATGGGTTATCTAAAATCAAATTTAATTCATTTTCTGGGGAGATCGTCATATACTGGCCCTTGGGATGTATTTCCGGGGCCCGCGGCTGCTTGCCGCGGCTATGGCCACCATCCGGCAATGTCTAGGGCTTCGATACATCGTTGATGGGCGGAAGGCCTGTCTATATTGGTTAAAGCCATTTTCAGTGATATATGTTACTTTAAGAATGGATTTCAGCGTTGTTGTAAATCTGTCAGGCAGTAGTTTTACTTGAGGCATCGTTGATTACATTTCTCGAAACGAAATATACTTCAACTTCGTATCATACGGGTATTGATTCTACTGTTGAAGATAACTGTCACAATACACGTACATATATTAAATAGAACTAAGTAAAAGTAGATTATATGTTTGTAAATATCGATGATATATATAGTTGATAATGTCGAGAACACAGGCTTGGGGTATAATATAGATAGGACAAACAGAAATATGAAGACACAGCCAGTCAACGCTATGACGAAAAAAAAAAAAAAAGACGATGCAATGAATGTAAATGTAACAATCAATTAAAAAAATAAATCAAAGCCACAAAACCCACCGAATACTTGTCAGCGTACCTTGCGCAATGCCCCTAAAGATCTTAAAAACCATCACCACCAACCAAACCCACCACATTACACCAACGAGAACCCATTCCAGCAACACAAACCCAACACGACGAACCGTCCTAAACCGTCTGTTGCGTTTCCGTAGTCCCTTGTCGAGCGCGTCACTCAGCTGTTTGATGGCCAGTGTGCTGGTTGTGTTCAACTGGGTACTGAATGACTCTGCTTCCAGCGCCGCAGCGCGCACCCGCGGCGTGAGGGATTCGTTGATTAGATGCTCGAGATGATCGACATCCTTGGCCAGCGGGGCAAGTCCGGATTTGGTGAAGCGGTATACGGATCTGTTTAGGCCGGCTTTGGTGTTTTCGAAGCGTTCCAGGAGATTGCGAGCTGCGTAGCTGAATTCGTCAATTCGCGGGATGCGTGGGACTGGGGCGTCGCTGGCGATTAGGCTGCGGACAAGGAAATCTGGCGGTGAGTCGCGAGGTTCGTGGGCTCGACAGACAATTTCACGCGCTTTGATTCCAGATGACAACAGAAGAGCTTGGCACCGTGAAATCTCGCGCTTTTCGATCGTAGCTGAATCGCTCAACTTGGGTATACTGCGGTCAGACAGGCTCCAGGAACGGCTTTCTTCCGACAATACATGAGGGCGTTTGACAGCGGAATGATTTGCACCCGTCAGTCCTGTCACTGGGGGTTTGGTAGGAACTGTTTGGACCGGTATGCCATTGCCCCGTCCGAGGAACTTTCTGACTCGATTGGGCTCGAGAGCATTGAAAGCAGTGCCAAATCCATAGCTGTTTCGCCTCTCGTTATACGGCGTGATGTCTAGTGAGGACGCCGATGCTTCATTAGGGTGAATTCTCGTAAAGTGCACGTTACTAAGACGCCCACTATCTCGAGGAGACACGCTGTCTAGATCAGACAGATCGCCACGGCTATCTATTCGAATAGGTGGTGCCAGTGTCGGCATGTTTGAGATTGAAGATTTCGACGACCGCCGCCCGTTTTGTTTTTGCGAAGATATGATGCCTGGATCATAATCAGAGAAAGTTGATTCTCGACGTGACCACTTTTGCTTCTCAGGCTTGGATTCTCCGTCGCTTTTCTCGTCATCAGAACCCCGGTAGTCGGATACAAAACTCGAAGCATAAGAGGATTGGCGCGAGTGACCACCGCCATCCCTTCGCCGTATTCTATCTCCAACTTTTGTAACTTCACTGCCGACGATTTCCGCAATCCTACTTCCCTTCAAAAAGCCCTTTAATTTCGATTCAGAATTCGTAGGATATTTCGACAAATGAGTCTCTGATCTTTGAAGATTGCCTAGTATTGCTTCATCTTGGCTGTACTGTAACTCGGGCAGTAGGCTTGGTTCCAAGGCGTTGGGACTTCCGGTGTCTTTTGTTGCTGCTGTACCCTTGCGGCCACGGAAATCTGTGTCCAACGAACCAGCATCAATACTCTCTCCTGGATCCAAGAGGGTATGACGGAAGTGTCTAGTCCGCTCATTCAAAGATCCAATGACGCGCGGTAGACGCTTGCGGGGAGACGGCGAGCGGCTGGACGTTGGAGATAGATTGGCCGTGATACTGGGGAATATTGGACCACCCTGGACTGGAGAGTTCGGAGCAGTGCTATCCATATCCTCGAGAGACATTCGAGGATCGTCCTTGCCAGTGACACTCCCCGCTGGAGAAATAAACCCATGACCTTTGTCTGCATAATCATGGACATCCACATTCACTGCCTGAGATGTTGCAGCCGGTGCTGAGGCTGTTGCACTTGGCTTGGAAGATTCAGATCGTTGGCTCGGTGCCCCAGATGAAACCTCGGGTTTTTCGATTTTATGGTTGAGTCTCTTTTCCCATTTTGACTTGCGAGCCCTCCCGCGCGACATCACTCCAAAACTGCTCGATTCACTCGAAGTGCTGTTTGAACGAGTCCACCGTGGCACGTGTGTTGCGTCAGGTTTGCTTTTATTCTGAGGGATATGCAGACTATTCCGCAACCTCCGCCCACGGTGGCTTCGATCTGAGTGGCCATCGGGCCGACTTGTTTCAAAATGTGGAAGTGTCACTGAGTGTCTGGCTGGGGGCTGCTTTTTCTCCTCCTTAGCAATGCTTATATCTGACAACGACTCGCGCTGTAGACTTTTGCCGCTAACAGGCTTGAGCTTTGCAGCATCGGGATAGAGCTTGTCGCCGTTGCTGTCAACAACTTTGGCCTTGTTAAGATCGTGCTCAAGCCATGCGGCATCGGCGAGGAGTTCTGCAGGCGAAATGTCCCACTCAAGACGAGGTCTCTGCAGCTTTGGGCCCGCGGGGTTCGCTCTCACGCTTGAGGGTCGCGATTCAGAAGCATTAGAAGCATCTTTATCTCCTTGAACGTTCCCATTCCCTGTGATATTAAACTGTGGTAAATCCAGGCATTGATAAGGATCCCGAATGTTGTGTCCATGGGCTGTTTCAATTGAATCGAGCCATTTTTCCACTTTTCCAACATCTTTCCACCCCTCTGATTCGATATCAATCTGGCGCTTCTCTCTAAACCGTAGCTTTCTGTTGCGAATAGATTGCAGGGGGTTGTAGACTCTGCCAGGGTTGGCGACATGAGATTTCATATCTGAGTGCGGAAGAGGAGGCACATGAGAAAGCAACTGTAAATATAGCGAAAAGAGCTCGAAGTGTTCTTTAGCCTTTGTAACCCTGGCTATTGTTGCTTCTGAGCATGTCATGTCCTTATCAAACTGCTCGCTTTCTGGCAAAAACCCCGATACAAGCACGTCACTTGTTGATGCATCATGCGGCGACGGAATTGCCGGGTGAGCCTTTCTCACAAAGTTTTCCTCCTGAATGCTGGTACTAGGATGCCGAGAATTTCTGTTGAAGCCCGACGCCGACCTCTGAGGAATATCCGAAGGTGGAACAAAGAGTCCGGCGCTGTTTGAGACATTTCGGCGGACATTCGATAAGGATGTCGACGGTGCACGTCCGATATTACTCCTCCTCCTAGATTCGCTGAGATTTAACGCAAGATTCACGATTTGAGCTGGATCTGTATCGAGACCACCGGCGGCGGCAGCGGTAGGAGGATTTGATGTTCGCGCAAACGCATGTTGTCCGGGACCCGTCGTTGAGGCATTATTATCATGTATATCAGACTGGTCTTCCGATGCAGACGCATTTGTGACCGCAGCCAAGGGAGACGTTTTCAGTGTTTCCCCCTGCCCATGGTTCTGTCTCGGTCGAAGAGGCGCTGTCCTCTTCTTCGACACCGTAATCTCATCGCCAACACCACCGACAGGTTTGCGCTTCCCGCTGCTTCTGCTACCACGGCTGTCTCTTTGCTGAGCGCGGTAGCTGTCCGAGGCGGCTCGTCGCGAGCCAGTAAGATACCCCGATTCGAGTAAGAAACCGCCGGATGATGATGCTGCCTGGGATGGTAACCTCCTTGGCCTGTTGTTGTTCCCATCGTCCCTGGAATTGCGTCCGAGCGTGCTGCCTTCCAGCTCCGTGTTTGGACCGGTACTGTCGTTCATCTGCACTTTTTTATTTCTTTTTTCCGAGGGTATCAATCGAGCTGGCCGCGTCTTCTGAAGGCGGAAAGAGAGGGGGGGCCTGTGGTTGTTTCACTCAAGACATCTCGGAGGTGGTATCGGAAGGTGAGTATAATCCGCCGTATCGTCACTGGGTTCCGGAGGCGGTAATACTTCGATATACTATGTGTCTCGCGATATAGTTTCTGTGCAACACCCTCGTTTCATCAAAAGCCCGAGTATAAGATCTTCCTGCTGATGCCTGTCGCTGGCTGTTCCATGTTGCTTTCATATGCGTCGGGAGTCAACACAAACACTGCAAACACCGGCCTGATCTCCGCGGCTTGGCATTGGCGGACAGGTCGCACGTGCAACGACCTGATGATATATCAGACTGTTTTTACATCTTGAATGAAGTGGGATAGCAGCTTTTTATAGCTAGCAGTACCGGCTTATGTTGTACTGACGCTCTAGAGAATTTCAGTGCCTTCAATGTTGTTAAATACTGCGCAAATAAACTGAATAAAACCAAGTTTTTCTTCCCAAGTTCCCATAATTGACGAAACAAAAAAAGAAAGAAGGAAATGTCTAACAAATGAAATATATCTTATTGAGTCTAGTACATTTATGTTTTACAAAATACGTTTCATAGAAATGCGGGGACTCAAGACTCAACCCGCAGGCACTGTAGGCGAGCCTCCGTTTCCATCACCTAGACGTTTGTTAGCACTCTTGTTGAAAAAAAAGGAAAAAGAAGGATATGTGACTTACATCCAAAGCTTGTTGCACTTCGAGAATACGACGCACGTCGGCAAGCCAGTCTTTGCTCAGGATCTTCGCCCAGCCGTCGAGACCGTTCATCTCACGAGCAGCATCATCGAGTCTTCCCTGCTCGAGCATGTTCTGTGTTCGCAGCAGAACGCTTTGTACGTCATCGCCATCGGCTAATTCATCGTTCTTGAACTTCACCTTGCTCAAAGCAAAGCTGGCGGCATGGCGGGCAATGCCTGCATCTTCGGAGAGGAAGCTGGCTTTGCGAACCTCGTTGGCGACGCGGCGGAAGCGCTCGATCATCTGTGAAGTTGTAGGGATTCCGCGTTGGTATGCGGTAGGGTTAATCGAAGCGATAGCAGCAGCCACAACAGGGTCTTCAGCAGCAAGCTCCTTCACAGCGACCAGCTCACGAACGAACGGCTTGGCAACGGTGGCGCTCTCAAGCACAGAGCGAACAGAGTCGATGGCGACCTGGAGTTGTTGGGTCTTCAGGTTGCTTTCAATGACATCGCTCCAGTCTGCGGTGAGTTTTTCGAGTTCGTTGACGTTGGCGGTAAGTTCGCCAATCTTGCCCAAGCGACCTTCACGCTCCCGTTCCACCAAGTCCTTCACATCGTTGAGATATTTGCGGTTCAGTTCGATAGCCTGCTCCACAAGTTCATTTTTGAGACGTTGCTCCGCCACTTCCTGTGCCTTCACAAGTTCCACCTTGATCTTTTCTTGGTATGCGCGTGCCAACTTCTCCCGTTCAGTTTCAAACTCCTCGCGGAATTGGGCTGCTTCGGCAGTGCGGGCATCTTCGATCTGGCGCATGAGCTTCTGGGCAGATTCATCGAAAAGAGCGTGTGCTTTCTCAATTTCCTCCTTGGCTTCCTTTTGGGCGTCGGTTCGCAGAGCGGAGATCTTCTCGCCAATACTTTCCAGCTCAGCTCGGACCTTAGCAACCGGCGCCGAGTACTTGTTGCCAGCACCGTCGGCACTGATGACGGTGATTATATCGTTGAAAACCTTGACAAGTTCTTGAACAACAGGTTCCTCAGCGGCATTGACTTTGACCAACTCGAGAGTCGAGACAGGAGAGACAGCAGGCTTTCTGGGTTCCTCTTTTGGTGTTTCCTTAACTTCCTGCTTCTTAGGAGCCTGTGCTTTCTTTGCCTTGGTCACAGATGGGGCACTATTGTGAGGACCCTTTTGAGTTAAATCACTACCACTGGCTTCATCGCTTGAAACCTTCCAAGAGAGTCCACTGTTGCTAGGAATGGTGACTTTTTGCGACTCTTCTTTGTGGGCTGGAGGCAGTCGGTTCGAGTGTCGCGTGGCATTCGGGAAACGACGGTAAAAGTCACGTTCTTCAAAGTAAAGAACGCTCTCTTCGCCATAGGGCACGTATTCTGTGAAAAAGTCGTGGAAGTTGTCCGACTTCAAAGCCAGAAACACACCACCACCATAGGCAAACCCGGAAGTCAGTATAAGGTAGAAGAGCAATCTCCGGAATCGCCCCCGCTTGGGAGCAGGAGGTTTGACTGCGACATCAGCGGCATCTTCCGTGGGTTGCTGAGGAGGCTCTATCGATGAAGGGGGAGATGTCTGGCCCTGACCGGTCGCAGAGGGCGCCGTCGAGGATACGGTCTCGGGAGGTACTGGGGACTCTGACGCGGGCGAAACAGGCGTTGCGCTGGTCGGGGCAGGGTTTCTAGACTGTGCGAGATATCTCTGTGCGCCAATAAAGACAATTAGATTACAAAACTCCGTGCAATGGCTGCATTTTCTGGGGGAGGGTGGGTTCATACCTGGCCACGGACGACGGGGCTGTTTGCAAAAGACGCTGAAGGGAATTGTGTCGCTGCGCGCTGTCGGCTCACAGACAGGAGCCGAGCCTGGCTTGACACAATTGAGGAGCGCAGCATGGCGGGCTGCCCTACCTTTGGTGACAATTGAGGTGGGGGGAGAGAGAGAGCTGGAGGAAGCTGGTGGTGAAGGTTGAGAAAAGATGACGAGGTGCTTTTTGGATCCGCTCCGAACTCGATTGGTGCCGGGTGCTCGGCGGGCAACCACGCTGCACCGGTCGCTCCCGAGCTGCATCGAGGATAGTTACCTGCCACTACGATCTCTTGTTTATTCATACTTTTGCTTTTATTTTATCGTGGCTATTGTTCTACTCATTGTTGTCAGTTATTGGTGTAGTGTAAAATTCGAATTATCATAAAAAACGAATAGCTTGAGTAACATGACAAGAAGAACTCGGCCGAGAACAGCTACGACGACGCCAGCCAGAGCCAAAGCAATTAACATTCGACAGAGAATAAGACGAGACACAGTCCAGAGCGATCTACCATAAAGAGAAAAAAAAGATTAACAGAAGGCTGTCCGTAACCGCCTAAGCCTCGAGCGACGACCACGGACGGCAAGCAGAGAAAGAAAAGGAAGTGATGCACGACGGATGAAGACAGTGTCGAGATTAGTTAAGAATTTCATGTACTGAGGTTTGGCCGGCTCCAAAAACGAAGAGACTCTCAAAAGCCCTTACCATGTCCTAGCCCGTGGCCGGTTCTGGTGACCCAGACAGGGTTGAGGTAGCGCGATGATCTTCACCAGAGACGACAGTCCCCTAGGGCATGTGATGTCGATTGCTGCGAATATGAGAATAATACATAGGGAAGCCTCACTATGATCCTTCAAAGGGTCCAACGGAATGTAACTAGCAGCTGCAGCCACCGGCACCTTGGGTGCCGGCAGCCTCCGGTCGCAGGTCAACGCCCGGTCGTGGGTTCGCTCGCAGATTCCGAGGTCCGGCTTGGTCAAGCGGCAGCTTCTTTGCGATGGCGGTGAACAGCTCCTTGACGTTGGTGTTGGATTTCGCAGACGTTTCGAAGAAAAGCAGGCCGGCCTCTCGGGCATATGCTTCAGCGTCGGCAGTGGCAATGGCGCGCTTGTCGGGGTTCTCGGTCACCAAATCCAGCTTGTTCCCGGCCAGAGCAATGATAATGTTTTCGTTTGCTTGACGTTGCAGCTCCTTGACCCATGACTTGGCCTTATCAAGCGACGACTAGAAGCGGATGTTAGATTTGCGTCCCGGGAAAGAAAAAAAGGAGCCCACATACAGCCTGTGTAATATCGTAGACGACAACAGCGCAGTTTGCATTTCTGTAGTACATCGGGGCCAACGACTTGTATCGCTCTTGGCCAGCTGTGTCCCATATTTCGAACTTGACGGTTGTGTTTTCATCCAAAGAAATCGTCTGTGTCAGGAAGGCGGCGCCGATCGTCGACTCTCGGTAGTCATCAAATTGGTCCTGAGGACAGTCAGCTTTGCCGCACAGGCACAGAAAAGGGGAATAGAGTCAAGCTCCGGTATCGACTGACTTTCACAAATCGTAGGACTAGAGAACTCTGCGGTGGCGAGGGACATTAGTATTCCGGGGGCCAACGTGATAACATGCCAGCAGTCTCTCTCTTACCTTTCCGACAGCAGACTCTCCTATAGTCAAATCCAGGTCAGTACAGAGCAGCTACAGAGGATGCATGGAGTAGCTAACCAAGCAAGACAAGCTTGAACTGGGCGAACCGGGCACCAGGGCGGCCGCCGACGGGTGCTCTCGCAGCCATGATTTTCGCAAGGCTCTGCGGTACGGTGTGGTCAGAGGATAGACGGCTTCCTTGTCGCTAGCCGTATAATATGCTTTTTGTTTTCGCTGTTCACTGCTCAAGAGTCGGGGCAGAGGGGGTGGTGAGAGGCGGTACGGGCAGGCAGACGTTGCAGGCTGGACGGAGGTGATGGCAGATGCTGGAGCCGCGGGATGACGAGAGGGACGACTGACCTGGTGGGCCCGGCGCCTGCACTACCAAAACTAACACATCGCGACCGCGCAGTCACCGCTAAGCATTGCTAGCCTAGCACCACATGGGACGCTCGCTGCTTGTCCCACTGTTCTGTCGCCGCAAACAGATAAGTGTGTTCACTGGCCGACCGCGGTTATTCTTGCTTTGCCTGTGCCTGTCGCTGGTGTGCTCTCTTTTTGTTAATTTTGACTCTGCCCGACCGCAGGCTGTCAACAACACTCTCGCTTACGTCCTGAATCCCATTCGACCACGCAGACCATGTGCTGAGAGTTGTCGCGAGCAATCCTGACTTTTACCACTCTCTACACCACCATGGCGCACCCGCTACTCCCTTTCAGGGACATCAACCTGCACTCATCCCCCTCGCACTATGCGTTTACCTCGCCGTCCACGCCAAATGCGCCAACGCTGGTGGTGGAGCGACCGACCGGCGACTTGCGTTTGAACGATGGCTCGCTGCTGGGGACAAAGCGAGTGTCCAGCATTGCTGGCATTCTGGGCATCATCAAGCTCAAGCTGGGTATGTTGTGCTGCTGAAACAAAACGATCGCCGACTGACTGTGGACAGACAAGTACATTATCATCATCACCAAGGCCCAACCGATGGGACGTCTTCGCGGCCATATGGTATACAAAGTCGTCGCAACCGAATTCCTCCCTCTTCGCGAACGTCCGCTGCATGACAACGACGAGAACACCTGCCTCGCCCTGTTGAAAGACTTGATTCGCACCGGACCCATGTACTTTTCTTACTCGCTCGACCTTACAAGCAGTTTCCAACGCCAAGCACAAGGCGACTTGAATGCCCCTCTGTGGAAGCGAGCCGACGATCGCTTCTATTGGAATCGGTTCATCCAGTCGGATCTGATCGATCTACGCCTCGGCGCTGGAGACAATGCCGGGGTACGTTATAGCCAGCAACCCGGTGTTGACCCATACATATTGCCCGTCATCTTTGGCATGCTTCGCATTACGCCAGCAAGAGTCAAGAACACTCCGTTTACTTTCGCCTTGATTACCCGGAGGTCAAGACACAGAGGTGGTACGCGATACTTCTCCCGAGGTATTGATGAGAATGGCAATGTGTCAAACTACAACGAGACCGAACAAATCGTGATTTTGAATGATGCCACCGGCGGCCTGGCGGGCTTTGCTGGGGGGCAAACAATGCAGAATGGAAACGCCAACGGGACATCCCAAGACTTGCAGGTCTTTTCCTTTGTTCAAACTCGAGGCAGTGTGCCAGTCTATTGGGCTGAAATCAACAATCTTCACTATACTCCTAAATTGCAAGTGCGAGGTGTGGAAACCGCTGTAGAAGCGGCCCGGAAGCATTTCACAGAGCAGATCAAGGTTTATGGAGAAAATTACCTGGTCAATCTGGTGAACCAAAAAGGACGAGAGGAGCGAGTGAAGGATGCCTATGAACAACTGGTCCGCACTCTTGTAACCGCCCCAGTGGAAACCGCAGAATCCGATGAGCCGCGCACGCCCGAAAAGGTGCACACCTTGGACTCGGAACAAAAACAACAACTTCTGGATCAAATTCACTATGTCTATTTTGACTTCCATAATGAGACCAAAGGCCTTAAGTGGCATCGGGCTCAACTTCTCTTGGATCGGTTGACAGATGGACTCATGCGTGGGCAATACTTCCGTGGCGTTGAGAATCCCGGCGATGCAAACGGGCAACTGGATGCAAGGACCCTCCAGACAAGCGTGGTTCGCACAAACTGCATGGACTGCCTCGATCGTACGAATGTGGTCCAGAGTATGTTGGGTCGCTGGACAGTGAGTCGTCAGCTGATGGATGCCGGCGTTCTTCGACCAGGAGAGTCCGCAAACGATGACCCAGTGTTTGAGAACTTGTTCCGCAACATGTGGGCAGACAACGCCGACGTGGTCTCCAAGGCCTACTCTGGAACAGGAGCTCTTAAAACCGACTTCACTCGAACTGGCGAGCGCACACGTGCGGGCATGGTGCAAGACCTTTCCAACTCGATTACTCGATATGTCCGCAACAACTTCATGGACGGTCCTCGCCAAGATGGATTCGACTTGTTCCTCGGCACTTACCTGCCACAGGACTCAGTTCTGGGAAGCCTTCTTTTCTACATCGATCGACGACCGGTTGTAATTCAATCCATCCCATACGTCCTTGCGGCAAGCGTCTTTATGCTACTGGTTGCCACCTTTACACGCCGTCTACCGGATGCTGCAGTGTGGCCTCTTAGAGTATTCTTCCTCGTGTGGTTGATTGTTGGTGTGTGGTGCTTCCGCTTCATCTCTCGCCATGGGATGCTTTATGTAGGTCTTTATAACACCATGCATTGTTATATGCATTTCTATTCTTTGGTACTAACAGAGAAACAGGTCAACTGGCCCAAACTCAACACGCCAAGTGCTGCGACGGAAGGATACCAAGAGGCTTTGAACTCTGCCCGTGCCGATAAAATTGTCGGTCATTTCTTACCAACAAAGCGACACCAACGAGGCGCCAGCAGCGCCCGTCTGGGCTACTTGGAAGAGGGCAAAAAGAGGCTTGAGTGATTTTTTTTTTCTCTTCTTCGCAAGATATTATTCAGGCATGCATCTATCTGCTCAGCTTGGTTTCCTCAACATTGTAGAATAGGGTTTTTGTGATTTTTGTCACTTTTGTTCTCTGTCTTCTCTTCTACCTTTTTTCGCCCTTAGGAAATAGGGCCTTACCTTTATTCACGTTTACTTAACTAACTTCAGTCCTCCTATATGTTCCCTTTTTTGTTTTTATAGTTTACTTATTCCATTCAGTTAACGAATAGAAGCATACGAAGCATCAATGTTGTTTGTTGGCCATTTTGTAGAAGCAAGATCCAAGTAATTGGACATGCGTTAGAATCGGCACTTTACAGGACATTCGCCAATATTAAGTAGTGAAATCAACCAAAAGATACTATTTATCTCCAAGTCCAAAATATGTCCTCACAATGCCCTTGTTGGTGTTCGATAAGCCGATAAGCCAGCCGGCGCCGGAGACGGCGAAGGTTTATCGGAGAGCGCGCGGAAAACTACCGGACTCCGAATTCTTTCCCCAAGAGCTTGTGTTCCCCTCATCCCGACCTACAAGCTGCTGTTTTCTCCTCAGACCCTTCATGTCCGAATGCCTATCAGAGGCCTCTTCAACCTCCAGAACTCCTCTTCTCTGATCCGCCGGCTACATCATTCCATTGCCTTTCGGCCTTTCGCAATGGCGGGGCGGACATACGATGTAAGTCAAGCAAGCGCTTTTGCAGAGAGGGGTCACTGGGTGAAGCTTTTGCTAATGGTTTACTTTAAAAGGATGCCATCGTGGCGCTGAATTCTCTGCAGTCGAATTTCGCCATTGTCGATGCGATCAAGAAGTCTGGAGGTGCCAAAAACCAGCAGGCGATTCCGGAGATGATTGAATGGTGCAAAAAGCTTGGATACGAGGTCAGCAACTGGACTTTTCCCCTCTCGTTAAAATGATTTACATTAACACTGCTTTATCTTTTAAATTTCTAGCCCTCTGATCTCAATCGTCTCAATCCGATTCACATTGCCGGCACAAAAGGAAAAGGCTCGACCTCGGCATTCATTTCGTCTATTTTGACACAATACATTTCACCGACAGACAGTGCTTCACCTGCAGTGCGCAAAGTCGGTCTTTACACTTCACCTCATTTACGATTCGCCAGGGAACGTATCAAGATCAACAATACACCGCTATCCGAAGAGCAATTTGCTAGATACTTCTTTGAGACATGGGACCGTTTGGAGGACTCGGCGCGTGCGGCAGGCATAGACCCTTCAACTCCCGGAACGAAGCCAGTCTATTTTCGCTTCCTCACGTTGATGGCTTTCCATACTTATATAAGTGAAGGCGTTGATGCTGCTGTGATTGAGTGCGGCATTGGCGGCGAATACGACTCGACAAACATTATCGTGCAGCCAGCAGTTAGTGGTATCACGAGCCTCGGCATTGATCATGTCGGTCTGTTGGGTTCGACTATAGAAGAAATCGCGTGGCATAAAGGTGGAGTCATGAAACCTGGCGCAAAAGCTTTCACTGCGCCTCAGCCAGACAGCGCATTGGACGTCCTATTCAAAAGAGCCCAAGAGAAGGGCACTGAGCTGATTGTTGCCAAAGGCCATCCTGAGCTGAAGAAAGGAAGCTCATTGAAACTTGGCCTAGATGGCAACTTTCAATATATGAATGCAAATGTTGCAGTTGGAGTGGCTTCTGAATTCCTCAGCCGCCGTGGTGTTGAGGGTATCCCCTCGCATATTACCAACGAACCGCTACCGGAGAAGTTTCGAAAGGGCTTGGAAGCTACGAGACTAGGTGGACGATGTGAAACACGCCAAGAGAAGAAAGTATCTTGGTACATCGATGGGGGTCATACTCTCGAGAGCATTCGTCTTTCTAGTGAATGGTTTGCCTCACAATTGGTCTCGGATATTGGAGCACAGCAACCGCGGGTCCTGATATTCAACCAGCAGACTCGGGATAGTGTGGCACTTGCCCGTGCTTTGTATCAGACCTTGGCCGAAAGTCTTGGTGCCGAACAGCCATTCACACATGCTATATTCTGCACCAATGTCACCTACAAAAACGCAGGATACCGACCTGATCTCGTGAGCGTCAATACCAATGCGTCGGATGTGGCAAATCTCAGCGTTCAGAAGACGCTCGCTGCATCCTGGCAGGAGATTGACCCCAAAGCCGAAACATTGGTTTTTGGCACGATTGAGGAAGCTGTGGAGTTCGTCCGAGAGCTTGCTGAGAAACAGGGCTCTGAAGAGGGAACAATCAAGACACTGGTGACTGGCAGCCTGCACCTTGTGGGAGGACTCCTCGATGTCCTCGAAACCAAGACCGAGTAGTTTTGAGAGGGGCTTTCTCTCACTCTGCCCACAATTGACCTCCTCGCCTTTTATTCCTCTATTTTGCCCCATTCATCATTGGGCAACAGCTTTGCATTTTTGGTTGGCGTTAGGATCTTCTTGGCTGGTCATTCAACTCCGGCTGGATATATACTGGACTCCATGTAAATATACCTCGCTCTTAATCATAGAAAACGAGAAAAGGAAGATTTCCTGCTTGGTAGCGACTGTAGAGATGTCCATATTTTCGTTGGATGACATGGTAGCATCCAGACATGTGATAAAACATCTTGTGTCGGATTTTCTTACCGCTTTCCGTTCCGGGAAGGAACGCGGGGTTGGCCGAGCGAGGTGACCAGACTGGCTACTTCTCTCACTCTCTCTCTCCCTCTTTGACACATTGTGCCCTCCTCAGACAATTCCCAGAACACCGCCGCCGGTTTACTCCAGTCAAGGCCTCAATCACAGCAATGGCGGATCCACAGGACACCAAGGGCAAAGGCCCCGCCCAGGATGCGCCTGACGGTGCGGAGAACAACAACACAAACAAAGAGACCACAATAAAAGAGCTTGGAAAGCCCGGGCAAAAGACAATCCCCACAGAAATGGTCGACACGTTACTGCGCATGAACCCTGCCCTGGCCAATGAGCTTGCTGGCATGCCCAAGGAAAAAGCGGTCGAGGTGCTCAGCAAAATGGACGTCTCCGACCTTCTTACCGGCATGTCGCTTGGCAACAAGAATCAAAAAGACATGGCGTCCTACAAATTCTGGCAAACGCAGCCTGTTCCTCGCTTCGATGATCAGGAGGGCGACCTGACCGAAGGCCCGATCAAAGTCATCAATCCTGAGGAGGTGTCCAAGGATCCATCGCCGCTGATTGAAGGGTTTGAATGGGTGACTCTTGATCTCATGGACGATAATGAGGTTGCAGAGCTGTACGATCTTTTATCCAATCACTACGTCGAAGATGACAATGCCATGTTTCGCTTCAATTACTCGCGGGCTTTTCTTCACTGGTATGTATTCTCAGAACACGAACTCGACCACGATGGCACAATGCTAACTTCCTTTCTGTTAAAGGGCTCTGACATCCCCCGGTTGGAAAAAGGAATGGCATGTGGGTGTTCGTGCTACGAAGTCTCGCAAGCTGGTTGCCTCGATCTGCGGTGTGCCTACAGACGTACGGGTTCGCGACCAGAAGATGAAAGTCGTCGAGATCAACTTCCTATGTGTCCACAAGAAACTGCGATCGAAACGCCTTGCGCCTGTTTTGATCAAGGAAATCACTCGCCGATCCTACGTGCAGGGCATCTACCAGGCCATCTACACTGTGGGAATTGTGCTGCCTAAGCCTGTGACTTCATGCAGGTATTACCACCGTCCGTTGGACTGGCTGAAACTCTACGAAGTTGGCTTCTCGCCCTTGCCTGCGGGCTCTACCAAGGCTCGCCAAATCACCAGAAACCACCTGCCCGGTAGCACAGCTACTCCTGGTCTACGAAAGATGAAGGAACGCGATATTGACCAAGTCTACGACCTGCTCGAGCGATACTTGGCCCGTTTCCATGTGAACCCCGCATTTACCAAAGAGGAGATTGATCACTGGCTGCTTCATCGCAATGATCGAGGTGAGCAGGTAGTCTGGTCTTTCGTGGTAGAGGACCCACACACGAAGAAGATCACAGACTTTGTTTCATTCTACAGCTTGGAATCATCGGTCATCAACAACCCCAAACACAAGAACCTCCGTGCTGCGTATCTCTACTACTATGCGACGGAGACTGCTTTTGCTGAAAAGGAGAAGGGACTCAAGGAACGGCTTCAGCTATTAATCAACGATGCGCTGATAGAAGCTAAGAAGGTGAGAATTGTCTTCCCAATATATACAACCACACCCAGCTAACATATACTTTCCAGGCTCATTTCGATGTCTTCAACGCTCTCACGCTCCAAGACAACCCTCTTTTCCTCGAGCAGCTGAAGTTTGGTGCTGGTGACGGGCAATTGCACTACTACCTTTTCAATTACCGCACTGCCCCTGTTGCAGGTGGTGTAAACGAGAAAAACCTCCCGGATGTGAAGAAGCGGGGAGGCATGGGCGTTGTGCTTCTGTAAGCGTGCCTGTCGTATTTTATGGCGGTCCTATTCGTTTTGTTACGATATATGCAAAAAGTGCTTCTTTGTAGTTACAGCGAGAGTTATACAAAAAAAGTAGCATAGCATGAATGAATGAATGCCAATCCATTAAAAAAAACAATACACATAGAGAAAGCTAAGATTAGCACGTGGGGCGCCCACAGCTTATCTCCGCCTCCGCTCACAACGTTGGCTGATGTCAGTGTCCCGCCCTTGGATCCTCCGCAGAGTCGCAACACGAGCGCCCTGAAACGTGGTCGTCGTTGATCGCCTGCCTAAGATAATGCATCTGCCTGACACGGTATCCTCTGATTCCGTCCCGCTCGGATGAAAAAAGCCAGCTTGTTTTGAGCTGTTGAGATTCTTGATCTTGTAGGCATTATTTGCTTATTGGCTTCCTCCCTCTGACCGCAAATCAATTGCTACGTTGCAAGATGGGCGCATCGCAGTCTTTGGAAGGTGCCGGGGCTGCTTCGTCTCCTGGTATGTATATCATTGATCTGGCCGATACTGACAGCTACAAATGTTGTCAATTCGAATGCTAAAACTCGCGACAGAGGAGCTTAGCACGATCCTAGCCGAACGATTCGCAACCAAATGCTTCACTCCGCTAGAACTCACCCATTTCAAAGACAACTTCTATTCGCGCGCCCTCGACCAAGCAGGCTTTCGATATTGGAATGAGAAAGTACTCTCCGACTTCCTCGGAATCCCGGATGGAGCTTACACTGACGCGAAGGGAGGCGGCCATGATAAATCGTTGGATGCAGGCCCAGTCATCTTCAGGATGGTATCCTATCTGGGCGCGTTCCCCTTCCAGAGAACGCTGGCACCTAGTGTCCTCACATTTGAGGCGATGGTCAAGGTCGTGGTACTCCTCACCGAGCGATATGATAAAATCCTGAAAAGAGGAGGGAAAGACCGGATAAAGCTGCTCTTTGGGAGTCTTGCGGATGTCGGTCGAAGAGACGTGGAAGACACAACAGCAACACAACCCGTATCTTCTGCGCAGGAGGAGACTACAGAGGAACCCCGTTCGCATGCTCCTGGATTTTCAATTGATGAGCCTGCGAATGACGACTATGACGAGAACTACGAGGACGACGATGATTTGGCCATGGCTGCCTTGGAATCTCTCGATGCTATTGAAGTGTTTCGGCATGACTATCGCGCAGATCGCGCGGTCTACGAAGCTCGCATATCCGTTGATACTTTCCATCGTCTTCTAATGCTACTCTTAGCAATAGCACCCTTGAAGTCACTGGAGTCGGTTACACAGTACACATCCAACCTGAGCACTGAAAAGCAAGCCGAAGTCAGACGTGAAGTCGACAGTATCATATCAGGATTCACATCCGATGATGTCAAGAACGGAATCGGCTATAAAGAATTCGCAAAAACAATTTCCATTGCGCTGCCTCATCTTTTCGACCCATTGACTCCGCTGTTTGAACATCTTTTGTTCAGCAAGAATTTGGATTTGTCTCGCCGAAAACGACTGGAAGCAAATCCCACCGCTGCTATACCAGATGAACCACAAGGAAGCGCAGAAGCCCTGGCTGCCCCTGTGCTACTTCCTGGAAGCTTCGAATCGGCAATACTGAATCCCAGCATGATATCCCACCTCTCATTCTTTCTGCCTGCGTCCTCAGACCGCAACTTATATTGGAGTGATATACACTTACACCCCGTTTTTTCAACGGTTGCGCACGGCGAATCCTTGACTTCGTTTTCACACAATGTCCTAACCTGGCAGGCTCCTTCAGTTCTGCTAGTCCAAGGCGCGACGAGTGACAGTGACGAGAACCTCATCACATTCGGCGCATATATCCCTCACCCATGGAAGCACTCTTCCTCCTCCTCTTCCACCCCCGCCAACCCCAATGACCGATCCACCCTTCCTTGCCTATTCCAACTCCAACCCTCACACGCAGTCTCCCCCGGTAACAGCAACCCAACAGCATCCGCCCAAAAAACCTCCATCTCCTTCGCCCCTGCAACCGGCATCGCAATCGGCTGCGAAGTCGCCACGCCACACAAAACAAATTTCGGTCCCGGTGTGCCTTCCACATCATCCTCCCACAAATCGCAAGCCCCAATCCCCACTGGCGCGGGGAGCTTGATCATCGACCCGAACCTTGAAACCGCACAACTACACATTTCGTACGTAAGCGGTGCTGCTTCTAGTGGCGGCGCATTTGGTCCTGCAGTGCCGCCTATTCTGCCGCCAATCACGCATATCGATATCTATAATCTCGAGGTATGGGGCATCGTTGAACCGGATCTCAGTGCCTCGCTAGACGCTGGTGGTGGTGGCCCGCATAAAGACGCTATTTCGCAGCAGCGCGCAGCTTGGCAATTCGATGCTCGTGAAGCGGAGCGGAGAAAGGGGGTTAATGTCAAGGTTAGCGGAGGCTCGGAGAGTGATTATCAGAATGCGAGAGCCCTACTAGAAATGGCGGGTATAATAGGTGACCACGGGCAGCCAAGGAGTGGTGGGAGTGTTTGAGGGAAGCTTATATTTCTCTTCTTTTTTATTATTATTAATGTATATTTGTATCCAAATCACACAATTTACCAATTCAATACATTTGGTATATACGAAATCACGCTGGCAGAGGTACAAGTCCGCTGGGAGCGTCATAGAAATCTTTCAATTCATCCTCCCATTCATCGACGTCGGTTTCGTTGGCCACGTTATCGGTTTCTTCGACTTCACTAACAGCACCGGCAGCAGGAGTACCAGTGGTTTGTGCTGTTTTCAATTTGGCATCTTCCGGCGCGACAGATGTAGTAGGCTCTTCGGCAGTCGTATTTCCCTCGCGAGGCAAATGAAACGCAAGGAATCCGGTAGGAGCACGTTCAGCACGGTCCATTACTTCTTCCATGTATTTCTGTACTTCTGCCAAGGGTTTCACAATGCGAGACAAGGGCTCGAGAGTGGCAGGTTTGCTGCTATAGAAACGCATTGTGAGGGGTTGGTAGTACTCTTTGAGATTGGAATCGTTCTTTTTGGCGTTTTCATCCTTTGCACCATCGCCTTCCGTAGGTTTGCCATCTGCTGGTTGGGCATCTTTACCAGCTGTTCCTGATTCCTTGTTGTCTTGATCCTTGGGAGTCTCTTTCTCGGGGGCAGGTGTCGATGGACCCCCAGCCTCAAGCTTTTCTTTTTCCTTTTCCTTATCTTTCTTCTTCGATTTGGAAGACTTGCTCTTGGACTTGGGAGGAACATCCGAGGGACTCTCTAGTGGAAACTTGGTATTGGCGTCAATTTTGCGTACAAGCAGAAAGGAAGCAATAAGTATCGTTCCTCCTGCTTGATATTCCAAAATAGAGTATTCCGGGAACAAATAACGATCACCAGAACCTGCATGACCGGAAGTGCTACTTCCATATGGCGTCAATGGCGATGTGAATTCAAAGACCACCGCTTTAATCGGGGGTTTTGGAGGCGGCTGTACGGGTGCAGATTGATAGTATGCACCTGGAGGGCCATATTGAGGCGTACTACGCGCCTTTATGGGAGGTGGTCCTTGTTGGTATTGAGGATGAGGGTATTGTTGATACTGTGATGGTCCCACAGCATAGGGGCCGGGTTGAGGCGACGGGTTGGGTGGAAGAGGCCTTGGAGCAGGAGCGACATTTGAAGCATTTGGAGGCGGTGCTATAGGTGCCAGCGCTACGCTTGCCGGTGGATTGGGCGCCGGGGCTTTAGGCGGAGGTGCACTTACTGATGCAGTCGGCGCTGGAGTAGAGGCCGGTGCTGTAGAAGGGGCAGCAGCCTCAGGTTCCACCTTAACCTGCGTAGCGGTATTATCGACTGGTTTCTCTGGGTTTGGCGTTGCCGACTGGCTTGCGGCTGAATTTGATTTCGTCTCTGGGTTTGCACTGTTGTCTGGAACTGGGGTCTGTGTTTGGGATGACGCCTGTGATGGCGGCTGTACCTGGGGTTCATTTGTTTTTGACGCTGGCGCCTTTTCTGATGTAGAGGCCGGTGTCGAAGATCCTTGAGGCTTTGGTTGAGCTGGAGGTTGTTGCGGGCCATTGCTCTGTGTATTGGGAGACTTGTTGTTTTGGTTTTGGTTTGGCTGTGGTGTCGAATTTTGTTGTTGTTGCTGGTGCTGTTGCGGCGGCGGTGGCGGCGGTTGCTGTTGCTGCTGTTGCTGCTTCCTCTGCTGCTCCTCCCTCTGTCGAATAATCGCGTTCAACTCATCAATATGAGCCTGGAAAGTACGCAGTTGTTCTTGTGAGGCCTTGCTTGACGCCACCACTCTCATCAATGCCTTCAACTCTGGGTTCGCAGCTGCTCTAGTCGCAAGCATCTGAATAACTGGGTCTGGGCTGGGCTTCACAGGTTGTGGCGGAGGCGTTTGCGCTGGTGGCGGAGGCGGCTGTCGCTGCACTGGAGGCTGCGGGGGTCTCGGTTGCGGATGAGGATGAGGATGAGGCATCTGTTGTGGGTGAGGTGGAGGATAGCCATAAGCAGGTGGTCTCATTTGATTCGGAGGTGCGTAGTGTTGATACTGGTAGCCTTGTGGTGGCGGAGGGCCATATTGAACAATGTGCCGCTGCGGCGGAGGAATCTGCACGGGTGGTTTGGCGTTGGGGTCCTTGACGGTGTATATCATTCCATCAAAGTGGTGTGGCTCTATGATGATTTTGCAGGGTCCGATTTTGGTCATTGAGTCTTTTGGCGGATTTTTTCCCTCGATCTGTTCTCTCTTGGTCTTCTTTGGTTTCGTCCAATATCTCTCGAAAATGCCATCGCTGAGCCATTTCTTTTTGGAGCGGTCCAGGGAGATTAGTAGCACCGCACTGGAGACGAATCGTTAGTATCAGCAATATAGCACGACTTTATCGAAATACACACCTTTCCGCGATAGATTGAAAGTCCTTGTTTGAAAGCTGAGATGGCTGAGCCTTTGCCCTTGTTGGAAGAGCGTCTCCATCTTTTATTTTGGTAGGAAGAGGTTCCTCGACAGGCTCCGGTGTGGGCAGACGAACAGGCTCCGCAGCTGGTGATGCTGCGACAGCAGGTGTTGAAGTCTTCCTTCTCCTGGACGAATGGCTTTGCGGAGCAGCTTCGGAGACTCGTCGCTTTGCTGCGGGTTCTCGACGTTCGCGCGCAGGGAGTTTGCGCTTCTCCACCATCGCGTTCGTCTTTCCGAGGGAGTTGTCACCAAAGTGCGTTGTATGAACGGAAGATGTAGATTGCTGTCGTTGATAGGTGTGTGTTCTCAAGGAGGGAAATCTTTGCGCGTATACGCGGAAGTCGCGACGGAGCAATGCATTTTAGTCCTCGATTGACCCCGGAACATGTGATTTCGCGCTAACGGTCAATGCGGTCTTCGTCGACCTTCAACTCATCGACACCTCCTTCACTAATAATGCTTGCTGAATGATTGATCTTTTATGAATTTGAGTATCTAGTTTTAATGGTGAGTACTTTTTGTTGTCATTTTTATTCCCTTTTGGATGAGGAGGACAGTTAAACGGCCTGGCTACATTTTTTATGCGACCTACATACGTCACTCCCAGACCATCATCGCCTTGCAGGAACAATAACAAGATCAGCCAAGGAGAAAATATGCTTGTTTTCATTTTGCTTTTATATATGTTTCACTGCTGACGTCGATTCTCATTATAAGGAATTATTTGTTCGCCATGGTCCAACTTCTCCCTATATTTAAAAAGGCCTATTGGACTTTGGCTGCGGCCGGTCTTGTATATGTCTCATGGGTCTACGCCATGACATTTCCAAGTGTCCAACGATTGTATGTTGTATTCAATATATGCTAACTTTAGAATACGTTGCTGATCTTGATAAGTGCTTTGTATGCTCACAAAGTCAACCCGGCCATTTGGCAGGACGTGAACGATGTTGAGAACTTTGGATTTCTAAGTAAGAAAGTTTGACTATTTCTCTATGTTTCATTATTAATAATATGTATAGGAACTCAAGTACAGCCATTTCACTTGGAGACTCCCGATAATGAAACGCTGTACGGATGGCACATGCTTCCGTTGCATCTTTGCAAGACGCACGAACAGCTGCTGGAAGAGAATTGGTCAAAGGGACCAGCAGAAGACTACAGCACCACCATTTCCTACAAGCTACTTGCCGAGAATCCAAATGCTCGAGTTGTTGTAAGCTGTGAGTTGGCCCGCTGCAATATTTAATACGTCCCCCTTCTGACCTTCCCACAGTTCATGGCAATGCTCTACATCTAGGCTCGATGGTTCGCCCGGAGATGTATCGTATGGCTCTTGGAATTTCGACTCCGGAAAACCCGGTGCATGTTTTTGCGCTTGATTATAGAGGATATGGAAACTCCACAGGGTCTCCGACAGAAGAAGGGCTCATCACCGACGGACTATCGCTTCTGAACAAACTCACTTCTGCACCTTTATCCATTCCCCCCTCACGTATCGTGATCACAGGACTAAGTCTCGGTACTGCTGTGACCTCTGCGGTTGCAGAACGCTTTGCATTTGGTGCACCTGAGTCGGCCGTAATCCAGCCAGCTCTAAAAGACCCCGAGCCCTTTGCGGGCATTGTCCTTTTGGCATCTTTCAGCAACCTTCGCAGTCTTATTGACTCGTACAGCTTTTTTGGCCTAACTCCGCCGATGCTTTCGCCTTTGATCGGCTATCCTCACGTTCAAGAATGGGTCTTAGCACGCATTGTCGATACCTGGAAATCCAATTCCCGACTAGCACGACTTACTGGATCAGAATCGCACAACACAGAAGCCGATGCCCGCCATGCTGAGAAGGGTGTGGATATTACGATAATCCACGCCAGGAATGATGCTGAGATTCCTTGGCGAGAAGGATTCAAGAATTGGAAATCAGCTACTGGGATCAAAAAGCCGAATGACGAACCGACAGAAGGCAAGATCATTCACAAACGGGTCGCCGAGCAGGGTTTGACAGAGACTCGAGTCTGGGAAAAGGAGGTTCCCAGCGCTTATAGCAAGACCAAACAGGTGAAACGGGTGCGGTGGGAGAAGGTTGGCCACGGTGGCCATGACCGTGTAGGCACTTACTCGGTGGCTGCGCTTGCTATTTTGCGATCATTTGAAGAGTAGGATAGAGTCATTTCGCATGTTTATAGAGAGACTTGTCATATCTAATTTAGTTTTGTAAAGACCTGATGAAATAGAATATTGATAGTTCACGAATACGGTCGAGTGAGTAAGACACCATTCTTCCGGCAGTATCACTTTTCCTTTCATTCCTGACTTTTTATTTAGTATCATACATGTTTTTTAATAGAAACTCCCTAGTTGAGGGCAGAAGGATCCTCTATGGAGACAAAATAATTCATGCTAACAGAAATTTTCGAACAAGAGGAGAGATGATGACAGGGGTAACACATGTAAACAAAAACAAAACACCATTCCAAATTTTTCTATTCTTCAAATATACATGGTACAAGAAAAAGATATCGCGTTCCCCGACCGTACGAATGACGATGGAGAAACTGATATAATAGGTTTGATATAAAGACAGGTGTCGCGAAGCGAATAAGGTCCAACTTGAGAGTATCGTCGGATAAGGATCATTAGTAAGGGGGTCTTTTTTTGGTAAACAGTCACACAAGCTTGTTTCTCTCTTTTTACTTCTTGTGGCGGTCGGCCTGGGCCTTAAGGTACTTCTGGATCAGTTCCTTCTGCAGCTGGCCGGGAGCCTTTTCGTAGTGACTGAATTCCATGGTGTATTCACCCTTTCCTTGGGTGGCAGCACGCAGGTGGCTACTGAAGCCAAACATGCCGTTCAAACTGCAATCAGCAAAGACGGTGAATTCGTCAACACCAACTTCACTGTCGTTGATGGTGGCGTTGCGTTTGTTCAACAGACCGATAACGTCACCTTGGAACTCGATAGGAGCGGTAACAACGGTCTTCATGAGGGGCTCCAGGACAGATGGGTTGCTCTCCATAAAGGCCTTGCGGAAAGCTTGTTGCGTGGCGTTCTTGAAAGACATTTCAGAAGAATCAGTCATGTGGGTGGCACCGTCATTGATAACCATTCTCGTTCCCAGGACTTTATGACCGATAAGAGGGCCCTTTTCAGTCGAGAGATTGAATCCCTTCTCACAAGCGAACAGGAACTTTTCAGAGATAGAACCACCGACAATCTGTTCTTCGAATTTGTTTTCTTCCAAGGAACCAGATGGCTCCATCCAGCCAACAACACGAGCGTAGTCACCAGGTCCTCCACTTTGCTTCTTGAGCAAGTGGTCGAACTCGACTCGGTTGCCAATCGTCTCACGATAAGCGACCTGGGGCTGTCCGGTCTCGCAGTCGACCTTGTATTCACGACGCATACGCTCAACGTAGATGTCAAGATGCAATTCACCCATTCCGGAAATAATGGTTTGTTCACTCTCGGTATCATACGCAACGCGGAAAGTCGGGTCTTCACGTTGGAATCGAGCCATAGCTTTGGAGAAGTTTGCCGAGTCTTTGTTGTTCTTCGGTTTTATGGAAAGGGAGATGACAGGCTCAGGAACGAACATGGACGACATACTGTAGGCGAGCTGACCGTCGGTGAAAGTATCACCAGAGGCGCACTCGACACCAAACACAGCACAAATCTCACCGGCACCGATTTCTTGCACTTCTTCCATTTCGTTCGAGTGCATACGTACGATACGTGGGATTTTGACTTTCTTGTCGTTTCGGGCGTTGAAGACGTTCAATCCCTTGCGGAGAGTACCCTGGTAGACACGGATGTAGGTGAGCTGGCCAAAGTTGCTCTCTTCAAGCTTGAAAGCCAATCCAACAAACGGTTGGGAACCGTATGGCAACAATTTCACTTGGGCCTCTTTGCGCTTCTGGTCCAGAGCCAAGTTGGTCACTTCGGACGGGTTGGGAAGATAGTCGCATACACCGTCAAGCATGGGTTGGATAGACTTGTCGGCTAATGCAGAGCCCATGAAGACAGGGCTGAATTTCAGAGCGATAGTAGCACGGCGGATCGCAGCCTTGATTTGCTCGGGTGTTGGTACTCGTTCATCCAGGAAAATCTCGGCAATTTCATCGTCGACGTCGGCAAGCGTCTCGATAAGAGTATTCCTTCTCTCCTCCGCAATGCCCTTGACGTTCTCCGGGATCTCATCGGTTTCTCTGATCGTTTCTCCTCGGGGCCCGTCATTGTAGATAGCCTTCATGCGAATCAAATCCACCACACCCTGGAACTCATCCTCAGCGCCAATGGGAACTTGCACGGCAGCGGCGGGGAGTTTCAGCTTCTGGTTGATTTGATCAATCGCCTTGAATGGGTTGGCGCCCATGCGGTCCATCTTGTTGACGAAGGAAATTCGGGGAACATTGTAACGCTTCATTTGCCGGTCAACAGTAATAGTTTGCGACTGAACACCAGACACAGCGCAGAGAATCATGACGGCACCGTCAAGCACACGGAGAGCTCGTTCGACCTCGATGGTGAAGTCAATGTGACCGGGGGTATCAATCAAGTTGAAGTGGTATTTTTCTTCCTTGCCATCTTCCTTTTTTACCCAGTCGCAAAATGTGGCGGCAGACTGGATAGTAATACCCTTTTCACGCTCCAGGTCCATGGAGTCCATCTTTGCGCCAACGCTATCCCGACCACGAACTTCGTGAATAGACTTAATACGACCGGTGTAGAAGAGGACACGTTCCGTTGCTGTTGTTTTTCCGCTGTCGATATGGGCCTGTTTATTGAAGTGTTAGAAGATGACTAACCAATTGACGTTGACAAGACATACCGCAATTCCAATATTTCTGACCTTCGAAAGACGTTGCCATTCCTTTGAATCTATGTTTTGAATAATATCGTCCTGAGAAAGGCCTTCGGGGTCAGCTGCGGCTTTTTCGAGTCTATTTTCACTCTTGTTAGTCACTTTTTTTGTTTCAGTCAATTCAATCGAAGACCAAGAAAACATACACTGTCGCCGTCGCTGTTGACGCATTTCTCGTCTGACGCCATTGCTTATTCAATAACGACGTTGTCTGATAATAGCTCAATGACTTGGCACTGATGCCAGAGGTCGGCGAAGCAGCACATCGCAGCACATTCTGACTCTGCGATCGCGGTAATCTGACCGGCGTCGTCGACCTGGAAAGATTGGAAAAAGCCCGAATCTGGGATGATCGCACAAGAGTATGCGGCCTCATCGCTGATGACACGTCTTGAGCTTTTTTGAGTTTCTTGGGCGCGTACTCGCTGAGAATTAAAAAAAAAACGCCCCGTTAATTGGCTTCTGGCCAGTCGCGGAATCGCAGAATACATATGCAAATAAAAAAAAGTTCGGAGATAGGGACGGCACGTGATTTCTCCGCAAGAGTCAACAACCAGGGGTCAGCCAGTCAGAGGGAAGCATTATATTTGGGGATTCAACTGGGTTTGTCGAAGTATTTGAGATTAAGCCTTTGTTTTTAGACAGTTGCCCGTATGTAGAAGCGTGCATAACATTTTCTACATGTTTTGGGAAGGAAATATCTTGGTCTGACGATAATGTATACATGAGAAGAACTTCATTGCGAAAGAAAATATAATATTCAAACCGCCAATAAAAGATAAGAGAGACCAAACACCCAGATTCCCAGTAATCTACATTCCGTAGAAGAAATGGTCTTGTAGAGTCCGCCCAAAAGGAGCCTTCTCGTCCCAGACGGTCCTCACAACAAGCTATTGTACAAATTCAATTCAATCCATATCGATGAGCCATCTTGCTCCGAAATATCAAGTGTTTGAGGTGGTATACTGGCAAGAGGTATCGCTGGATTGCGGTGCATATAGAGCAACTCACGTCGCTAAATTCGAGGATGCGGTCGAAATCTATTTTCCTTGTCGCTGCTTGTGCTTTGGGTTTTTCGAACTGTCGCAAAGCTTCTGTTAGCCATTTTCTTCCCTAAAAATAATTGCCATAAACTTACCAAATGATGTAAACCCTGTTCTTCCGGCGCACAGGCTATTCAATTGTCAGAAAATTCCCACCAATATCAACAGTGCCCTCTTCCGCCACATTTATGCAGCAAAGAACGAGAAAAAACTCACTTTACATCCATCACAAAGCCTCTTGACCGACGATCTCGTCTTCATTCCCCTCGTTTGTGACAATAGGTAGGTTGTGGATGCAGTTGCCGGAGCTTTGGCCGTATCGTAGCCGCCCTTTGCACGGATCTTCATGATGCTATTTATCGTCCATGGCGATTTTGTCAATTGTGAAAATGATCGAGTCACGTTGTTCATGGCATTTCGGTAGAGAGGCGAGATTATGGAGCGGCGGAGAGATCGAAGGCGCCCTGAGGCTGTGACGATCGAACGGAGGGACAGCATGGTCTATCGGAGAAGCGAGACGCGCGATGAAGAAATAGAACAATCAATTCCGACTCCTTGTCTCGGCAGTTAAGGTTAAAGGAGAGGGAATGTGCGGGCTGAGTGTTCCAGCAGAGTCGCAGAGCTGGTCAATTGCAATTGCATCGGTCAGAAATCTTGAGGTTATTCTTCCGTAATCGCACCCGCAATATAGTCACGTGACCGCTTTTGTATGCAAATAGTTCAAATCGATCATGCAAATAATAACATTTGTAATAATGAAATTATGGAATTGAAATAGTTAAGGAAACTTGTTCGTCTTGTTCATTCAACAATTTACAAACACAATAGTGCAAAAATAAATAACTACACTGCAGTATCACATCCATCAATAACGCCATGCCCATCCTTTCACCTCAGCCTGAGCCTGTTATGGTATTCTATCATCGCTGGAAAGACCTAACTTCATAAACACATCCAAAAAAATCGAGGGCTTAACTTAGTCCTGTCGCAAAAACATCTTGTATGTGGGAGAGTTTGTGCAATCTTCGTATGGGTATCCCAGGTCATTAAGGAAGGAAGTGAGTTCCGCATCCTCTGAAGCCGGGCATTGAATACCTGCTAACACCTGGGCAACATCTCCGCCGTGATTGCGGTAATGGAAGACAGTGATGTTGTGAGTTGGGCGAAGATGGGTGAGGAACTTGTGCAGTGCGCCGGGCCTTTCAGGGAACTGGAACATGAACAATCGTTCGTCTTGCACGCCACTTGGGCCGCCAACCAGATAGCGAATATGAGTTTTGGCGAGTTCGTCGTCGCTGAGGTCGGACGCTTTCATACCAGCTTTTTCCAGCCCGGCGAAGATGTTCTCCAGTTCTTGGGCCCGCGTCGATGCAGGCAAGGATACTCCCATGAGAACGTTAGCCACGTCTGGGCGGGAGATACGGTAGTTGAAGCCAGTAATCGCGTGGGGTGCAACAACATCTATCAATGCAGCATAGGCACCGGGTCGCTCCGGAATAGACACGCTCAGCAAGGCTTCCTTTTTCTCACCAAGCGCAGCTCGCTCTGCCACGAATCTGAGGCGATCGAAGTCCATGTTCGCACCTGAAGTCACAGCAACTAGCTCTCTGTTTGTGTTCGGGTCAGGGTTGTTGGCGACGTATTTCTTCAGGCCAGCCAAAGCAAGAGCTCCAGCGGGCTCAAGGACAGAGCGTGTGTCTTCGAATACATCCTTGATAGCAGCACAGATCTCGTCTGTCGTCACTTGGATGATGTCGTCAATGACGTCGCGACAGATACGGAATGTTTCCTCGCCGACAAGCTTCACAGCGGCACCATCGGCAAAGAGCCCGACATCTTTCAGCATAACTCGTTCACCCTTTTGAAGTGATTGAACCATTGCATTGGCATCGAATGTCTCAACACCAATGATTTTGACGTGGGGTGCAATACGCTTGATGTAGGCACCAACGCCGGCAATCAGCCCACCACCGCCGATGCAACAGAATACGGCCTCCAATCTCTGCAGTTTAGCCTGGCGCACCACCTCCATTCCGATAGTGCCTTGACCTGCGATAACGTAAGGGTCATCAAATGGCGGGATACTGGTCAGGTTGTGCAACTTCTCCAGTCTGTGGGCTTCTTCTTTTGCAGCATCGAAATCGGTACCGTGGAGGACGACGCTACCACCTAAACGAGAGACATTGAGGTGCTTGATTGCCGGCGTTCCAGAGGGCATCACAATAGTGGCGGGTATCTTCAACTTTCGGGCGGAGTATGCAACGCCTTGTGCGTGGTTGCCTGATTTATCCCTTGATTAGCCAATAGACCTCTCACTTCGATTATATACTGATAAGACACTCACCAGCAGAGCACGCGATGACTCCCTTCCAGCGCTGGTTGCTGCTCAAATGTGCCATCTTATTGTAAGCGCCGCGCAGCTTGAAACTGAAAACCGGCAACAAGTCCTCCCGCTTGAGTAGCACCTTGCATTCTAAGCGGTTGCTAAGATTGGCCGCATGCTGGAGAGGGGTTTCCTCGATGACATCGTATACGCGCGAGGTGAGGATCAACCGAAGGTACTAGATAGCAAGAAGTATGAGTCACCGGGCAACGACGATAAGCGGTCAGGTCACATACATCGGGGTAGCCAGAAGGCAAAACAAAGTCATCTGGGACTAGGGAAGTCTGAGATTGATTGCTAGCTCTTTCGAATCGAGTGGCAGGAGGGGTCGGAGCAGCAGTGTACTCGGTCATAGAGAGGCCATTCGGATGAGGTTTTGGCGGTGGAGTCGTCGGAGGCCCGTTGATTTCGGCGGTCATGGTTGCAATTTTTTTCACTTGCAGAGTTGTGTCTCAAGAAAAGCTCGTAAATACACCGTCAATTGCAATTCTGGTTCCCGACTCCAGATGATGAAGAGTTTCCGCGACTGATAGAAAAGGGAACGGGAGCGCGGAGTCCGTGGTCGGTTGCAAAAGTCTTGTCTCCGTATCTCTCTCTATTTTTAGTTGGGACGTTGAGTAAGCTCCCGCCAACAAACTTTTTTTATGTCAGCAACCCTAAGGCCCAGCCCTAACCAGCTATCTTATCAATGGGTTACAGCATATTTTCAACATAAAGAACCATTTTATTTTGATATGCCCATGGTCAAGTTGAAACTCGGTACTTTGAAATAAAAATATCAATATGGTTTAGGGTCGCAAAATGCAAGGCTCATTATGCTCAACCCCTTTGGCCGACGAAATATGCAATGGTACATTATTTGAGATTCTCTTGCCACTGTCATATTTTCGTGTTTGGATTTTTTTTCGCGTGTTGATATCTTAACTCATTGGCTAAGGCCAACTAATGGCAAGTCGACGCATGGAAAAGTTTCGCATTGAATGGAAAGCGTCAGGCCACTTGTCTCGGCACATTGCCATTATCTCTCATCCGTGGGTGGAGCTATTCCTGTTTCAAAGACATTTAGTTTCAAGTTTTGAACAAGATATTTGATATAAGAAGGATGATGTGTGGTCCCGAAGGACTAGAACGCATGACTCATGGAAGTAAAACTGTTCAGAAAATTTCCCCTTTCGGATTTTGTTGGTTTATTTGAGCATTAAGTGGATCTTGTTCAAGTTTCACATTTAAGACATCCGGTTCAATGATATCATGAATCTCAAGGGCTATTATTGCCTGATCAATTGATGCTTTCAAATGTCAAGCACATATACATTTCTCATAAGTACTTACCTACATGCGCCGTGGTGTACAAACGTTCCTAGATATCAACATTGAATTGGGAATTTTGAAAACTTAGGTTTTTAGCCTAGTATTAACTGTAGTTTATTATTCAAATATTATTACGAAGCAATTATATGCATAACATTCAAAATGTTTGAGATCAATATGTCCAAAATATCAATTGATCACAAGTACATATATAACTGAAGTATCAGTGGATATATTGGATATATATTTAACCCGCCACCAGTTGACCCAACATTGAAAAAAATTTACTATTCAACTTCCTGTAAAATAATATTATTTCTTTTTTTTTTTTTTTTCGATTTCTGATTACTCAATATAACTGTGCATATATTTATGTATCCTATTTCTACTGAATTGGCGTTATTTGGTGCAGTTTGATTACATGTTAGCGATCCTGCATCCTCCGGTGTTGCATAATTCGTTGGGAAAATTTCCAACTACACTCGTATATAATCCAGCTAGCCAGTTCGTTTCTATAGGTACTCACATGCATCAATAATGACAGGGGTTTGATTTCTATAGATACCGGTCACTATGGGTCGATTTCTGCTGTCTGTGCGTCGTTTCCTCGGACCAGCTGACACGCTCTTCCACAGACTGGTTCTCGGAGCCGAGGGAAAATAAAAAGTTAATCTAGGAGATACATGTTCTGTCTGATGAAAGAAATAATCGGACTGCATGTGGTTCCTTCTGGTTATGTTTTCATGTCATAAGATGTCTTGCCGCCGAGAACTGTGGGGATGTGAGGGTCAGCTAGTTATAAAACCAAAAATATTCAAACGTTCCATGTTATATCTGCCTCATTAATATGCAGGAAGATGGCTTCGACCAACTACGTTCCTAGTTACCTCTCTCGCTAGGACTAGTGATTAGCCTTGGAGCTTATCACGATTCCTAGTTTTGGGTTGATCGACACGAATCAATCAATCAACACGACCATCACCAGGGGCGCCAAGATCGAAGTTGAAATGAAAAGGGTTCTGCTCATTTTCAAGGCTGGCCAGGGTCATGTCTCGTCGTGCCAACCGAGTGCCTAGGAAGAGGCCCGGTGTTTCGCCTCCGAAATATTCCACTAATCGGCTCATGCATGCCTCTTTGGATCGGGTTGCCAGGAGTCAAGTGCTAGTAACTAGCGTCTATTGATGACGGTCTAATATTGCTTCTAGCATGTTGATCCATATCGTATTATTGCGAGAACAAAGTTTGTCGGTCCCCAAGTTGAGAACAGTTCAGACCAGAGATGGGACGAGGGAGCACAAGCGAAGACCCTGGGACCGCATTTAGCCGGCAGACACGGCGCTAGCGGGGCGTGCAGCCACTAAGACGCAGGAACTGGGCCGCCAAGACATAAATAAAGTGGGCCTCCGAAACTAACTTTAAACTGCCGAAACGTGCCGGCGCAACCAATCATCGTCGGCCTGTCAGGCGGGGCCCCCACAACCAGCGCATCTCTGCTCGCGATGCCTGAGTATTCTCCGTGTTATCCACGTTTCCCCCGCAATTCCGTGGTGTTTTGGGCATGGATCACCGCCGCCAAACTGAAAAAGTACCGACATCGTGCATGCAGCATGCAATACCACTGAGTAAATTATTTGTGGAGGCGAGGAACGACCTGTTGTTGTGCTTATTGGAGGAGCCCGCTTCTCCGGCAGAAACGCTGGTCTCGTTCATATTAATCTCCACAGCGCAACGAGTCCACAAACGGCGCCGAGCATCTACGCGAGATCGAGACGGAGCTTTTTCTCTACTTAAACGATACAAGGGCCTCCCTTGGCGTAAGAGAGGTACTATTATCCGGACACCCCCGCAATCAAAGGCAACCCTCCTAGAAGGATCTGCGAATCCCCTGTGAAGAATTCGCCCCTAGCGAAGGGATTTTTCGTTCCTGGCATAAATAGAATAGGGAGCAGCACAGTTGGATTGATTCCCTTTCGCCCGGCGTCGTCTCCTATACAGCCTTTACCCGGTAGTGGCTGCACAGATCTGCTGACCGGCCCGCGGTGCTCTGATATTTACCCGTGGCTTCCCCAGACGATCTGTGCTCTCCCCTCCGCATTTTTTGTGCTCCTCCTGTCAATCTCCCGCAGCCATGTCCCACCTCATGCCCCGCGCCAGTCTTTGAAGATCGGAGAGACACTAATTGGAGATCGTGAGAGAATTAATAACCCATCGGAATTTCAAGCGTACTTCTAGCCTCAATGGCGGCCATCACAGACGATACCCTACAACAGTTTCTCCATGCTGCTGACGTTGACTGCCAGCCGTCTGATACTGCTGTTCTTTCCGTGTTAGCCCTTGGTTCGAGTTCAGACAGTGCTGGAGAGATGAGCCGCTGCAAGCGAGAGACTACTGCGGTTCGAAGGCGTCCTGCTCCCCGTGGCACTGCAGCCTATCCTCGCAAACGAGCAAACAGGGCTTGTCAAGTCTGCAGAGCTCGCAGGACGAAATGCGACAATAAGAAACCATCATGCTCGTTCTGCGAGAAGGTTGGTGCCAAGTGCATCACAACTCCAACTGATTTATCATCGTATGTTTTTCCGTTCCTTCCATGCATGAAGCGATAGACGAATACTAAGTTTTGAGACAGATTTGATCCTGCTAGTCTGGCAATTTTAGATCGCTTGGAGCAACTCGAACAAATAATTCGTGAGAAATCAACAGTATCCATTCCACAGCCACCACCAGCCCCAGCTACCCTTGTTTCTGTCGACGAGGACTTTGATTTAAGCTACGGATCCCCTGCTCCTGATCTCCATTTTGGGCCGGACTTTAGCACGGTCACGGTCGAGACAGTCCTTGCATGGGATGTATTTCGGGGCCGCTTTGATGCCCAGCGAGAACTGAAAACTCTTCTCAAAGAGACTGAACTACCTGCCTCCCCAATTATCTCCCCAGTAGGGGAGACGATTCCACTTATTAACAGCTTAGAACTGGGTTCTTGCAATAGACTGCTGGACAGTTTCTTAACTCGAGTTCATATTGCCAATCCAATCTTGGACGTCGATTTGGTCCGTGGATATGTGAACCATGCCTGTATCCATGGAGTCGGCTGGGACGCACCAGCATGTTTAGTGGTTGGTACTCTTGATGAGCAACAATCGTATGGATCTAACAAATAACTTTTGAAGCTCCTTGTCTGCGCCCTCGGGTCCATTGCGGAAGCCTTTCATGACCTTCATGGACATACATCTCTCATGACTCGGAATTCCCCGAGTTTCAGTCTTGCCAGAGTATTCTTTGAGGCTTCACAAAAGCGCATCGGACTCCTTTTACGTGGTAGCGGGGTCTTGGAGGCACAGTGCTTCTTTTACTCTGGAGTTTACCTTATGACTATCCAACAGCCAATGGATGCATGGAGACATTTTGTCCAGGCTGCTGCCATTTCACAGGGCTTTGATTTTCCGAAGAAGCCATTTACGATGGAGATGCTAGTTAGCGAGGAAGAGCAGCGGGAACGAGCTGCTCAAGAGAGTATTTACTGGACTTGTTTCAAGTCTGAGCTGTAAGTATTCCCCCTCCGAGATAATAAAAGAGTGGTGTTGTTTACTGTTTGCAGCGAAGTCCGCATGGAACTGTCTTTGCCGGGTTTCGGCTTGCAAGATCTGTCCTATCCCAGTTCATTCCCTAGCCCACCATCAGACGACCTGGGACAGGACTCTGCACATGCATGGTACTACTATCTTGCCGAGATTGCGTTGCGCCGACTCGCAAATCGCATTTTATACAACCTCTTCCGAAACCAGGACAAGGGCCGGTTTCCTCATATCAGAGATATGATGGAATCAACCGCCGCGTTTGAAGCGCAGGCTAGCGAGTGGTGAGTTACTAATCAACACCTTGTCCACCAATGCAGTCACTCTAACTCATGTATGACAAAACAGGGTAGCATCGCTCCCGCCTATATTCTCCCTTCAGACACCGGAAGAAGACGACGACGTGCTCAAATTCGTGCTTCGCGGGCATCTCCTCGATTGCTACGAGTGGATTTACTTCCCTTTTATGACCGAGACAATCAATTTCGGTCGACGAGGTCCAGTTGTCGATGAATACACCCGGAAGGGCCTCCAAATGTCCGTTGACCGAATCCGCAAGAACGAGCCGGGTTTCCAACATCGTCACCACGGTGCATGGCTAATGCTGCGTACGTGTACGCGAAGCGCTTTGATTCTGCTTGCTGCCTGCCACAGTCAGATAATGCAGGATCTGATGCCGGAAGGCTGGAAAGAAGCTGTCATCAGTGCGATGAGCATGCTGCGGTTCTGGGAAGATGAAGTTGGCGATGCGCGCGATCGTCTTCAAATCTTGACCGTGTTGATGTCGGAGGTAGGCTGGTAATGCTGATATGAGGAAATGAACTGAGAAAAAGTTTTTTTTTTTTTTTTTTTTTTTTTTTTTTCCTTTTTCGTTTCTGGATGAAAAATTGCTTCTATGGTGATATTTCAACAATCTTGATGATGCGTATTGAGTACGAGGCCTGCTGGGCGGGTGTTGATATTCTTTTTTTTTTTAGGAACATGTATATATTATCTTCTCCTCGTACTTTCAACTATTGTTTTCATTATCTTTTACTCAAATATGACTTGGCCAGCTCAGTCAATGCATATGCCTTGTAACATTTATGTAACGATTAAATTACCGGTATAGTATTGTATTCGGTCCAGTCTTGGCAATCCGACGTCATGGTTGATTAATCCCGCCCGGAGCTCCTTTGCTTCGCTTCAACAACCTGCGCGAAGCGACTCTTTCTCGACGTTATCCATTCCTTCACAGCCAGAAAAAAAAGAAAAAAAGAATAGCGAAAATGGCTGACCAGGGAGGTCTTCCTCCTATTGCAGATGCCCCGTACGTTGTTTTCGTTTCAGTTGAAAAAAAAAGAAAGGAAAAGCTGACCAGACCAAGTCAATTCGAGGAAGAAACATCAATGCAAAAATTCCAACGCCGTCTCAAGGAAGAACCTCTTATTCCGCTCGGTACAAATTACTTCATCCTAAACAACACCCATTCCTCTCCCACTAACTTTTTTTTGTTTTCAGGATGCGCTGCCACATGCTACGCCCTCTTCCGCGCCTACCGATCCATGAAAGCCAAAGACTCGCAAGAACTCAACCGCATGTTCCGCGCACGCATCTACGCGCAATTCTTCACTCTCTTCGCCGTTGTCGCGGGAGGCATGTACTACAAAACCGAGCGCACGCAACGGCGCGAATTCGAGCGTATGGTCGAAGAGCGCAAGTCGCGCGAGAAGCGGGATGCGTGGCTGCGCGAGCTGGAGGTGCGTGATCAAGAGGATAAGGGCTGGCGAGAGCGGCATGCGGCGGCGGCGGAGGCGGCCAAGGAGGTTGATAAGCCTAAAGAAAAGTCAGGGCTGGATAAGAATCAGTCGCCGGTGGAAGATGTGGAGAGGAAAGGGTTGGGGGTTTTGGATGCTGTTAAGGAGCTGGTGGCGAAGAAGAATTGATGTGTGTTTTGTTAGAAGTGATTTACGACTCCCCTCGACATCTGGCACTGATATATGTATACTATGTAAATTTTGAACGCTGTGTGTATGTTTTACATGGACGGAAACAGGAATTGAACATGATTACAAAACTCATCGAGCAGCAAGCTCATCGATATACCTCCTCATCGTATCAAACTCGGCCTTTCCAGCAGACACCAAATACTTGATATGATCCTATAATACATATAAGTTTTTGTATTAAAACCAAAGCACAGCGGGAATGTAGGATAACTTACAGTGTCTGTTAATGTCCTATTGCGCACAAACTCGGCTTTTGCATAGTTTATTAATTCTGTCCGTGTTGGCGACGGTGGGATTTCTATCAGTATCAGTCAGCTAACTTTCAATTACTCGACAGAGGAAATGACGAGGCAAACGTACTATATACACCACGAATAATCTGCCGCCACAGCGAGAGAACTTTTTGACGTACTAAAAACTGCAATGTATATTAGACGTGTTTCTCTTTTTTTTAAAGTTGGAACTATGAATGATAAGAAACTATACATTTTCAAGATTTAAAACAGGCTTCTTGAAATTTGACAAATGCCTGGGGTTCGTCGCTGATAAAGAAGGTTGATGTGCTGGCGCTAGGATACGCGTAGACGAGCTGATGTTAATTAGTCTGTGGCGCATGGCGTGTTATTTATGCGGGACGAAATGTATAAACAGGGCCCGTCGGTAAAAGGAGGAGAGAACAAGTGCAATTGAATTGATTATGGTAAGGAAGTTGGTTGCTTCCGAGTTGTTTCGATTTATTTCGGAGAAGAAGATAGTGGCAGAATAGCAGCGGGCGGTGAGAGCGCGTTATGTCATTTTGTGTATTTAACGCGTAATTACCTTTACCGTATCAATACATCTAAAATTATTTTCCATTTCAGTGTTGACCAGGTCTCAATGTTTGGGCAATCATCTGGTTTAACTTGGATGCGTGTTCAATGCTATGTGTATATATATAAGTACGTCAGCTATAGGTCGATGACCGTAACCCTAGAGCCGGCTTAACACAACCCCCGGCACATTGCGCTGCATCGTGAATCTCACAGTATATACTCTCCTTCTGCATCATATCATTCAACTTGGTAGTCTCCTTTTTATAATACGGCTGCGGCGGCAAAAGAATCTTCCAGCGCCTCTGCGGATGATTCTTCAAACTCAGGCCTTTCAACGGCTCTAAAAACACAGGCACTTTCTCAATCGGCTCGCCGAACCAGTTTCCCGTAAGATGCAGCGTAAAGTCTTCGAGATTCTTCATCAGCAAGATTGCCTTGCACGTCTCGACCCATTGCTGGCGGCCAGCCGATACATATACCGACTTGACCGGGTCTTTACTGGGCAGCCAATGGCCGGGAAACGCCCATTTGAGATCGACGGTGCGAATCGCATTCCACTGATCGGCGGGGATGGTTGGGCGCAGGTACGTCAGAGACCAGGTGTTGCTGAACTCGAATGTGTTGGACGAGTAAAGTATGTGTATACTCTCTCGGTAACTATTTTCCCAGAAAAAGAGAAAGTGTTACAAAAACAGATGCACCAGTCCGAGGATTTTTCTCTTTCTAATCAATCAGAGAAGAAGTAAAGGCTTACATCTGTTTGCACGTAACCGGCAGCGCCATCAAGTTCATATTCGAACATGTTTCCGGGTTCTTGACCGGCTGCGGGAGACCACCGCGGCAGATGCCACAGGAATCTCGCTGAGAGCATATCACATATCCAAGGCGTTTTTTGGAGCGCTGGATTATGTGCAGCCGCAGCCCGCCGAGCACCATTTCCCAGATCATGAGCCGCAGTTCAGCCGGGAGCGTGTTGAGTAACATGCATTTCGGCTGCTGGATAGGGCTTTGACTGATAGTCATTCCCCGTGGTGCTGAACCCCTGACGGTCCCTTTCCTCCGTCTGTATCGAGGTAGCGAGGAGGGCTTGTCATCTTTGGTAGTTTGATAGTCAGCATCCGCAAACAAAAAGAAAACAACAAACGAGAGATCCAACATACTTTCGTACCTCTGGGCAAGGACATCTTCCCAGGAGTGAACACCAGCCTTTGGCCAAGCCATATCAACAGAACAAACAAAAAAAGCGGTGACGAGCTGCTAGAAAAACACACGGACAAACTCAGGCGCTAGGCAAGGTCACGCGACAGGTCCATGGCAGCGATACCAGCAAACAAAAAGAGATATCACGACATTGTATTCTCGAATATAATCGTCACAAGACCGGCCCGCCAAGGAGGTAGTTATGTACGCAGCAACAATGGGATCACGTCAGGCCGGAAGACGAAATATGCGTGATTTAAGGCACCGAGGTCGGCGTGAGAGCTGAGTTGACTAGTTGACGGCGCATCACGGCGGGGCCGCGCGAGTGGGCTGGTCGGCCTGGATCGGCGGGGCCGCTGGTATACTCCATAGAGTCCATACTCCATAATTGGGTGGCCAGAGCAACACGTAACTTTGTTCTAGCTACATCTAGAGCTGTTGTGGATATTTGTAGGTAATACGCGGCACTTGTGTTCCATTTCATTGGTATTTCTTCATAATGAAATCAAAAAAGGAGGGACCGGTTGACCGGATCTGATATCGGAGTTTACGACTAGGCATTCAGCTGATCAATCTGATAAGGAGTAGTATAGGACTAAAAACGACTAGTAGTATTGCAAGTTCTACAAAGCAAATGAGATGCCACGCCCGGGCTAGATCACAGCCACTGCAGACACATAGCTCACCGAGCTTTCAGCAAGCTCATCTGGATCCGAACTTCGCTCGTACCTGACAAAGTGGAACTTGCCTACTTCGGCGCCCGTCGTACTGGCGAGCTCTTCCAACGCGGCCATGATCACTCCGATCGGATGGCGGCCGCAAACCGTGTTCCCAGTCGTCCTCAGTACCTGGAGGAACTGTTTTGCGCTGCCTGTGGAGATTGCTTTCATGGTCGCGATGTCTACGGCGGAAATGCTGTCGTAGATCTCAGCTTGTAGTTCGCGGTTGCTGCGAAGAGATCGACCGTTTACTGCCGCCAGGGCGCTTTCGGCTTCCGATGTCGTTGTCGGAGGTTGGGGTAAGTGACTGAATGATAAAGGCAATGGTGGGTTCTGCTGTGGTGCGTCTGGCACATAGTATGTATATCCAAATCGCTGGCCCCAATGGCAAAAGTCTGAGCTAATGATGAATGCATTTGATTCATCGGCCAAGTACGGAGCAAGAAGTGCACCGACGGCTTGTTCAGTCTCTGCATTGGTATTTCCCACCATGATCGGTACGAGGGGCGGATATTCTGAGGCAGGGCGCCCAGGGAAGGTTAGTTGTAGTTTGCGGTGGATGTATGGGAGGTGGAGCTCCATGCTGTGCTCTCGCTCATCGACGCGGCGAGACATGGTCTCGAAGACGGAAGAAGAGGAGCGAAGCTTGTTGATGATCTCGATGTCGAGAGGAAGGGGTTCATTTGAGACGGGGGTCGCGTAGGATGTCAGTTCGGGGAACGCAACTGTTGAGAGAGGGTGGTGATGAGAAGGGCCGAGGAGAAAAATCCGTTTCCTATTGATGGCATTGAGTAACCGACTGCATTAAGTGAAAGGACTTGTGTAGACTCACGCTTTGGACAGGTCCAGTGCCTTGTATGCCCATGCCGCGCATGGTCCAGAATACGCATACCCGGCATGTCTTGTAGAGTTCAACCCGTTTAGCTTGATGAGTAGACCCAGGAACGCGATTCATATAGTACTCACGGTCCTATAATTACTCTAGCGCCTGGCACCGGCAAGGAGCCCAACTGATCAATCTCCCGTGGAACAGCAGCAAGCCAACCATCCAGCTCGGCTTTCAGCGTCGTGCTATCATCTTCGTACCACGAGCCAGCATGCGTCGCTCTTCTAATCGACATCTTCTTCCGCCTTGCGAGGAGGTTCCGTAGAAAACCGACAACGGAGCAGGACAAAAAAGCCAGGATATAACGATGGAGTGACCGAGGAGTAGCAACGATAGTGTCAAGCGGAGAAGACAACGTGCGGGGTCACCGATAGCGCCCTTACAGTGCAGCAGTACCAGTATACTCCCGGCATGCCGAGTCCGGCTTCCGGGGCAGCAGACAACGTGGTTTTGTATTGAGAATATCAGTGCTATTAATGCCATATATTTATCATCTACGATGTTGTTTCAGGATCTCTCATTTACCGTCTAGATAACCATGGAGGTGCAACAGCTGCATCCGTCCATGACCCGAATGACAGCTTCAATCTAGACAGCGCCAGCTAGCAGCGCTGTATACCCATAGCAGTCACATGCCTCCAGCTAGCCCTAACTTGGTTATCGCTGTTACCCTGAATCTTGTATACAATTTTGTCTACACGAGTCGATGACGCATTAGGACAGCCATGCACGTGCCGACGCGCTAGGCCAAGCTATTACGGCCCGTTCGGGTTAGTCCGCATTGCTCCGCGTTTTAGCGCGTCCCTTGTTTGTTCCTCTGGCACCTTCGAACAAAACGACTGCATCGCTCCTCCGTTCCTCCCAGGAAACACTCGACTGCCTGCGTTCTGCTCTTCAATTTCTTCTCCCGGTGCTCGCTCAAGGGCCTCTTCCGTTTATACGCAAATTTATATACCTGTTGCGAACACTTCCAGCTGTGGTGTCCCTTGATTGCTTCGAATTCAGAATCCCAATCACCTCACGTGCTCGTCTAAATCATGTCTCTCAAACGCAAGGCCTCTTTCTCGTCCTATCAACTCCCCAATGGACCAGAGATTTGCTCTCGGCCCGTGGATAACACGCCACAACATCTCAGTAGCCGAACGCGGAAGCGGTTCCGCGACAATCGCCCTGATGAACAGACCGTTTATGGTGAGCTGGCAATGGAATACTCAACAATAGCAAAGTGCTGACCAATTGCAGAAAAAACGTTACGAATGCTTTACGACGCCCAAAAAAGACCAATGTCTTCCAACCCAGAGGAACAAATGTCGCTCACTCCGCCGCCCTGCGACCTAGAGGCTCCCGACCCGCGCCAGCAGACCTTGCGCAAGTTCTTTCAGCCTGTACCAGCACCTGCACCATCATCGTCAATGGACATTAGTGGTATGACGGAGGCGAATAAATTCAATCCATCACACGGCCAATTCAGCACATTTCAAAACCAGGATCCCGAGTATAATAATCATCAGAGCAGGCCCAGCAGTGGCTCATCGACTCCTCTTTCCGCAGGACCGGAAATGGACATAAACATGAACATGAACATGAACATGAACACAACCCCAACTACCGAATTCTCATCGCCGGGCAAATGGATTACCACCAATTCGCTGGGTGTAGCAACTGCCCTACATGCCTTGTTTATGCGCAACGCTGCATGATTTTTTCTTGTTTCAGGGTTAGCAGGTGTTTGGGAGTCGGGCCCTCAGCGCATGAATGAGCTGAGTCTGTTGTTTATTTCATTGGCTACTTTCGGGCAAACATATTGGCCCTTGAGCCATGTCACCTAGGCGTTGTTCAGTATTGTTTTAACTTGTTTTTGTTTGAGGCTACGACGCCATAGTTGCGTGCTGAGTCGGAATATTATATATACCTATATAGCTACTAGTCACCCAGAATTGAATATGATGGCAAATTTTTAAAATCGCAAATACATAGTAGTCTAGCTTGCTATGTACACAATGCAATGTCGGCCCTGGTGGGTACGGATTGGTGGGGAACGGCTTCCCGCCCTCGGAAAACCAGCTTCCTTCCGTACACACTCTCGCTTTCAGGAACATCTCCAAACCAGAGCACATCCACGCAACAGACCATCATAGCCTCACACAATGGATAATTACAGTTACCTTCAGTCTCTCCTCGGTCGAACGCTGTGTATCCACACAACCGACAAGCGCATGTTCGTCGGCACATTCAAATGCACAGACATGGTTCGTTGCTACCGTCCTACCTACCTTGGCAAAATAGACTCACTGACATTTGAATCGGGGAAAACAGGAATGCAACGTTATCCTCTCTACTACTTACGAATACCGTTTCCCAAGTCAAGCTGCCGTCCAAGCCGCCGCAGAAAACGCAGCTGCATCGGCTCAACAACAACAAGCGGGGTCCAATTTCAAAGTTGACATGACCAGTCGGCTCATCGGATTAGTTGTCGTTCCGGGGAAACATATTACCAAGATTGAGCTCGAGGAGAATCCTCACGAGGTGAGAATGCAGCCAATGGGGGTGGTTTAAAGGCAGGGCATTTCCTTGCGACAAAAAGGATTGAGGGGAGCCGGAGATACACACTTTGATATTAAAATATCGATCGACCGAAAGGAAGGGATTTGATACGAATATACACAAAATGGGGATTACTTGCAGCAGAGTGCGGCTGGTTCACAGAGAGGGGTTCATTGGCTTGGAATAGGCATATGCTTGCTGCGGACCCGGCATATCGCGATTCGATCTTGCGATACAAGAAAGCCGTTTTCTGCCTGCCAAGTAAAACATGGGTCCAGCTGGCAAGAACAAGGCGAGTTGTCGCGCAGGCTAGAAATGCTTTTATCTATCGCATGGACAGGGCGGCGACCAATCACCTGAGAACCCGGCAGCGCAGTCATGCAAGTTGTATGTATATCATATGTATGGGCACATAACCATCGGTCAGTGGTCGCTCTGACCATATTGACGGCGAGAGTCCGGACGCGAAAAGCCCCGAGTCAACAAAAAGACTTCTTGGCTTTGGGCGGTGAAGGAGCATAGCACGTTGGGCTGAATATGACACGTCCAGTCCGCGCGTCCGACTCAGAAGTTAGGACTCACTCGCCAGTTACGGAAACAATGTTGTTGGTTAGTGTGTTGCTAGGCGTATGGGGATGAGCAATCCTGTTTCCGTGTGGGTTTTATCGCCGTTTAGGTCAATAGTCTGGACTGGCTGGCGGAGATATTCCTTTTACTTTCGAATCGTTCTTCTTGGCAGCGAATCACATGGGCCATGCCGACTAGGTCACTAGGGTCGCCCTTGCCCCGGATACGCGAGCGTTGTGGATGTGAGGTCTGTAGACTCTTTACGAACCAGAGTCTATCCTTATGTAGTCTACGTTTCCAACAGGCCGAGTCAGCGGAGATAAGAGGCGGCACAGATGGGGAGGGGAGATTGTGTTGAGTCTTGTTACGGAGTGCTATGTATGCTATACAATCAGTATTCACCAAGGCGGGTCCCCCGAGAACGATAATTCTCATGGTTTCTCTATCAGTAGCTGCCTCGCATATACGTATGAATGTACTCTGTAGATGCGGAGGTGTCAAGCGCAAATAGAGCCGCAGACGCGTCACGGGACCTGAGCGCCAAGCCCCAGGGCGAGTCCAGACCGGATCAGGCCAGCCCAAGCCCGAAGCGGAACTCCTGCTCCCGCCGCCCGCCAAGTCAACTCCGTCCCAACTCTGAACCTGCAACTCCTCCTGCTATTTCTGCTTCTCCTCCAACGTCTCGTCGACCTGGCTGTATCGTGTGTTATATCGCTGTACGACCTCTCCGGCCATTTCAGCACGTCTTGCATCAGCCCGGCCACCGTGCGACAGTCCCGCCAGTGCTTGTCCTGAGGTTTGTGCTACTCCGCCGTCCCATTGCATGACGCATTCATTCTTCCCTGCTCCCCTATCCTTCCCCACACAAGGACAACTCCCACATGTGCCCAGCCTCTTGGCCGGCGGTTTTGCAACCCTCGTGCTATGCTGTCAAGCCAACAAGCTTGAATACTCCGACTGCTTTAGCCTCACCCTCTTGCGCTCAAGAGCGTCCCCGTGCTTTGCCGCCGAGGCACTCTGACCCGCTCACTCGCCACCTTGGTTTCTCAGCTGCTCGAGTGCTCGCCTTCAAGGAAAACAACAAAAATAACTAATCCGCCCTCTCCTGCAGTGTTCCCCCCTATCTGTCTAAAATCAAGCTTATCGTCGTCGTCGGGTGTCCCCCCCTTCGAGCTTCTTCCGCCGTGAACCGAGCGCCTCGACGGCTTCGTCCATGCTTTCTCGCCGTCCCGGATATTCCACATCACCTGGAATGCACCATCGCTGATTAGCCTATTCCTCATTGAAATCGAGGGCCTTTGCTTACCTTTCGATTTCTCTCACGTATACCAAATTTCAACCGCTATCTCATCGCCTGTAGAAGTGTTTTTTTTTTTCTTTTACAACGAAAGAAAAACAAAAACCTATTTCCATCCTTAACGCCGGTGCGACATCCGGCTATCCGTCATGGGTCAGTCGCAATCCAAAGGCGGGGGCGCCGGAGACCCTTTGCAGTCCTATCCGTCATTCTCTCGGTCAGATACCAAAGAGTCCATCAGGTCCATCAAAGGCTCTATCCGGTCCAAGATACCAGGCAGCCGCGATAAATCTAGTGATAGTCCGCGAGGGTCGACTTCAGCCTTCGATGACAAGTCGGATGCCGCCTCGGTAAAGTCGACAAATAGCAACAGGGTGCCGCAGTCGCCGCAGTCAGCAGTGTCCACCGATGTGCCCAATTCCCGAACAGGCACCCCCGAACCTCCCCCATCTCCATCGCAGTCAACTTCGTTGAACCGTGGTCACAAGGATGTCGATGCTGCTCAGCAGAGCGGTGAAGTCGATCTGGTTTCAGACGCACCTCCATCCGTTCCGCCCGTTACGCCCCAGGCTCCCGGGGAGTCCATCTTGGTAAAACCGGGCAACCAGATCAACCCCGTTCTCTTGGATATTCTTGCTTCCACGCCCACGGAGACGAGCAGCTCTCCCGGTATGGGGATGGGAGCACTCAAGTCGATTGATTTGGATGATATGATCACCCGGCTCTTAGATGCCGGCTACTCGACAAAGGTCACGAAAGCCGTGTGTTTGAAAAATGCCGAGATCGTCGCTATTTGCACAGCTGCCCGCGAATTGCTCCTTCAACAACCGGCATTGCTAGAACTGGCTGCGCCTGTGAAGATCGTCGGTGACGTGCACGGTCAATATACCGATCTCATCAGGCTGTTCGAAATGTGCGGCTTCCCTCCTGCCGCCAACTACCTCTTCTTGGGCGACTACGTCGACCGAGGGAAACAAAGCTTGGAGACCATTCTCCTGTTGTTGTGCTACAAGCTCAAGTATCCCGAAAACTTCTTCCTCCTTCGAGGAAACCACGAATGCGCAAATGTTACTCGTGTTTACGGGTTCTACGACGAATGCAAGCGAAGGTGCAACATCAAGATTTGGAAGACATTCGTTGATACATTCAATTGCCTGCCTATTGCTGCCACAGTTGCGGGCAAAATCTTTTGCGTCCACGGCGGCTTGTCACCGAGTCTGTCTCACATGGATGATATCCGTGGTATTGCTAGGCCAACAGATGTGCCAGACTACGGTCTGTTGAACGATCTTTTGTGGAGTGATCCCGCCGACATGGAGGAAGACTGGGAACCTAATGAGCGAGGAGTCAGCTACTGCTTTGGAAAGAAGGTCATTATGGATTTCCTCCAGCGCCATGATTTCGACTTGGTTTGCCGGGCGCACATGGTGGTCGAGGATGGCTATGAGTTTTTCCAGGATCGAATTCTGGTTACGGTGTTTTCGGCTCCAAACGTAAGTTTCTTTTTCTCATGTCTCGAGCTATTACTAATAAATTTTTCTTAGTACTGTGGTGAATTTGACAACTGGGGAGCTGTCATGTCAGTTTCCGGGGAATTGCTGTGCAGCTTTGAGCTGCTCAAGCCACTCGATTCTAGTGCTTTGAAGAGTCACATCAAGAAGGGACGCAACAAGCGTAATAGCATGCTAAACAGTCCGGTAAGTACATTTGATGGGCTAAAGATTGAAGCTTTTCTAACACAGAATAATAGCCTGCGGTTGTTTCTGCCCAAAGTTATTAGATTACTGGTCTTTACAGCTAGTCTCTTTATATAACATTATAATATCCGAGCATCTCGACAAGTTGAGTAAACCTCAAGTGTCAGCCTATTCATCATCAACGTCGACTATAAGTCAGGGCGACTACAAGCCAATCAAGGCCGGCCATCTTTACCTTTTGCAACATTGTCATGATGCAATGGCTGACCGGTCAGTCCTCTCATTAAAATGACGCGGACAGGTGAACGGTCTGGAAAAACAGCTATGCAGTGGCATTTGCCTAACTGCATCTTTGTCCGACAAGATCAGTTGGCGGGGAACTGAGGTCGCACACGCGAATTATAATTAGAAGCAGCATCCAGAATGGTGCACGGCTTCCATGCATTCAAATCATGTCAGCAGCATGGATGAGCAAATGGAAATTCATGGATAGGAGGAGGAGGGTTAATTTCTTGATACGAGACGAGGAGGTTCAAGCGGCTGGAGGAAACAAACAAAATTCTCTGCCGGAATAAGTCTTGGGTAGTGAGGCACTTTGTTTCTTTGTATATGTAGGATTCTTATGTTGCTTTTTTTTTTTTTTTTTTCGTTCCGTGTTGCTCTTGACATGGATGGTATGCATGGCTATGCTTTGATTGTTTGCATAGGTTTTATTTTTCGTAGTTTGCTTACTTGCAACATTGAATGTATGATGGTCGCATTAAGGTTCACCTTTCGTTTACCCAGTAGGTACCATCTGTTGGTTTGNTTTTTTTTTTTTTTTTTCGTTCCGTGTTGCTCTTGACATGGATGGTATGCATGGCTATGCTTTGATTGTTTGCATAGGTTTTATTTTTCGTAGTTTGCTTACTTGCAACATTGAATGTATGATGGTCGCATTAAGGTTCACCTTTCGTTTACCCAGTAGGTACCATCTGTTGGTTTGATAGTGGTGGTTAATGTAATCGTCTCGTGTTTTTTTATAGGATGTTAAGCATGTTGATGTCTCTCTTCAACTGAGCGATTCAGGGACATTTCACGGGAAACAAGTCAGAAAAAGACAGTACCGCATGTATTCAGAAGATAAAATGAAGAAAAGAGAAATAATAGTACACAAAGTGACTCAAAACAACAGCTTATCAGTTTCATAGACCTAGACAGACAATTTTCAGTCACAGCACAGTTCTTCGTGGTGACCAAGTTCCAGCAGCTTATGCCCTACAAAGCAGCAACAAGACCTACGCCGGCGGCAACAAGAGCACCTGCAAGACCGGCTGCGGCGGGGGCACCTGTCGCTCCAGCAGCATTATTCTTCTTACTTGTGGTTGTGACTGTGGCCGACGCTGTCTTTGTCGTCTTCGTCGTCGCAGTAGGAGTACCCGTATATGTACCCTTCGGCGTCGGCGTCGTTATTGTCCCTCCTCCTCCTACTGCCGATGCTGTCGGTGAAGCCGTCGTCAAACACGTCCCTCCAGTCAAAACCGGATTGTCACTGGCCACCTCCGCAAGCGGCGGAATTTTATCAATCAGGGCGGACACAACTGCCACGGGCCCAGAAGTCAGTGACTTCAACACCGAGTTCCCAGCACTGGACACCCAGCTCTGTGCTTCTGGAGGTAAAGTGGTGGCGCAGTCAGACAGTTTGCCGGCTGCGTACTGGCAAAACGCGTTGCTGGCGGTTAGGCAGGATGCTAGGTTGACGCCGGAGGGGACGAGGGTGGAGATGTCCGGGGGAGGGGTTGGGAAGATGTCGTTGAAGGGGAAAGCGCGTGGTTTGATAGTATGGGCATTGTTGGCATTTGGGCCGGAGAGAGTGAGCGCGAGAGAGGTTGAGAGGATAAAGAGTATGAGGGTTGATGTGTTGAGACGCATGATTTCGTCGTCGGAAATGATGTACAAGGTCGTCAATCTGGTTCAATGCTTTTGTATTCAGGATTGTAGTTAAGAAAGGTGTGGAAATTTTAGACAATGGAAAGGGCCTTCGACAGTTTCTCAGGGGTTTATATGTGTTATTTTTCCGGCCTCAGGCTATACATTCATTCAGCCTCACACCGTATTGCACGATTCGGGGAGTATACATGAGATACAAGAACATTTTAGAGGAACGTAGCATCGGATACGTGCAGACTATTGTCAGCATTGAAATAAAATGATGACAATACTGTTCCCAAACGGATAACAGTATATAGGAAACAGCCTTAGTGAAACGCGAGACAATAAATAGATGTCACACTGTCGAGTGTTGGTGTGAAGTCTCGTGTAGCTCGAGATGGACACGTCAGACAAGGCTGAGTCTATCAACAGCATTAAGAACTCTCGATGTCAGGAGTAGCCATGAAATAAGCTAATTGTGTGCCCCGTGGATCTCCTTGTGTATACATAAATGTAACCCCCTGAGGGCCGCTACATATTTATTTATTGACTGACAGCAGCAGGGATGTGGAAGATGAAATACTGGAACCGGTTTCACGAGTTATCAATTGATAGGGGGTTTTCATATTTCAAGTGACACCTTGCTTTAAAAGCAATACAAGTAAGAATACCTGCTATCCTTTCCAACAACTCTCTTCTCAAGTGAAACTTGGTTGTGGCTTCAAATCCACCTGGACGCCACTTATAACCCCCAATAAATCAGGCTCGGATACACGAGTTTGGTAACGACAAGATTCCTTACAACGTGACACATGAACTACTGCCCACTGCCCTGTGATACCTTGAGGTTATCGGAATTGTGAAATCAAGGAGTTTGCCTCATAAAAATAGAAAATATCGGAGGACATAAAATAAAAGAGTAGTTTCCTATTGTAACGCAGTCCAGTTGAAAATAAGTATCGTTGCATCAATTGATCATGCCGGCGACATCAGGTCTGATTTAGTATAGGAAACTGAATTTGATCACATAATAATCGTATTCGAGTTCATGTTTCATAGGATCATGCCCCTTATCACGTCAATATTCCGTTTTTTGTAGAGTGATAATAATGACTGACCCAAGTGAGCTAATTACCACGATTCTATCAATGAAGCATGAAGTAAGAAAAGGCTAGGGTTAGGGCTAGGGTTAACCATGCCGCTAATTGCTGGAAAATGAATCATTTCAGTAATCTTTCTACTAATAAAGCTACTTGGAGGTATAAATTGATAACACTATGAAGAAGCAATCTGGACATGTGGTAAAATTAGTTCACAGTTTTATCTGATTTCTTGTATGTTCGAGGAATTCAATGTTGTGAAAATCTTGGTCGAAAAGCAGCCCAATGCTTGTCTAACGAGAAGAGTGGCCCGTTTCTTTGTTGTCGACTCCATTAAACCGTTTCATAAAATAAATATAATTAAATAATGGCAAAATGAAAAGATACTTGCCAAAAATAGAGGTAGTGAAGTATCCATAGCCGATGAAAGAGATCATTTCGCGCTAACCGCAACTCCTCTCAGCCTCGTCCCAGTGTCAACAACTACACTAAAGGCATGGGACATCGTCTCTCCCCGTAATCTTTTTAATGGGAAAAATCCAGATGGGATTTTTGATGATCGGGTTCATATTGCACAGTTAATTGCACTCCTGGGCCCTCCACCGGCTCAGTTCCGTGAAATGGGCAAACTCACTTCAGTATTTTGGGATGAATCCGGTATGCTCCCTTTGCTATACCAGTCCTACATATATGCATTATGGCACTAGCAGCTTTGTCTTCCCGCTAACATATTCGTAGGAAACTGGAAAGAGCTAGCCCCTCTACCAAATATAACCCTAGAACGGCCAGCTACCGACATCCGTGGGGAGGACAAGGAAGGATTTCTGCGATGGCTCCGGGCTGCTTTGCAATGGAATCCCCAGGACAGGCCGACAGCCTTGGAACTCCTTTATGATGAATGGTTGATGAAGGGGCTTAAGCTAAAATCGCGAGAAGGGACAAGTGAAGACTCGACTGGCTGAATATAAGAATCGCTACTATTATAAGAAATCTCTACTTCACTACTGTAAACCACATGTATCTACGTCAAATTCAACTCTACTATTCCCCGGTATTGAACTTTTGTCCATATTAGAATGATGCTTCCCAATTACATATGTAGTATCAAACTTCATTATTGGTAAAATCTATGGATATACACAAAAGACCAAAAACCGTCTAAGAATGGTTTCGGGTCTTCAACAAAAAAAAAAGCTAACTTTTTCCAGCCGTCCATACTAAATGCACCATGTCGCGTTAAATTTGAAAGAAATCAAAAGAAAAGAAATCACTTCCTGGTATGTGCAAACAAGAAGAAACCCTAACTCCGTGATAGTGCTGAATAAGTAAAGGTATAAAGCATCGAGGGGAGGTGAAACGAGACATTAAGACCACGGTTACTCGTGTTCTTTGTCCCATCGGTCGCCTAGATTGAGATCCCACATGGGCCGTTCCACGACAGCTAGTTCGACAGCCTCTTTGGCGGAAATGCCACCCTGAGAACCAAGTGGAACGATGCCCAAGATATCACGGAACTTGTGCGAGTGCCAGAACATCGGAGAGGGCTCCTTGCCATCGCTCTCCCCGTGGGTATTGGTATTGTTGGTCACAACAACAGCATGGCTGGTTCCGTTTGTCAAGCTCTTGCTAGCATCGTCGCCATTGGTCAACAGCCCCTTGACCGATCCTTCATCATCTGCCAATTCGCGGCGGAGATGGGCAAAGTCAGGCTCGCGGGTCGGTAAGAATGGGTTCCCAATCTCAGTTCCATCCACATCGTCGTCGTTCTGTCGTTCGTGTCGATGTTTCTCGACATCCACCCATTCCGCATCATTCAAGTTTTTGCCTTCGATCTTGCGGATTTTTGTGCCCATGGAGACAGTTGCTTGAGACGCAGGAATCAGACTACCAGCTCCACTGTTGTATTTCATTCGCTCTGCCTTGCTTTCATCCTCGACGGTTCGTTTTCTCTTCTGTGTATTTGATGCTTTGACAAGATCTGTGGTGGTGGTGGCGGCAGCGGCTGTTGGCGACGGCATATTGCGTGTAAGATCGAAAATCCACATCCACGACGGTCCGTATAAGAGTAGCTTGGTTGAGCCTTGGAATACATCACAGAAACCTCCCATCACACGGTCCCTTATATAAGTGAATTCTTCAGGCAAGTGCGACTTGGGGTTCTGCTGCGACCATTCGGAGAATTTTCCCTGGAGCACCTCGTATTCTACTAGCTCATGGGTGCTTGTGACGACGACCAGGCGGTCTTCGCCAGGTCCGGATTTGTGAGAGTGAACACCGGTCTCTGGACGGAACGACATGAACGCAACGCCAGAACGGAGTGAGGGCATTGGTGGCAGATGCCTCCAATGCTGGCCATCAATATTGGTTTCGTTTTCGTCCTCCTCGTCGGACTCATCGTCTGACGACACTGTTCCATTTGAAGCTTTTCTGGCCGGTGCCAGCTGCTCAGGGGCCTTCTCGAGCACCCAACTGTCCACAAATCCTGACAAGTCTCCCGTCGCCACCAGCTTGCTATCGCTCGAGAAAACAACAGTGCGTATTGTTCGGTCGTAACTTCCAAGTGTGCCTTGGGTTACTCCGCGCATACTGACTCCTTTGCCAGAGGTTCGTTGAATGTGTAACAAAGTAGGATGAATGCGTAATGTCTCATCAGGTGAACTTGGAAGTGACAATTTTGCAAGATATATGTCGTTATTCGGTCGGATAATTGAAAGCCATGTGCGGTCAGGAGACAAGGAGACAACCCGGGCACCACCATTTGCTACTGACTGAGGAACGTCCACGTCTTCTATAAGGAGTGTATTATGCTCGTCATCTCCCGGACTTAGACTGAATAATCGAAGACCGTTCATTGTAGAAATAACCAGTACACTTCCGTCAGAAGAAAGTGCAGCTGATGTGATATTATCCTCGCCCTGTTTATTCTGTAAGAAATACGAAATAAAACCAGAGGGAAAGCAAAACTTCATACCGGAATCAGCACCCTGCCCACCAATTGGTTTCTTTGATTTTCTGCACTTGCTCCCGGCTCTTGCGCAATTCGCCAGATTCTTGCTTCTCTTTCCCAGTAGCTCATAAGATACCTCGCTGAGGAGGAAGATGCAAGTTGAGAGATTTGAGGAAGATTAGATAGTGTTCGGTGGTGTTCTTTGCCAAATTCTCGCAGCGGTAAGACGACTAAAGTTGCATCCGGTCCTACAGGTGTATAGTTAGTTACGCAGAATCCCTATTTTCATGGGTAGGATTTCAGTCCATACCTCCTGAAACCGCAATGCTCATATCCTTCGACTCATAAACGGCAAACTTCTTCACATCATGCGTATGATAACGTCGGTGCATCACCTCGGCCCACCGGCGTGATTTGTCATTTTTCTTGCCCGGGTTCAATCGATACAAGACAGTCTTGCGATCTGTTCCACCACTAATGACTGACTCTCCATCGATACTGACGGCCACATCGAGCACATCCGACTTGTGGGCGTGCAGTCTCTGGATTAATGAGTAGTTTTTCGCGTCCCAGAATCGAATTTCGCCTGTGGAATCGCCCGACACCAAAGTCCCGTCCGGCAGTGTTTTGATGCTCCATACCAGAATCTTCTCGGGTCCGCCTACCGGGCCTCTGCCCAGGGATATTGTTCGCAAAAGACGCCCCGTGCGTATGTCAAACAGTCTGATGGAACTGTCCGCGTAGCCTGCGACAAGAATGTTTCGGTTCTGGAAAGTGATGCTGAGCACTCGAGAGTTTCCTGTTGTGGATGCTTGCAAGCGGCGAACAAATCTCAAGTCATTATCGGCTGTAGACAAAATAACAATCGACCCATCGGCGCAACCAATAGCCAGATGCTGCCCGGTATACTCGCCGTCGGCCACATTCTGCTTGTTGTTGTTCTCCGGTGCCAATCTCGGCTGGGCTGCCAAACACCAGATCTCTCCATAGCTGCCACTCGCGTGACGCGCGGGGACTCCCTTTTCCAGATCCCACTCGGTAACAGTGTTTGTATATCCAATGCTGAAAAGTCGCAGTCGACCAGGAACCCTGAGTCCGCTTCCGTCCGCTGCGTCCTCAATTGGATCAAGTGTCCAGACAAGGTCTTCTATACAGCGGTCCTTTCCACCTCGAATAATTGTCTCTTGGAACCAGGCACCTCGGAGCGGATTCCAGATCTCGATATCGCCATTGGCTCGACCGACAGCGAGTCGGAGTGTGTGCGCGCCTTGTCCGGCAGCCTTTGGCGATGGCGGATGCGAGAATTCGAGCGCATTGATGGCCTGTGGGTTGTAAGGAACGAAGCGACAGCGATGCAGCTCCATGGTGCTTGTTTTTTCTGTTTTTTCCTCTTGTTTCTTTTCTTCTCGTTGCTGCTATGAAATATCCAGCCAAAGTCGATAAGATTACTCAAATCCGAACGGGATTCAAGCCTTCGCAGCCATCACTCGCTAAGGAAGGACCGTCGGATCGGGAGAGGAAAAAAGCAGGTGTTGACTTGGTTTGCTTTGAGGTCGTCCGCCAATTTTCGTTCGCGGCGGAAATATTTTTCTATCGAGGGAAATTTTTCGCGGCCTTGTAAGTCACGTGACACGGCTATACTTGCCTGTTCTGTGGGCCAATCAAATCTCCCGATGTATACAACATATTAATCGACACATTTCGGCGGAGTCAAGACAATACTGGCTAAATACTATGGTGATTATGAATTTTTATTGAAAATTATTGCTTATGAAAGAAGTTTGTATGTTATCGCTCCATTCGAATATCGTATCAATACATGTGCCAAACCCCCTCATCTTTGAATAGTCTCTCCGCGGAGAGACTTTTAGACATACTGACGTTTCAACCATAAACACATCACCGCGTTTGACCTCGCAGAAATTTTGGCGCTTCATCAATCAAGAAATCCTTTCCCTTGAAGAACCACACGAGACACCCAAAAAGCGTCCAGCCGCCCAGGTGCCCAGTGCCCGTTGACTGTCCGATAGGGACAACCATCATCTTCTTCTGGGCTTCGGTAGAGTATGTAATTAGGCGAGTGTCTTTCTCGATACATGAAACGATATTTTTCGCCACGGTCGCTACTTGAAGTGAGACCCTGGAGAGGAGTCGATAAGGATGGCAGGTGATGTCACCAACTGCGTAGGTGTCACTCCGGCTGGTTCCATCTTCCACGACTCTCAGTTTCTCGTCCACGTTGACCCATCCATCATCGTTCAGCAAGCTTTTTGGAATGAACTCATTGTTTGGAATAACTCCTGTTGTAGAGATATACTCATCTGCCTCTATTATTCGACCGGTGGATAGTGTTACCGTCCAGCTCTTCGTCTAAGGATCCTGCTCCACCTGGTTAACTGTAACATTTTTCAAAATCTCGACATCCTTGCGCCGTAAGAGAGACTCCGCAGTTCTTTGTATAGCCTTCGTCCCGTCCGCCAACAATGAATGGGTCTTCGAGACCAAAGTGATGATTTTTTTCGAGCCCGGTGCTTCAGCCAGTTCTCCGGCGAATTCGACCCCCAGAGGACCTGCACCTCCAATAACAATTCTCGTGGCCGCTTCGAGCTTCTTCTGCGCCTCAGAGATAGCGTCCCTGGTATCTTCAAATGCAGTCGCCTTGAAGGGGAGTTTCAGACTGCCCTGTCCGAGCGTAGCAGGTGTTGTGCTACCAGATGCAAGTACTAGATAATCGAAGGTGATTGAAATAACGTCACCTTTTGTGGAGTAATTTTCGAGTTTAGTGACTAATACCGACTTGTTCGTATAATCTATTTTCGTGGCAAGCCCCTTAACGAAAGTGAAGCAGCCATCTGGATATTTGTTAAAAGTCTCGGGGATGTTGTAGAGGTACTTGCTCGGTGGTATACTTTCGGGCTTGACGAGAAATCGGGGCGCGGAAATGCTGAAGTAGTATTCGTCTGATGGGTTGATCAGCGTTACTGATACTTTGGAGTTCTGTCGCAGTAATTTGTGGCTGACTCCTAAGCCTGCATGAGAGGCTCCGATAACAAACACGGAAACACGTTTGGAGGACATTTTTGTGAATAAGGGCAGTTTCTTGAGACAGCAAAGAAATGACTCAAGTCTGTAGGGAAAATCTGGCTAGGACTCTAATATTTATTCGCGCCTAAGAGATCACGGAATGAGAAGTCCACTATTGTAAAGTACTATATCCTCGGAGTAATTTTAGTTTAAGAACTTGGAGAATTTAGTGCTTCTCCCTAATTACGTTATACCTAAATTGGGGATGGGTTGACTCATATTGTTGCCCCAGGGCCGCAGTAGACTCCGGAGAAACTTCTTCGGAGGATCTCACTTTCTTCCGGCGGGTCCCAAAAAGGTTCTTTATTTGCCATCCAGTTGCATGATTAACTTGAGGAATTGAAGAAATTGACTTCTCAATGCAAAATTATCATGTATCCCTCGACTTGGTCGCGCGTTTCAGGCGACTAGGAAGGAGGAAATACTGTGTATGAGAACTATAAAAGTATCCCCTTCCACTTTGAACAAAACGGCTAACTCATTGACCATCGCTGGATTAAAAAACACGAGATGAGTAACAAACCGTTCAAAGTGATAGTCGTGGGCGGAGGTCCAGTAGGACTCGCAGCTGCACACGCCCTTCACCTGGCTGGCATTGACTTCGTCGTCCTGGAGCGCAGGCCCGCCATCGTGGAAGATAAAGGCGCAAGCCTCATTGTACATCCTCACACCCTTCGGGTTCTGCATCAATTTGGTGTTCTAGAGGACTTTCTGCTTCGGGGTGCCGAGCTACATCATCATCTGTCGTTTACTGCTGAAGGACACGTTTTCAAGGAGGGCACTAGATATACCCGATTACGCGAGAAGTGAGTCTCGAGTCGTACACTGTGTACCAATCTCTTTGCCCGCTGTATTTTTCCATATATCGCAAATGTTCTGACCAAGATCAGTCATGGATATTGACCGGTTGCTTTCCACCGTGCTGAATTAATCGAGATTATGTACAAGGCCTTTCCGCCGGCTGTGAAAGAGAAGATTTTAACGGACAATAAAGTAGTAGACATCGAGATGAAGCCAGGTGGACTCACAGTGGCCTGTGCTGATGGTAGCACTTTCGAGGGGTCGATCGTGATCGGTGCCGACGGTGTTCACAGTAAAACTCGCCAGTTGATGCGCACGCTCGCTCTGAAAGAAAATTCCAAGCGATCCTGGGACTCTGAAATCCCCTATACGGCAACCTATCAGCTTCTATACGGAGCATTCCCGTCGCCTTCTGCATCGGGTTTCGGATATGACATTCAGGCAAAGGACAAGGCCATTATGTACTTCAGCAGTCCCGACCGCGGATGGTTCTTCTTGTATAAGAGGTTACTAAACCCCACAAAAGAGCACGCATCTTACACCGACAAGGATGTTGAGTCTGTGGCCCAGGAGTTTTTAGAGTTTCCCCTGGCGAGGACGGTGAAAGTGAAAGATGTCTGGCCACGAATGCTAGGGGCGGGTCTGACAAACCTGGAAGAGGGAATTGTATAACACTGGAGCTTCGGCAGGATTGTTCTTATTGGCGATGCATGTCACAAGATGACCACGCATCTCGGGCTCGGGTTCAACAATGGCGTCCAAGATGTGGTGGTACTCTGCAACAGTCTTCGGAGGGCCATTAATACTATTCCTAACGGGAACCCAAGTGCCACTACCCTCACACAGATTTTTGAAAACTACAAGGCAGTCCGAATGAGTTCTCTATGCTCGCTCAAAGGCGATGTTTGGAAATCTAGGTTTGAGACCCGTATGCATGCTTGGCACAATACGTGGTACTATATTCTTTCCCGGTATTTAGCCCTCCCTCATTTTGTGGAGGACTTTTCTATGCGGTACGTTATGGCGCCTGAATTTCGCAAGGGACAGGTTTTAGATTATGTTCCAAAGGAAGAGCCAATGAAAGGCAAGGTCACCTGGTTGTATCCAATGGAGGCTTAGTGTAGATGTCGAGGCATTCGAAGCGAGAGAGCTACATATGTATAGCATATAACAAAAAATTTATATTAATCCACCTGCTTTCAGCTATGACGACATCTGGAAATATTGATCGTAAATGTAAATTTAGTTCATCACTAATAAATGTTTCAAAGACACTTTGTTTGGCCCACGATTGTTCGGCGTGATGTCCGATTAGCTATGAGTCCGTCAAATTGTGGAGAAAATCGACGATATGAGAACCTTGTTGGATGCGAGGGGCAGGGAGGAAGGATTTTTGGGTCCTTTTGCTGCCGACTTGAAGTCAGCATTGAGTTGTGTCATTCACCGCCAGCCACGAGGCCCCCAAGCGGGCCCACCCAACAAGCTCTATTTAGTATTTAACTAGTCTGTAGAAGACTAGCAGCGCGAGCGCCGAGAGAACTCAGAGAACTCAGAGAAGCCACTGACCTAAACTGATCTGCAAATGCTTGCCGAGAAGAGTATGTTAAATGCTTCACTTAGGGCTGGAAATATCATGTGATTGGCTGAAACGCGATTACTTCCGCTTGCACTAGTCCTCTTCAAGTAATCACAATGTTTGGCCAATCAGAAAGTGCAAGTCGCGACCAGATCGTCTATCATAAAAACCTTTATCTAAAGGGCATTCAATTGAATTGAAGGATTTTAGAATTTTCCCCGCCGTTCGGGATGAAATCGTCAAGGCTTATCAGGACTGGTGTCGTTTAGCTGCAGATGTCAGAGAATCGTGTCGGAGACGCCGCTTACCTTCTTTTGTAGAGTACTCCGTGCATGTATTCGAACTTTTGAAGTACATCATATCCTAAAAATAACAGCGAAGGTTAGACTTAATGGGGCAATGAAGTTTCAGTGTACAGTTATTCATAGGTATAAAAAGCAAGATCTATCTCTCTGTTGTCTTCGAATAATTATCCAACCGACTTACTCTTCAATAGTTCTTATTCAGGATTAATTCATACTTTTGCTGAGGCTACTTTCACAAAATGGTGTCCAATACAACTTGCCCGACGCCGGCACATCTGAGGCCTGGTGCGTGATTCAACTTCAATGGTCTTTCGAACTCAATAAACTGATTTGCTTCTCAACTAGATGCGCCTGACAAATTTGTCGGCGACTTCACCTTTCACCACTTTAATATGATACTGTCTGGCGCTTGCACGGGTGTCACTTGTTTGGTGATCTTTGCGGTTATGGCTCGGCATGCAACTCACCTAAGTGATCCAAATCAACAGCTTAAGTAAGTTCAATAAACCTTCTTCTGAAGTAACAAAATTGCCCGAGATACTGACAGAAGTTGATTCAAGAATTATGAGAATTTCTACATTATTCCCATTATATACAATCTATTCATTCCTTTCAATATGCTTTCCTAACGCATATGTCTATATGGTGGGATGGACAAAGGTTTTCCAAGGAGTTGCCCTGTATTGGTTTCTCATGTTGCTATTCGATTTTCTCGCGCCAAACGACCGACACAGAGTGGAGTTCTTTGCATCTTTGAGAATTCGAAAGAGATACAGCAGAACCGAAACAACGAACGGGCTGTCGTGGTTGAAGGTTAGTCATCTGAAATCGATATGATAGGAGGGGATTCAACTGACTTTGTACCCTCGCAGACTGCCTGGCTTTTCGTTCTCCAGTATCCCATTGTTGCATCCATCCTCGCCATAGTTCAAAGCATCACGCAAGCACGGGGAACTTACTGCCTCGAAGGCAACAATGCACATTTTGCTCACATATGGGTAAGTAAATTTAGTGTATTTTTGCCAATGTATCTAGATCTAACGCTTCAAATAGATCAATACCTTCCAGATCATATCGCTTGCCATGGCAATGACAAATGTCCTCAGGGTCCACGGCAACCTAAAATCTCACATGCAAGAACACAAGCCAATGCAGAAGCTCCTCGCATTCAAGCTTATTGTTGGTCTTGAGTTCTTAGAACAGGTCAGAGAAATGCACCCATTTCTAATTTAAAGAGCGACGAAGCCCTAACAAATAACAGATCATATTTATGATTCTTAACTCCAACGACATCCTCAAGCCTTCAGATACCCTAAGCTATGCAGACGTCATCATTGGCTTACCCACCCTGATCATCTGTCTGCAGGTGATCCCATTTGCATTTTTCTTCTTCCACGCCTATTCCATCAAGCCATACACGACATGGGATGTCAAACGTGCTAGCGATTCCCAGCAGCCCCTCAGTGAGACCGGCAGCAGCTCCCTCGTAAAGCGCTATCAGGGTGGTCCCTTGGGAATTTACGCTTGGCTCGCATTGCTCAACCCATTGGAGTTCTTCCGCAACATCAAAAATACATATGATATGTTCCATGATTCTAAGGTGGAGGAGCAAAAGGAGACCGGAAGCCTGGAGTCTTGAATGTAACTCGGGAACTGGTGGTGGGCTTCTGGACACTATATTCAGCACATTACTAAGTTCTAGCGATACAGTGCTTTTAATATTCAGAGTAATGACTATGAATCTCTTTGTTTTCCTCTTGAAATGTTCTATATTACCACTTACTACCAGTTGCCAACTCAGTTGTCGGTTAATAAAAGCCCCAAGAAGTTCCCCCGCGGAAGAACTCTCAGCTAACCAAATGCAGACTAGTCGTGGAGCACTTGCAGCGGAGTGATGCAATTCTTCCGAGCAGTCGGCTCAACTTCCACTCTGCATCCACATGATTAAGTGCCTCTCTTGCGCAGTACACTTGAGTACAGTGCTTTCTGGTTTTGGAAGAGAAAATATGTAATCACTCCGGGTAAAAACTAGCCCCAACTAGCAATCACCCATGCAGCATCCCACAACCGCCTCCCCTAGTCCCGAATCCAGGGTTTGTGATAGGTGTATTCGGTACGTTACTTTTCCTCCCATATTGAAAAATTACCTTGCTGAGGTATATTGTAGCAAGAAGGTGAAGTGTATGACTCTAGTTCTGCTTATTCTGGACCTGCTCTGATTCGGAACAGGTAACCAGGCACGGCCAACTTGTTCTCGATGCTTTGAGATTGGGGAGACATGCAGTTACTCCTCAGTAAAGCGCAAACCTGGCCCTCCACGTGGCTCCCACTATGTATCCAACTCAACAAAATCACGGGGGGTTTCCGGTAACTAAATTTTCTACTAATCCTTCCTAAAATCATAATGACCCAATGTGTCATTGCTGATAAATTGGTATATGATCCAGCCCGTCCGCATCACAGTGACTCGGTAGAGGAAGACATTTCCAGTCTCCCCAACTCTGGAGATCAGATCGTTCATGCCCCATCCGACTTCTCACCCTCTGTGTCTACTCACCAAGCGCAAGGCAATAGCCCTCGATTTGCCAGCTACTCGCGTTACTCCCCTCAGCATGTGGAATACCTGTATGTATTATTATATGTCATTTTAGGGTAAACATGCCGGAGCTAACATGACTGGTTAGCCTTGGGTGTTACTTCGACATTTTTCAAGATGCGAATCCAATCTTCTCCAAAGAGCTATTTTTTCATCGTTATCACAGCTCCCTGTGCAGCGAAGATCTCATCTCAACAATAGTGATCATCGCCGCAAAGCTTACCGGGTTTACCTCAGACATGGATGATCAATCTAGTGTTGATGCTGGCCTGGACCTATTACTCAGTTCGAGTCTATTTGAGGATGATCTGATTGGCGATGTCCCGTCCCTCGATCAGTTTCGTAAAGCCTATCTGCTGGCATTTTACGAATTCCATCAATTCCCGGGACATCACTCTTGGCTACGCGTGGGTAGAGTGACACGCATGGCTTATCGTATTGGACTGGACCGCCTGGACCATATTTGCACGCTCTATCCTGACTGGAACACCGTTAGCGACGAAGAGATCCAAGAATGGCGGTCGCTCTGGTGGTGTATCTATCGTCTAGACACCTATTCCAATCTCTCATCCGGAGCGCCGTATTTGATCGACGACGCCATCATCAACACCTCTTTTGTTCGAAGCCTTACTACTCAGTCATCAGAGGTTGTCGACATCCCTCAAGAACTATACCTACCGCCCAACTCAGAAGACCTATCGAAAGTCCTTCTCGCCGCCCTTTCAGCTCCAGAGACATTGCTAAAGAGCGTTCACAACATCACGGCTGCCACTCTGCGCCAGGCCGGGCTCGTTATCCGCATGCATTTGCTACGATCACAAGAAGGTATAGCTACTGCACAGGTCGCCAAAGCTGAGCGGCAGCTGGCTACCGTTCGTTTAGCTCTGCCAACTGGCTGGCTCAATCCAAGACGCAACGCGTTCTCAAATGAGTCCCATGTTGATCACCACGCACGCATGGTTACTGTTTTCCATCTGCGAATGGCACAATTACTCCTCTCAATTGCAGACCGCGGTCTGAGACACGCTGACGAATGGTTGGTAAGCTGGCAGCGAGTTCTCGAGACATGTCAGGATATCGCCACCATCGCAGATCAATGGGGTAGCTCCTTTTGCCTCACTGTCGACCCAGCCATTTCTTTTACCTTCTTCACTGCTCTGATCTTTTTAGATCTCCACAAAAAGACGACCGTCGCGGTGGAAAACAATAATAATAATCTTAGCTCCGAAACTGACCACCACATCTCCATACTCCATCTTCAACTCCAGCATTTTGGCAACATTTGGACACTGCCAAGACTTCTTAAGTGTAAGTTACAATAATTGCGCGCCACACAAATTGACAGTGACTGGGGAGCTAATAATAAATGCACAGTATCCTTTGAAAGCTTCAGTCAATCAGTATCTGGTCCACTTTCATATCGCCATGTTGCTTTAATACTGTCGCGTTTCGAAGCACCTTTGCATCCTAGATGGTTGGAGTTTCTCTCATCAGCGAATACAGTTCTGGCAGCTTGTCAATAAATAAATAGTATAATAAAAGTCAACTTCTACGAACTGTATAGTATATACTAAACTCTACATTTTTTGTTGGCCCATACAGAGTGTGTGGTTTTTGTTGTTGTTGTTGTTGTTGTTGTTGTTGTTTTTTTTTTTTCCCTTTTGGGTCCTTTCCGCCTACAGTCAACGTCGTACAAAACTACATATATAGTCTACACTGTTGAATTTGATGATTTTTTTAAATAGCACATGATATGAAATGACATGTATTCTAGTATAATGTGAAATATTATGCGGCCTTGGATGTTTGTTAACGTTTACACATATGTTGGCTACCCAATTTGATAACCGGAAGAGCTATTCGAAAATATATATAACCATACGGAAACATTACATGTAAACGTTAATTTTTTTGGGTCACAACACTTGGATGGAAAATAAAATTGACAAAAGCAAACAACCAGTTTTGACTCTCATAAAGTGAATAATACCTGCCTAACCCAGTATACATGACTAGTTGTTAATCGTGTAACTCGGATACCAAAGGTCATCACCATCCGTGATGTCGACGTATCGCAATAATACCAACCGAAAACGAAAAATAGCCAAATAGCCAAAAAGCCAAAAAAAAACAAACACAAAAACTACTCCATAAACATTTGAATAAAATATGAAAAAGCAAAGATAAATACCACAATCCTCTAGATCAATTCGTCCCAAACGGCGCATCCGAATCCGAACAGCTAGCCAGTTCCATTCCCAAGAAGGAAAAGCCGACACAATAATGAGCCATCAACATTTAATCTGTCAGACTGTCAGTGCCATGCTCCAACATTTGACAAGTGGCAACTAGCTAACAACTAGAAAGGATCTACATTTTCCTCGCTAGATCCCTAGGCCCCCCTTAGTTGACTCCGTAAGGAGAGTCAAATGTTGGGATGGGGACTTGGCGAACCTGTATAGGCAAGGTCGACGTTGGCCGAATGGAGTCGACCTCCTGGCTAGTAACTACGTACTGTGTAGCTCGCAATTGAGGCCTCATATTATGTATACGAAATCCAATCCTTTGGTATAGCCTTGGACGAGTGAAATAGGGCCTACCTAGATATTAGCTCGTGGAATGCTTACTTTTTACTTTTCTGGTAAATCGTCCTCAAACCGAAATGCTTGATTATGAGAAATACAGGCTTTGAAGCAAGGCTCGAGGAAGCGACATGGACCCCGTTTCTGGTCGATCCACTTTCTCCCGGCCCTGGCTAGTGATAGCTTCTTCCCCCTTTTTTCGACTATGGCATTCTTGTTGTAAGCTTTTTGCAAAAGCTCCATAATTGGCCATTCCTGATGCTGAGTATGGCAAATCAAGACGTGGTCAAAAAGCAAATACATCAGGAGCAACAACCTTTCATGTGGAAAGGCGTCCCACCAAGCATTAGAAAATCTCCTCGCAATAGCAGAAAAAACGAGGACAAAGTGTGAAAATAAATCCGTAGGTTTGCAACGGAGACAATGTCAAACCCTTGAACAGACAATGGAAAAGAGAGAAAGAGTAACGCTGGATGGACAAAGAAAAAATATCACGTCGATGAAAAGCAAGATGGATTTTTTGTATCAGAAACGACTCGCGCTTGCAATGCTAGATCTAGAAGAGAAACATATGATGAAAAGGAAAGGGGGTATGTAATAATCTAGAAATAAAATGCAACCTGTTCCCTGCCTTTTGGAAAAGCAAATAAAACAGATCCAGAGAATTCGGTCGCTCAGTGAGGAAAGGTTATGTCAGTGGGTCAAAGAACTATGGCACAACGGATGTGTGGAAAATGGCACGCCCGGAGAATGGAGATGAGATTTTGGAAAAATCAAGATAGTCAACCAAGAACGAAACTCAAAAGGAATATTGCCTAGTAGGCAACGGTGCAATCCATATGAGACGCTTGAGGTGACGGTTGGCAATGGGCATAAACTGGCTCTGCATCGTACATCTGCGTGTCACTGAATGAGACTGTTGGTGGCGGAGTAGGGGATGCAGGGCACATGTTGCCGGCGACTTTTGTTGCATTGGCGCCATTGTCGAATCCGCCATTTTCTGGGGTGATGGGAGGGGTGAGATAACCATGAGGCTGGTTGCTGTGCGGCTTCTGCGGCGTGGCAAGACCAGGCTCTTCGGCATATGGCTTCGACTCTTCAGGAACTTCCGTTGGAGGGGAAGGTGGTGCACAGTGACCACTGGCAATGGCGGCACTGGCGATGGCGGCTTGGTGAGCCAAGAATTGCTCCAATAGCTTAGAGATTCTCGAGTAGTGACCAGACGAGTACTTGCGGTACAGAACCTGGGACGGTTGATGCAACTGCTGAGACAGACCAACCAGTGTGGCCGAGTCATAGTCTGAAGCCCATTCCGTGTGATGAGGTTGGCGTCGGTTCAGGATGCAGCACGAGAGAGCAAGCGCGGCCTTGGCAAGGTCGGCGGAAGGCCGGGAGACAAATTCTCGATGAAAAAGCGAAATCTCAAGTATGTACAAGGCGAGGTGCTCCACTTCTAGGTCGTATTGTTTGTCTACCAAAGCAATGTTGAGAAAGCTATCCACTGTAGGGTGCCCAATGGTCCAGCCGAGGGTCTGCAGCACATGCCACTCCATTTGCAGGAACATGTCTTCATCGTAGAGCGAGCAGCACATAGACTTGAGCTCTCTGATAGTCGGCACATGTTCCTTCTTGTCACCGTATTTGGCGGCGATAAGCAGGGCTGAACAGCCTACCAATTGGTAGTGACGCTTGTACACGACCCGCTTAGAGCAGTATCGGTCGAGAAGGTTGATGGTCAGAAACAATGTGGAAGGCTGCAGCTGAAAGGCGGCATGTGCTTCGATGAGGAAATCGAGAAGGTAGGGTCGCATGAACCATTGAATTTCGGTTTGGATGTCAATGGACTCGACGTCAGGTAGGGTAGCAGTCTAGAATAAAACACGTCAGCACATGAGTTGTTAGGATGCAGAACAGAGTAAACTAACATCCATCTGAAGCATGTGAGCAAGGCAGTCATCTAGATACTCCTCCTTGGCCAATGTCGAGAGCTGCTCGGCAATGGCATATTGTTTTTCTCGGGCAATGAGCTTAGCTTGCTCCTTAGGGTCGATACGATGATGAAGGTCGTCAGCTGACTCGACGAAAAAAGTTTCGCAGGGCTGGAAGTTGGTGGATGCGTGTGAAAAAGCCATGATTGATGAATCTCGAAATGATTAGTGTCGAACTGACCGGCAGGGATGATATCAAATTATTTCTGATGCAAATGCAGTGAGAGAGCGAATGAACCTGGTGACGAAAATGTATCACTCAGGAAGAACGACGGAAATGGACAAGAGAGTGACAGTCGTGCGATTATGCAATTAATGATTGTAGTTCAGTTGGGTGGTGATTAAAAAGAGTGTGGCAGCGTAGACGATAATCTAACCGCTGAAAGAAACAACAACGACGTTTTGAGTAGAAAACGGGAGTCTGTCGGCGAAGCTAAAAAGATTAAGTATTATTAGTATGACATTAAACCGTGGACAGTGAGAGTATAAGTATGTGTTGAGTAGAAGAAGCAAAGCACAAAAGAAATGTAGGATAGGAAGATTAAAGAGAGGAAAGGGTGAAGCATGCTGCACTTACCCAGGATGAAGGCTGTCAGCGAAGACAGGTAGGTCACCCTTACTGTATAAACAGCTGTGGCATCTAGGCTGGCAACGGACGCAGGAATGAAGGCCTATTTGGCTTGTGCCTGTCGATGAAGAAATGAAGCACGAGTCAACGTCTCCACCCTTGTGAATCGACAGTTTGTGGTTGGTTAAGGGCGTTCCTCGTGTTGCGGAATGTGGAGCAATAGAGGCGGCACGGAACCCTATACAGGGGCAATGGGTTGTCAGTGGAACGGATACCCTTGGATAGGAATGGAGATAATCTTACAGCTTCCTTAAAAGTCGATTGCGTCGTTCTTGAGTGTCAAGAACAACTGATCGATGTTTTAAAGGAGAGATTGCAACGCGGCGGTATGGCGGGCGAGAAACCAAACCAAATTTCCTACAAGATGAAAAAAAAATTAGCTCCCTAGCCCAAGACTCGTAACTGGTTCGTCAAGACAATCAATTTTTGAATAAAACCGGTAACCCGAGAGAATGCATAGCGTAAAGTGTGGGTGACGGGGAAGTGTCGTCCTGGGGGGTATGGGTCCAATGCAAATACAGGGAAGCAGATTGGCCGGCCACAGGATCAGTCAGCAGCGTTCGGCCATGTCTCATGCCATTGGCCTCAGTGCATAACTGGGAGCATTGAACCAAGCCCAAATAATTGGCAATGATGGATGATCATGGACGGCGGCTTGATAGAACTATCTCCCCACGAACAGTATCTCCGGGTAGCTGCCAAGCACGGTATCGCCCTTTGCCAAAAACACGAGGTAAGACGGAAGGCCTTGGAATGCTAGCTGGCATATTCCTGGCTTAGAATGTGTTCCGAACAAAGCCATTTAGGAGTTGATCCTTGGTTGGATTGGTATGGGGCGGGCGGGTGAACCCTTGTCGAGTTTTCGAAGACGAAAAAAGGACAGACAACAGCAAGACCCCTACGGTCCGCCTACGAAGGACTTATTTCGCCAATTCGCCCAGGATATGTATCTTTTCAGATGCCATAAATTGATGCAAATCATCGTCGAATAAAGTTGGCTTGATTCTTGCTCAGTGCACGTGATGCCATTCACAACCAGTTGTCACCCACAAACTTATTCTCACGCAATTCTCAGGTCGAAGGGTCATTCGGGGTTTCGAAGTATCGAGTCACGGTACGGTATTCGGATGCGGAGGTATTCGTCTGGATAAAGAAAAGAAAAGAAAAAGAAGAGGGTTATCTCACCGTCGAATTAGGGGTTGCAAGACGAACTAGTCCACAGAATGGACAGTCGACAACCGGGAGGAAAAAAGGGGAAGATGGACGTCAAAGCACAAAAGCTGACGGACACGACTCGACTGGGAGACCTGTACGAAGGATAAACTCCGAATTGACTGAGCGATGCACTCAGTGAACCCAGGCTCAAACCACGGACAGTGACCAGTCCCGAACTCTCCAAGGGGGGGAAGGGAAGAAAGAGAAGTAAAGTGACAAGGGGAGGAGGGGAGGAACGAAAACGGAGATGGAGGAGAGGAGGAGAGGGAGAAGAGAAAAAAAGGCGAAGGGTTTTTTTTCTCTCTCCAGGCGGGTGTGGTAGAAGAAGAGAAGAAGTAAGAAGATGAAGAGAGCGACGAGGTTGAGGTGCTTGCTTACGATACGGCTTGCTGTAACGGGGTGACAGGATTTCAGTACGGAGAAGGAAGGAGGGGACGGAGGTTCAGCAACCATGGGCCATTACCGGGTCGCGTACGACAGGGAAGCGGGTTTGTTAGGCGATACGCTGATACGGTACGGTGTCGAAACGGGTGACGACCGATGGGCAATTGCCACTGGCTCTGGTGATCTCTTAGTTATCACTCGGTCGATCGATGGGCGAACGAAGCGCTGCAAGGCTCTGCTAACTGTGATTGTTTTTACGATTCCAAAGGACGGCCGAATCGACTTGGGAATAATTGCAACAGGACACAATTGTCAAACAGACAGACGCAGGAGAGCCTCAAGTTTCAACAGCGTGGAATTAATTACCCTGACTCGGAGCTGCTAGTACTACTGGTAATAGTTTCAATAGACATGTATAGTTGGGTGGTAGGCTGCTGCTAGGTACAGGGCCGTACGACGGTGTTTGCAGTCTAGCAGCGTGACAGCGTATCAGAACGTATTGTATCGGGCGATCGACTGGGCGAGCTGAAGCCAGGAGAGGGGGACTTCGATACGGAACGGTACTACGGCGGCCGGGGACTGGCTGTAGGCAGTGTAGCGCGATGTTTAAATACACGATGGCGGGCGCTGAGTGGCTCGTCCGCAGGCCTTCGGAGCGTACGGTACGGTAAAGTATACGGCCTGAGCGGGCTCTCCCCTGTCCCAGAATCCCAGACACACGCGTGGAGCGGGCTTGGCGGGGGGCTGGCAGCCTATCAGCCCGCGAGCCAGGGGGCGCCCCCCCCCCGCCTCCTTCCCTGAGTGTGCCAAGTGCTGCCCGCTAGTCCGCATTAGGCGCTCCTAGCTTAGCGAGTTACAGCTTTGCTTTTTTGCTCTTTCTCTCACCACCACCAGCTTTTGCTGGCTCGACCGCCATTCATTCATTGTCCTAGAGCTGCTTTGGCATCGCTCATTTCCCGCTTGCAGTCGCCGCTCGTTCGTCTTTGATGATTGCTTCCGGGCCTTGCTTGACAGCTGCAGTGTCCATGCACGGCAGCAAACTGCACGCTACGTCACTCCCAGCTGGGACGTGGGGCCGCTAGAGGCGCCGTCCGTTACGGATTAGCGCTTCCTGGCATCTTTCCGGTCTTCTCATCTTCCGTCTGGTCTCTGGACGGAGTATGCAACTATGCATAATCGCACCTAGCGTGCAGTGGACGTATTCGAGCATTTCGGTGCTGGTAAGGTGACAAACATTACACTCCGTCTCATTATTATTATTCATAGAATCGCGAGTAATGAGTGCGCAGTGTGGTTTTTTGTCTTGTCCCGAAGAGGCAATATTAGTTTCGTCTTATGATGACGCCCGGCCCATTATTATTAACACTGCAACACTCCCAGCAGGTTGCTTGGAGCGCATTGCACCTGCATCGCGCCAACACGCGCTGCACCACAACAGATCGCCATACAGAATATGTTATACACGCGACAGATAGCAAATCCAATTTTCCTTGGACACGAACAAACAGGTAAACGCGTCCGGAGCTGCCGGGAGCTCCGCAGGAGAACCATGGAACCGAGTCAATCCGGGAGGTATAATCTTGTTAGTTTTAAGATTACGATTTACCCAGTCAGTTAGCCGATTCCGCGATCTTTGTTCTGCATTTGCAACCTGTGCCAGCTGGAACCAGCATGGTGGTCGGCATGTGCCTGCAATCTTTCGTGGGAACACTGAGCTGTGGCAAATAATGGGGTATAACAGTTTGCCCTAAGTCATCGGATCATTGGATGTGAGAGGTCCGACAAGTGATTGCGACAAAGTTTTCGATAGAGGCATCGCATTTGTCCAATGACAACTGGCCCATCGCCGACTAGCACAGTCAACCGCATCGATAGTCGATACTAGAGGCGAGCCCTTCTATATCGTTGATTCGACGAGAATTGCTTTAGGGTTGACAATGATGAGTTGTCCGACGCGGGGATCGAGCACACACCACCAATGAGGTGTTGCATGATCGGCTTTCACTCCCAGCCTCCATCTTAAGTCGATGCCAGTCGTACCATGTACGTACTCCCTACCGATACTTTTATGAGACAGGCGGATTTGGAGTCAACTGTCCCTGCTCTCGTATAACTAGTGCATCGCAATCATCAAGATGTTCCAGGATTAGGCAGCGACTCCCTGCAGGACTGACTTACGGATGGCTAGCTAGCCAACAGCAGTTACGAGCTGAGTTTTAGACCTATCGAATTGCCGTAGCGGATCGAAGACTAAGAGCAGCCTAGCCTAAGCCTGCGTAACTACGTAGTTGCGAGGCCCGAGGCAGCCAGGCAGCCAGCAGCCCAGCCTCCATGCTCACGTGCTCCGGAAATTGCGTGTCACCAATCAAATGCGGCTCCAAAGCTGCCAGGAAAGATGCAGGTCAAGATGCAAGATGCAATGCGTTCCGTCCTTGTCTATTTATTCTTCTAATTAATCGTCTGGCATACAGATTATCTACGCAAGGACATCTGCAGGAAATCTGCAGACAATCCAAAGTCGGTGTGACTCCCCTTGCTCCGGGGCCATAAACGCAGTTCGGAGAACCACGCAAGGCAGTGCAGTAAATAATCTTGCCCAACGCACGTGGCTATCCTCGCTTGAGGAAACCTGATATCATCGTCGATTCATAATGAGCCTCCAAATTATATCATTTACTGGCAAGTTACACAATGATAATCATTGATAACCATGATAATTGCCAACCGCAAGGAGAATAAAACGATAAATTCCGAATCCGGCTTAGTCACAGATCCAACCAATCAGCCTTCTCGCGATAGGGGCAAGGCAATATTTTCCAATATTATTTTCCGAAGATTCGAAGAATAATCAATTTGGTATTATATCCTCTGTCCAATTGAATGAAGCCGAATTACTTCTCAGGCATCCCTTGAAGAAATCACGGAGCAAGGAGCATGTCAGAAATTTCTAGAAATGCGACTTCATACCGGTGAAGTTTGTTACACCAATTTAACATCGAAAAAACAAAAACTTCCGCTGCGGAATTACTGAAGTATTATTACTGTATCCTGTAATATCCGAAAGAACAAAGATCCGAATAAACCGGTCAAATCCCGGGGTGAAAAATAAATGCGCCTTCGGAATATCCGTAACGTTCCTGTTTCTCAGGCGACGTTGATTATTAGATGGCCTATGCTTGGCAACTAGCGAGTCATCGAGTTGTAACGGATGACCGGGTGGATAAAGCCTCCTTTTTTTGGTTGACTTTTTTGACACCTGTCTTAGTTACACTGCGGGGTTGTTTGTTTGAAGAAGGTGACGGCGATTGAAAGAAAGAAAACGAAGAAAAAAAATTTTGAAGCAAAAGAGACCCGTAGCGGAGCCTTGTATGTGTATCTGTAACTACGTATACACATCATCACTACGTGAAACATCGGGTCCGGACATGACATGCAGGGTCGGGCCGTTAAAAACGTAAAAAGACAACCAGAGACAGAAGATAAAAAAAAAAACCTTCAATGCCCCGCATGTAGAGCCAGTTATTCAGGTAGAAATAACGGGTTCCGTTAATTGCATGCATACTGCGTATACGGTTATGGATATCAACGGTACCGGGACACCTTTTTTTACGGAGACAAGGAGCCCTTCACCCATGTAACCACAGCGGAGACAACTTGATCCACCGCCCACTTCGGTTTGACAGCTTGAGCCCGTACCAGACGTTTTACCGGGTTGGCGACGAAGAGGACAGTTATCATTTTCAAAAGGCAAGGAGAAAAAAGGTTAAATTATTATTGTTGAGGCTAGGTATTAACTGCGAGGGGAAGAAGTCCATAAAAAAGATTATCTCCGGGACAGCTAGCTCTTAACGCCGACATCAATTAAATCGAAATACGTCAATCAATTCAAGACAACCAAGAACAATAATTAATCCTGCTATTCTTTCTTATTTCTTACTGTCTACTCTCATCTTGTCAATAATCTTTAGAACGTTATTATTTCATTTCTACTTTCACCCCCATTACCATTAGTAATAACGGATCACTATTCAACTCCACAGTGACAGAAAAATTTTTTGAAGAGAAAATTTTTTTGAATATACGCCCCGTCGCCCCATCAACGTGTCGCGTGCAACGGAGTATTACTGTATGTCAAGTGGATAGCACGGTTTTTTGAGTGATACCTCATACCATGTACAACGTGTTGAGGTACAGTATGAGCGTACGATTGTATAGTCGGTGAGCGCGTGCAAAAATTTTCATCTATGCATGGTCTCTACTATTGATTGGCGTCGTAAACGGGGCAGAAGTCAGTTGAGTACTTCTATGAAAGCGAATGTTATTATTGTTGTTGGAGGCGCAAAAAGGGATGATGGGCAAACGCAAATCTTATAATTAGAAGACGTATAGAAGCCAGGGATCAATATAACCCTTTTGAGCAGCTTGTCTTATCCAGCATTGACAATCTACGCCCAGTTAATTAACGACTAACAGCTATTATTTCCACGGAAGAAACGGTTTCTTTTCACCGTGGTTTAATACTACGTACGCCGTACCTCAAACGTGACTCGTTTGTCGAAGATCAACGCGTAATACGAAAATACAATTATACCACAAACGGCTAGTGGCGGTCCCATTGAGGCTTGGCCAAAAGGGGCAAGGCCGATACTGGACTCGTATTGGGCGGTACCCAATATTTCGCGCCTGCCTCGTTCACCATGCAGTCATTATTCAAAGAATGTCACCGCCTCCGTTTCCACAGATTGATCTGTCCGATTATCGCAACGTATTTCTATATCTTCTTTCACTCTCCGTGCTCTTTCGGCGTGAACCACCAATTTATAAAGAGCCCACACACAAAGGAACAAATCTCCGGAACAGGCCGCCAGCTGGAGAACCTTAATCCGATAGCTTGCAAGACGCGACGACAAATGAAAAGCGACGAGAAAGCTCCGAGGATGGCGTGTCGACACGACTCCATGTGCAATCCACGCGATTGATTCGACTGCAACATCGCGCTTATTATTGCGGACCAGGGTTCGCGCGCGCGTCAAGAAACGAGTTTTTGTTTGACTCTGGTGCCTTCATTTGATCATGATTCGCGATTTACTAACAATGCAATGCGACTTGTCTCTCGTCCACTAAACCATTTTGTTTCGTGCTCGCGTAACAAGTTGGGATCAGATTCAGACCGATCGGCTCAGTCACCCCGCATTTATTGTCTCAGCTTTGGGCTTCTTTTTACTAAATGCTGGCGGAGATGTTCGCTAATGATATCATGACTGTCCTTACTTGCTTGCTGGCGGGTCGCACGCAATTGCTCCAAACGGGAAATGACTGGGCGCAAGAGCGGCCGAAGTAACAGTAAGTCAGTAACTAACTCGCACTTTTGCTGGCACAGACAGCCGCCAAACGAGATCTATTTACCGACAAAGCAGAGTTGCGATTGTGATTGGCGCCGATTTGTGCATAGCCATCTGCGGATCGATAACCCGGTCGCTTTGGTCGCGGCATTGAATTCAATAATGAATTGACCTCGATGATCCCTGCCTTGCTTGTGACAAATCCCATTTCTTTGCAACATGCACTTATCCATGCACACCATATGCATGATAAACCTCGTGCTGACTGGAAAGCAAAACACAGTCAACCAAGGCAAGCAAGAAAGCATACTTAGAGGGCAGAGCTATCAAGCGATGCGTTGGCTGGCGCCCGCCACCGTCGAATCGGAATCCCGGACCCCCAACGAGACTGCAACGCCAGGCATCCATCTTCCCGGTTTTGCTGACCAGGATGTGGCTTGTCTCCCATCCCCAGCCAGCCAGCCAGCCCAGCCCAGCCTGGCTTTCAGGCTTTCAGCTTACTCTGGAGCGTGACTAGCATTGCCGAAACAGCGGCGCACCCCCTCGTTGCCAATAGTTGACGTGCTTGAGCCTTGCCGCCACACACTAGTAATGGATATCACACATACCCCTCTAACAGGGCTGAGCCTAGCGACGCGTGCAAGCGCGTCGGCTTTCATTTACAGTTTACTCTCCACCGATCTAGATCGGTCGCTCGTTTCGATGGGTTAACTCGACTCGTTGCTGTGAAATTTTGAGGTAGCCCCTGAGGAGGCTGGCAGTGATAACGATACCAATGCCTATAATGGTGTCTGTTATAGTCGCTGGAAATACCGGAGTCTGTAGATACTGTCAATGGTAAAGTATTGCGTTCAATTGACTTGTACATGATAGTTATTCGAATATGACCCACTATTTTTATAATGAATTTATAGTTTCCTGGCTATATAGCAAATTCAAGACAACAACCACTTAATACCCTCTTCCAATTCCATCGCCGCCTTCTTCGCCTGGCTCAGCATGGGAAAGCTGCCCCAGAAGATGTGCGGCATGCCAGGATAGACATCCAGCCTCGTCTCAGTCCCATTCTCTTTCAGTGTCTGTTCATAAATAAGACCCTCGTCACGCAAGGTATCCATCCCACATATCTGCAAATATGCTTTCGGCAGTCCTGCATGACCCGTCGGCCAGAGATAGGGCACAAACATGGGCGACTGGGGGTCACCAGCCGCAGAATCATGAAAGATCTTGGCCAGCATCGGCGAGAGCACCGGATCCTTCTGGCATTTCTCTTGCGTACGAGATAGATATGCCTCTCGATACGCATCCGGAAGCTCAACCTCTGTCTCAGGCGGAAGAATCATCGGCGCAAGCAAAAAGGAACCCGTAATGGGCGACGCAAGTCCCTCGTCGCGCGCCAGATGCGTGAGAATCGCAGTCATCGTACCACCCGCCGACGAACCGCCAACAACAAAACCGGCTGCAAGCGAGACTGCGAGCTCTGCCTCTGCCTCTGCAGTCGCGATCCATTGCAGCGCATCCCATGCATCGTTGATGCCTGCCGGAAACGGGTCTTCGGGACCCTGGCGATAACTCGGCGCGATGCAGACGACGCCTAGATTCTTTGCAATGCGTCGACAGGATGGGGCCGCGTCTTCTGGAGACCCGATTGTCCATCCGCCGCCATGGTAGTATACTACCAGCGGAGAAGGAGGTTTCGATGACTCTTTTTTCTCTAAAGGCTCAAACACACGCGCGCGCAGTTGGAATCCGTCTCGCGCGGAGATGAAGATGTCGCGCTCGGTTACGCCTGTGGTACTCGGGTCTGCTGGCTTATGTTGGCTTTTCATGTACATGCGCAGACCGGCAATTACTTGTTGCGTATCTGCGGTTTCTGGAATTTGAGGGAAGCTGGTCGTCTTCAGGAACTATAATAGTACTGTAAGTGGGGGGTTACCACTGAAAGAAGGACGATATCGAATACCTCTGCAAGCTCGGGGTCGATGACAGCCAGTTTGAGTCGGTCTTCTCGAGATAGAGCCATGGTGGTGTTTCATTCAATATCTTACAGGTGTCTCTGATCTATCCGCCATTTGATGCGATATTGCTCGAATATATATGGATAAATATTCCTTGAGCCGAGGCACGGAGATAAACGGAAAGAACAGTCATTCCCCCCGGCCCTAATGTATATCCATGAAATCCTAATGTCCAATTATGCATATCAAATGATGTTAGATGATGTTGCGGACGCAAGACATGTAGACCAGGAAACGTTGAAATCACCACAGGGAATAAATATTATTCTATGAACACAGGAAACAACTCAAACCGTCCATTTCATTCTCGACTTTTGGATAAATAGTATTATTTTCGACGTCTATAATAAAGATGAAACAACGGAGTTAAGAATGTTAACTCCGGGGAAACATGACATCTGGATGTGAGGTTCGAAACAATTTCCTATAACGGCAATAATATGTTGACCGCTACGATAAAAAGGATCAACCTTAATTGTACGAGTTTTACTAGTTCATTTATATGTCAACATATGTTGATAAAAATCACCCGAGTTGAGAGCTTTCGTTGTCTAAATTCTAGATATATCTATGTTCTAGAAACTGGGCCACCATGCTATGTACGTACCCTTAATTTCCCGAGCAAAAACTGCAGATATCTCCAGACTATTCGAAGCCTTCAACGCCAGCCGTTATACTATCATTAAATCCAATCCATGCCCTTTTCCAGAACGAGTGCAAAATTTGCTCCGCACGGGCCTTGGGTATGATCACACTCCTGTCTCGGCTTTCGTTGGGAGGAGGCTCGGGGATATCCTTGTTGTTAGGGCGAAGTCCTCTCAGCAGGAAGATGACATCAGTCCAGCTAAACTCGTGCACAAAGCCAAAGATGCGTTCGTCCTTGATAGACACATCGAGAAGCGCGGCGACGTGGAGACGGGCGGTGTCGCGAACGTCAATGTAGTGCTCTGTGTTTTTTAGTTAATTTTTTTCTTCTCCTTTTCGATCGCTTTGGGTCAAGTACTTACGAGCAGGCAGCATCTTCACAAACAAGGGGTCTCCTTTCAACAGGTTGCGGATACCGCCCATGGTTGAGCCCTTGATTTCCGGATGCAAAGTCGGGCCCGTCTATTTTTCTGTCTGTCAGCTAGAGGAAGAGGAAACGAGACGGGAAAAAGGAGACGCACGTTATAATTGGGTAGGACGGCGTTGAAAACAAAGCCAGGTTTGTTTTCTTTGATCCAATTCCAAGCTGCTCTCTCGCCCTCTGTCTTGGAAGCGCCATAGGTGGCCGGACCTTTAAACTCTTCTGGCGTGTTTGGATCCCAGGCTGCTTGCACCGTGGCATCATTCCAGGTATCTGCAGGACAAGTCAATCTCTTCACCTCAAGAAGTTTAGCGGCATGGAGAAGGAAAAATTGACGCACTCTCGTCTACAACAAGCCCCTCGTTACCTGGCGGCCATATAGTCGCACTCGACGAGCTCGTGAGCACAAATCGTTTAACAGACGCCTCTTGAGCAGCTGCAGCTAGAGCGTTTGTGGTGAGCTTTACAACAGCCGGAATGATTTTGCTTGCGTCTGCACCGAAGCTAACGTCTGATGCCTGCAAAGAACTGTAAGTCTGTGCTTACGAAAAAGAGGAGGGGGAAAAAACCTACCACATGCACAAAAGCAGCAGCACCCTTGATAATATCATTGTAAACTCCTTCAGTAGCGAGGTCGGGTAAAACCACGCTTTGGAATTTGCCTTTGCCGTATTTCTCTTCAAACAGCTGGTCCAACCACGGCTTCTCGGTACGGACAGTTCCGCGGACTAGATACCCAAGTTGGAGCAGAATGTCGGCGATGTGAGATGCAATATAACCATTGGCACCCGTGATAACCACGGTTGAGCCTTTGGGAATTGCGAATTCTTGGGCCATTTTTTAATAATTTAGATTCTTTTCACTTGTGATAATGAATCAACGAGATGATGTGGGGGGTAGGTATCCTTTTATCTCAATCTTCCAAAAAAAAAAAAGCTTGTCAAGTGCTCGTCAAAAATGCGGACTGACGTGGTGCTATTTAAACTTTCCTATGATTATCAATCTCCGTCATTCAATGTACGTTTCAAGCTAAAAAACGTACCCACGGACGGATATAGTGATTAATAATTCGGCACAAGGCTGCTTTAAACGTAGTTATACCATTGTTACTATGTATTATTATTTGTTCTTAATGTATATACTCTGGAATAGCTAAACCAGCTCGCAAACATTTACGCTTCTAGAGGGGTATTCGCCGATTCGGACGAGTTTTGATTGTGTAGCACGGTCGAAAAAGCTCGGTCCGATAAACGAGTCCGCATATACGCATACGGAGTATACGCGTAGCTTATTTCCGACTCATGAATTGGCAGCCTCATACCTATGTAGCGACAAATGGACATAACTCAGTAATGCTGAGTAACAATATAGTGTAATTGTGAAAAAAAGATCCTCGGAGGAATTCTTGCCCCGATTGCCATTGTCCCCGAGGCGAGGCGGAGGTAACAAACCAGATCTTAGTAGTGTTGAGGCGATGAATCATCATCGTAGGATCGTCGGTTAAAGCGGCAATTAAGGGATGACTCAAGAAAGTTGCGCTTTTTGCGTGTATGAAGTAAGGTCTTTTATGGAAATATCAAACATCTAAAATATTAAAATATTAAAAATATTTATCTATATAGAATGAATGCGCTGATAAAGTTTTAGAGCCCGAAATTGGTATTAGAAACGAAACAAAAAACAAAAACAAAAAACAAAATTAAATTAATAAAGCAGCAAGATAAGATGTATGTTTTAGGAGGTAATATGCTGTGCTTATTAGTGTTGGATTCAAATAATTAACACCTACCTGGGTGAATATATCAATTGATATATAGCACCTAAACTCCATATCTCTCGTGCATCTCAACTGCCTCAGAACATTGAAAGGCACTCCAATACTGTGAGAATTTGAACATTCTAACCCCTAAACATCACTACCATCAACATCTATAATACTATCATTCGTCGAGACAATCTTTTCGGACCGGAGTGCTTTTTCTGACCGGACTTGATTCGCATCTTGGTCTTTATGCGATGTACTCCGGTTGTATGACCAAAGCCTCTTCAATGTGTGCGCGCCGAAAGCAATCGCCATGAAGAATGTCGAAACTCCCAGGGAGCCGCCAACTAGAACATATACCAATAAAAGCACGTACTGGTTTGCACAAGGATGATAAAGCTTACAAAGAATTGGAAAGATCCATTGCCCTTGATAAGTAACATCACCGTCTTTATGGGGAAATTCGGCAATATTCAATGCAAATAGGCTTGTCAAGAATGATGCCGGGAGCTATATCGATAACCGTGGTTAGAAAAGAGTATTCACGGAAGCATTCGGCCACTTACAAAAAGAACCGTCACCGCCGTGAAGACCATGATGGTGTCTGCTTGTTTGGCGGCTGCATGGCTCTGTTCGCGCGCAGACTTAGCTTCATTGATGTTAGCCTGCTTCTGCTTCAAATCCAGCAAGGCCTCGAGAGATTTTTGGACCGTCTCGGTCTCTTTAATCATCTCTTCAATCTCCTTTTTCTTCTCTGTAGGAGTATCGTAGTTGAAAGTGGTAATTTTGTCGTCTTTCAGACACATGGCCTGTTTCCAGACCGTTTTTTGAGCTTCGGCCAGAAATTTCAACATATTAAGCTCGTCGTAGATGTCTTTGACCTCTCGCAGCCCCGCAGTCTCCTTTGTAATATCGAAGTAGGGATTCATATCGGCTGAATCGTCGCCATTTTTCCTTATTTTCCAGAAGGTGTGGATCTTACTCCGAATCAAGGTACAAAGGCTTTTGGGGTTATCATCTTTAGAAGTTTTCCGAGAATCCTTAGATGGTGATGTTGATTTATGTTCCGTGTTGTCCTTCTCCCGTGGTTTCGTGCTAAGGGACGCTTGGAACTCTTCGAATAGATTTGCTTCTACGTCACGCTAAATGCCATCAGTCTCCATCCATTTATGCAACTCGCAACGGAACTCACTAGGTCTCGAATAGTATCACGGAATACATCCAATGGAGATGTCTTGGTTCTAGGCAAATTTATCTCTCTCTTGCCGAAGAGACTAGTTGCGGCGTTGAGTATGAGTTCGGCTATGTATCCGGCACAGAAAGATGAAGTATTCTTTTCTTGATCCTTAACGGCGTTTAGGACGTGTTGCAGGAGACTGTTTTCAACGTCGTCAGGCTGTTCGGTTGTGCTGGTAATGATCGTTTCTATCGAGTGAAATATTAGCCATAGCTAACATCAATTGACATGTAATAGAGGATTTATCAGTCATACTTACTTTCGTCAAGGATCCAAAGCCATAGTTGATTCACAGTGAGTATCTTGACAGTATTTTCTCTCTCTTTTTCTCCTTCATTGCGTTCAATTTCTTCCTTTTTGTGTCGTTTCCCCCCTCTCTTTGCATCTTCTCCTTCTCTTTGTGTTCTTCTCGTTTTCGTTTGGTATACCTTCCTAACAGCTGATCGTTGTCTCTGGCAGTAGTGTCTGTAAGAGAAGCATAGTAGAATTGATCGAGTGTCATAAAATTATGGACTATAGGGTCGTTCTTTGGCTTTGTTGTAGTGAGATATTTGGGTGAGTCTTCCTTCAATCTGTCGGCTTCATCGTTACTGTCTTTTTCGATGCTTCCTGTCAGTATTCTGTTTGTCGTTTCCCTATAACCATAATAAGACTCCTTTGTTCTCTGTTTGGTTTCTCGGTCGACCTCCTTCATTTCTTTCTTTGGTGAATTATTTGCGCCTTCGTTTTCCGGCCACTCCATCCAAGAGATAAAAGGCATCTGTGACTACAATTAGGGATGGGAAAAGAGTATAAATGACTCGCAGACATAAAGTGCAAGCTTTTCATTGGCCTCCATAATTATATTATGCTGGTCATTGTTCCTCTCTTCGTTTTTATCAGACCTTGACGTATTATCTCGGGTTTCTGGGCCAGGCTGTTGTAGATTCTCCCTCGTTACACGGCTATCACGTTGGCTACGAATAATGTCGTTTGCTCGGAGTGTAAGTCAAGGCAGCGTTGTACAAAGTATGACAAGAAATAATGACTGTTACCAGGGAGCACCACTAACATTTCAAAAGGAGTGCCAATTTCCCTGTTTGATGCAGTGGATGGTGGTACAATGGGTGCCACGACGACAGACTATCAGGGAATATGTAGTACTACATGTAGTCAATTTCTCAATATTGCCTTCGGTTCTACTAGTACTAGCAGCCAAAAAACCAAAAAGTCTCACAATCAATTGGTATGGCAAGAAATTTCACTGTGAATTGGGGTATACTTCAAATTACTGTACGCCATGACCTCTGAAAGATACAGGTGGTGCTTCACCCCACCTTTATGGGGCATGTACACTAGGAAGCACAGAACGCAGTGTAGAGATCATATAGAAGAAAGAGGTTGAGATATAATTTCCAAAACTGATTAGCCAGATTAAAGAAAATCCAGTAGAGCTAGATTATAGCTATATTATTAGTAACTTATATATAAAGAGATAAGTAAGATATAATCTAAAAAGTTGATTTGACCGGATTAAAAGAGATAATGATATTATTAATAACTCATATGTAAAAGAGAAATATTCCAAGAAAGGAAATCTACTTCTAAGATACCAATAAATTTAATTTTTTATTTTGAAAAGTGTTTCATACTAATAATCGCTACACTGCGTTCCGCGATCAATTGGTCATCTGTTGATTGATGCCTTCATATGTTAGCAATCTGGCAGGGAACGCACGGGCATTGACATTCCCGTATTAGGAGACTCCAAAGACCCTTATCTCCCTCTTCACAAGAATGAGAGAAGATTTTCCCCTGGAGCGTCAAGATATTCTATTTATACAAGTGACGAAGTAAAGAGGGAAATAATTATGCTTACATTAAATAAGCATTGACGCTAGCCGCATCCGGAGAATTAACGAGGCGCCGCCTCACGTGAAAGGGGCCGAAGCTAAATTGACAGCGCTATACTGCAATAGGCCTAGAAGAATCCTTCCTGGCTCAGATCGCCCGACCCCAAACATGACTAAGCCGGCCGTTCGCAGCTGAGAGAAGAACAGGAAGAAGAATCGATTGCGAAGCAATGTCTGTTTTCCATTATCAATTTTATTGATTGCTTGCAATTGCGAGCAATTGCCTGCGCTACTTCCTTACCAAGCCCTGGTTGGGCTTGAAACGTCAGTATGCCGCAGGGTTTCAACAAACGGGTGATTGGCGGGCTGTTGGCAGCCATCATTCTCCTGATCATCTGGCGCACGTCACAGTACCAACAACTACCTTTTAACCCCTCCATTATTCAAGGCCACCACTCCGATACGAATACTCCCGATACAAAGAACAGCGATGTCAAAATTCCAGATGTTAAGATTCCGGATGTCAAGATTCCCGGCGTGAAGATTCCCGATGTCAACTCCCCCGACCCCGACGTCAAGACCCCTGATGTCAAGACCGGGGACACCAAACCCGAAGACACCAGGATCGAAGACACCAAGACCGAAAAACCCAAAACCGAAGAACCCAAAACCGTTGAATTCCCCCGGCGCCGCATCGGCAAGGTATCGATGTTGTACGGCTTTCAGAATACGTACTACGAGCACGCCCTGGAGAGTCACCAGCGTCACGCAGACCGGTGGAACTACCCAATGCACGTCCTCGAGGAAGATATCTCCGCTGGGTATTGGAACAAACCAAGCTATGTGCTGTCGCTTGTCATCCAAGAGCTTGCAAAGCCACCCGAGGACCGGCTGGAGTGGTTGATGTGGGTTTACCCTCTTTGAAAAATTGAATCCAGACTGATTTATGTAGGTGGGTTGATGCCGACTCGATCATCATCAACCCTGCAATCCCCGCCGATATATTCCTCCCACCGGCTGACCTGTCAGAAATCCATTTCGTCGCGTCGAAAGACCAAAATGGGCTTAATACTGGAATTGTGTTTTTCCACGTGCACTCGTGGACCGTCAGCATGCTGGTCGAGGCGCTCGCCTTCCCTCTCTATTTCCCAGAGTGGGATTTAGGCTTTTCAGCCGACCAGGCAGCGATGGCTGCGATCATGACCAAAACCACGGTTGGTCCCAAGGGCGAAGGTTACGCGGACGGAATGGTCTATCTTCCGCGACCATGGATCAACACGTACGAATGGGTTCACGCCTACGAAGGTAAAAAGGGGGACATGCTGGTCCATTTCCCGGGCCTCCAGGAGGAGCGATGGCCACACATGGAAAAATGGCTCGATATCGTGGAAACCACCCCACTCGAATGGGAAGTGCCGCTGCACGAGACTGCCTATCCTGACCTGACCCGCGAATTCTGGGAGAAATTTCGCGTTGCCCGGGATCTTGCTAGAAAGGTTGAGAGAGAGCTTTCTACCGCGAAACCGGACACTACAGTTGCTGCGCGAGAAGAGGCAGTAAAGGCACTGCGAGATGCTCTGCGGCAGCACGCTGATGAGCCCGAGTTCCTTCAGGAACGCGTTGATGCATTGCAAGCCGCCATCGAGAAAGACGCCTCTAACTGAATATTCTCTACTACGTCTTTTTTTTGGGGGGGTTGTCCTTGGGTCTTCGGCTATTTGAACATTATATATGACTGGGTTTGATATGTATATTTTTGGGGCTCGGGCAACTGGATAAAATATCTTTGGGTGTGTATATACTTTGTATTTGGAGGCTACTACTGGACGGAGTTGGTTATTGCGATTATAATTCATTTTACGGCCTTGTTTGCTTATCCACAAATAAAGCAATTCGTTGCGATTTGTTACCAATTTCCAATACGAGAGCGCATGACTCGACAGCCCTGTGGCGTGTGATGTAGGCGTCATGGCTTGCTGTCAATGCTGGAGTGAGTTATTCGTGAGGCTTGAGCGTGAGTCGGGCCGATAAGATAAGCCCCCTTTTTTTTTTGCAGTGTTGACTGTTTCTTGTTCGATTGCACGTGTTCACGGTGTGACTGTGGGCACTGGGTCCTGGGGAGGGGGGACGCCGTGGATGTTACTGTAGCTTATCCACACGAAAATCGCAACACCGACCATCCTCATCGTCAAGAATCACCAGCCCACTGACTGGCCGCCTGCACGGTGAGACGGCAAAGAGGCGCGCCGATATAGGAATGTCCCACGGAATCTCGCCGGTCTCGACGATATTGCAGCCAGTTAGGTTCGTTGGAGAGGTCATCCGCGTCGCCCTATCACAACACACATTAGCAGCCGCGAAGGTGATCAGTACGTAGTGATCGGTAGCACGCTGGAAACAGGGAACGGCGTGTTATCTCTCGGTCAGTCGGCGTCTAACGGGAAATCGGGGGTCTCTGCTTGCTGCTGCCGAGACAATCGTGCCTAATCGAAGATCATAGTTGCAATGGGGCCGCCTGGCATCATCTCTTAGACTCTTTCTGATCACAGAGTAGCATTTCCCGAATCCGTCGCTGTCGGGTCAGGCGTGACTGGAAAATTGGAATTATTGGAGGCCATCAGGCGTCTCATCTCGGGGCGCCCGGGAGGAGAGACAAGTAGAGAAAGCAGAGTGTGTGTCGGAGAGAGCTGCGAGTTGCTGCGGGGAGAAACAGAAGTTCTCCAGCTGCAGCCTCGGCGCCATGCCAGATTAGGCAGGAGCGAAAGGCCGGCTGGCCGGCATCGCAGTCCCAATCGCCCAAACAGGAAGCTGGCTCAGTGGGGGATGCGACCCCGTCCACTCACTGCACCACCACAAGCAACAGCAACCAACCTGTGCTACGGACTTTTTGACCTCTTTGTGTGTCTGCTTTTTTTCTCTCCTGTAGCAGATTCATACGGTCGCATTCCTAACCTTCTTGCCAAGTTCTTACTACTTATTCTTGCAGCATGGCCGCTCAACGGCCTCCCGACCAGCGAACGCTATACTTATAAAAAAAGTCAGCCCGGCATATTCTTCAGTTGAGAAAAACTTTTGAGCCTCCCTTCCACCAGCTGCAGTGCTCTCTCTAACCAGGCTGGCCACCTGCGCGCAGACATGTGCTTCGACAGTCAGATTCGAACGATTCACGACGTGGACCAGCGCCACAAACACCTCAAATGGTCCAAGAAGTTGGACCCGGTGTTCACCGTGTCGTCTGGAGATGTGGTCACTTTTGATACCCTCGACAGCAGCAACGGCCAGATCACAATAGACTCCGACATCTCTAACCTGGGCTCCTTCAAGGTCGAACTGGCCGACCCGGCATTCGGCCCCGTCTACGTGCGCGACGCGGAACCCGGCGATGCGCTCAAGATCGATATTGTGTCGTTGGAAATAGGGACTTGGGGGTGGACGGCGGTTTTTCCGGGATTTGGTCTGCTGGCGGACCATTTCCCCGAGCCGGCGCTCAAGATTTGGAAGTTAGATGCTGCGTCCGGATACGCTGAGTTGAAGCCAGGCGTCCGGGTTCCCGTGCGGCCGTTCCTGGGTATCATGGGTATTGCGCCTGGTGCGGACGGCGAGTTCTCGACTATTCCGCCAACTGACGTGGGAGGAAATATCGATTGTCGGGATCTTGTCGTGGGCTCGACACTCTACCTCCCAGTCCAGGTCGCCGGTGCCCTGTTCAGCTGCGGAGACGGCCATGCGGCGCAGGGACACGGAGAAGTGTGCGGAACCGCCATTGAAACTCCCATGAAGGCCACCGTTCGATTAACAGTATGCAAAAATCACCCTTGGGTGCAATCCCCGCACCTCCTCTTACCGCCTCAAGCGCCATCAACTTTCCCTGCCCCGGATAAGGGTCATTATGCCACAATGGGGCTGGACTCTGATTTACTCGAGGCCACTCGCAAAGCCGTCCGGTTTATGATCGACTGGCTCGTATCTACCAAGGGGTTGACCCGGCACGAGGCTTACATTCTCACAAGCGTTGCAGGCGACCTTAAGCTGGCCGAAGTCGTCGACATGCCCAACTTTGCCGTTACTATGAGCATACCGCTCAACCTTTTTAGTTCTTGATGCTAGATATATCGTATGAGAAGAGAGACTATGCGACTATCGATGCTGGGCGTCGACGACGCAATTGTGGAATGATTGTTCCAATCTGCAATGACTGTACGACTATCTTTAGAACGCTTCATTTTGTATATAGATGACTAAATTGATATCAACATTGAATTTTCTATTCTATCGCGGAACGCAGTGTAGCGATTATTAGTATGAAATACTTTTTCAAAACACAAAATCAAATGTATTGGGTAGCTTAGTTTCTTAAATTTCTTTTTTTGAAAGAAATCTCTTTACATATGAGTTACTAATAAGATTATTACAATCCAGCCTTACTGGATCTGCGGTTAAATTAGATTTTTAGATTATATCTAAGAGTTCCCCTCAGACACTGATTCTACATACACTGCGTTTTATGTCTCTTGGTGTTCGTGCGCCATAAAGGTGGAAGCACCACCTGCTCTCTATTCTATACATGTATCTAGCATATCCTGTCTATACGATCTTTCTCATACCCCAACCTCCACACATAACCCGCACACACGCAAACGCAACAGAAGCAGCCAGATAAAACGCACCTGAGAAGAACACCAGTCCCTGATACGAGCCCCCGTTTGCCTGCACAATGGCGCCGGAAATGGGGATACCGGTCAAGGCGCCCAGACTCGCCGTGAAAAACGCCGTTCCACTACGTTTCCCATAATCCTCAGTCCTAGAAACCTGACCAATGCAGACAGGCGTCAAGCTGATAGCGGCGCCGGACCAGAAACCGTACAGCACGACAAAGGAGGTAATCATAGCACTATTCCCGCTCGCCGTCGACCAGAGCCCCAGGGTGATAGCTGCACAGGTAAACGCGGTGATGCACATGGTATTAAACACGCCAAACCGATCCGCAACATAACCCGGCAGCGCGCGGCCAGGTATCGCGCCCACATTGAGCAGCACGTTGAGCAGATACGCCGTCCGCGAGTCCATACCACCAGCATGAATAGCATACGACGAGATGTACGTATACGGAATAAACACGGCAAACTCAACCAGGAAAACCGCCAGCGTCGTCATCGCGAATTTCGGCTCTCGGAGGGACTTCAAGTCGATAGCAGAGCCGCCAGCTACATTTGGCGGTAACCTCTTGCGAAGTAGCAGACAAGCCACAGTTCCGAGAACGGCGCAGATCAAGGCGATGATTCGCATGGACCAGGGAAATCCCACGCGTGGCGTGAGGTAGATGATGATTAGTGGGAATGCGATTCCTCCTATTCCGCCAGCGGTGCAGGCGATGCCTGTAGCTAATGCTCGGCGCTTGAAAAACCAGTGGCCTATGGCTGAGACGCTGGGGTTGAATATGAGAGATGCGGAGATTCCACCGAGGACACCAAAGGATAGGAGGAACTGGTAAAATTCTATAAAAGTTAGACCACATGATACAAAAATGAGAAGAGAAGCGTACCATGTGACAAACTCATGAAGATCAAAGCCAACACAGTTCCAATAATCCCAGGCGCAATTAGCCATTGAATACCGTGTGAGTCAAAGATGGGTCCTATTCCAGAGCAAAAATTATGAGTAAATGCTGTACCTCGTCGTTCTCTTGGTGTACTTACCAACCTGGGCTCCGCAAAAGTACAAGAAAAACGGATATAAACTGAATATCCACCCAACGGTCGATTCAGACATGCCCTTGAGCTCATGGTCCATAAGCTGCGCCTGGAGAACTGCCAGAGTGTTTAGGAATCCCATTGAAGAAAGCATCGCACACCATGCACCGAGCACAACGAGCCATGCTGTGAGGCCGCCTTCAGGGTAATCGGAGGGCTCGTCCGAGCTGGTTATTTCCGTTCTTCCCATTTTGCTTCACATCCGTGAACTTTTTTTTTGGGAATATCTCTGTCAACAATTATCTAGCATTGAGCAGTGGAAAATATTGAATGTGCATGCAGCGTGTTAATCGATTTTCCGACATAGAACGTTCTATCAGACCACCCGGGCTGTTGCGTCCCGCCTGCATTGATAATTCTTCCTTTTCCCCTCACTTCACTATTTAGGGTTCAAACCTTTTGGGGAATTGGGGAAGAAACCCGATCCTCGTGTTGCTTGGCTTTTAGTCAAGGCCTAACTCATCTATTAGGCTCGCCGCTGTTGCAGACGGAAAATGGTTTCCTCTACCGTCGGGTGGAATTTAAAAATGGCTTCGGATGCGGTGTGGCATGGCACATGAAGTGCTGCATGGCGAAACTAACTGATAAAGATGCAGATAACAGTTCGTGATTCGCATATACTACTCCGTAGTTAGTGCATTAGTAATAACTGATTGCCAACTGGCGAATAATTGCCAAGACTTGACTAATTTCTCTCCACCGGGGGGGGGGGGGAGGGGGAGGATCTACTATCGAGTCGACCATAGACTTAGGAGGATCGGTGGGATTCATGGTCATTGAAGTGTAGGCCATGATTTCCAAGCTGGCTTGTATCCGTAACTTGCCATTTCTAGAGTGTCAACGGGTTACTTGTACGTTAATCCCTAGTTAAGCTGTATCAAAAACTATCACGTGACTTCGCGTCGTATCGCGTTCCGCATGCTTCATCTCCGTCACGGTCCATCCAAAGCCAACCCACTCCAATCCATTGATCACACCATCAATGGATCTGATTCTCGATGGCCTGAACCAAGCCCAGCGGACAGCGGTGACCTCGCCCTCCCCAGTCCTCCAGGTGCTCGCACCCCCGGGCTCCGGCAAAACCAAGACCCTGACCGCGCGCGTCGCGTACCTTTTATCGCATCATGGCTTCCGACCCCAGGACGTCATCTGCTGCACTTTCACGATCAAAGCGAGCCGCGAAATGCGCGAGCGGCTGTCCCGCTTGATCGGTGAGCAGGTGCAGTCGAAGCTGGTGCTGGGCACTTTCCATTCGATTTGTCGCCGGTATCTCGTTGCGTATGGCCATTTGATTGGGTTGAAGAAAGGGTTTGGGATTGCGGATAGCAATGATAGTTTGGCGATTATCAAAGTATTTTTCAATTCTGCTGGTTGAATGAAAAAAACAAAAACTTACAGTTTGTAGAGGATAGTCAAGCGCTCGCGTCTCAATATACAGCCCAACATCGCACGATCGAGAATATCGAGCCAAAAGGCCCAAGGAATCAGCTGGGAAGAAGTCGCAGAAAAGACAAAGGCCCAAAATGTGGAACAACAGGAATTCGTCAAGGTCTATCGCGAGTATGAGGCCGCATTGGCAAGCTCCAATTTACTCGACTACGACGACCTTCTCCTCCGCTGCGCTGATCTCTTGCGCAACCATCCGGAATGCGTTTCGAATGTGCAGGCCGTCCTGGTCGATGAGTTTCAGGACACGAACCGAATCCAGTTCGAGCTGATGAATTTGTTGGCGTCTCGTCAGCGCCGTATCACCATCGTCGGCGATCCCGACCAGAGTATCTACGGCTTTCGGTCGGCGGAGATTAAGAATTTGGAACGGATGCAGCGTCTCTACAGTAATACATCGGTGGTGCTGCTGGAAGATAATTACCGGTCATCCGGGTCGATTCTGGCATCTGCCGAACAAGTCATTGAGCAGGACACGGCGCGCCCCGTGAAAAAACTACTTCCCACGCATGGAGTCGGAACGATGCCAGTCTTGCGAAAGTTGCCCTCGGCAGCCGCAGAAGCACAGTGGATGGTGACAGAGATCAAACGCTGTATTGCGCTTACGGGAAGTCTACTCAAGCCCTCTGATTTTGCCGTGTTGCTCCGGTCCGCGTCCTTGTCGAGGCAGATTGAATCGGAAATGGGGAAGCAGGGTGTGCCCTATAGGATGGTGGGTGGTTCGAGGTTTTTTGATCGTGTCGAGATCCGACTGCTACTGGACTACCTTCGCGTCGTCAGCCATCCGGATAACAACGACGCTCTCATCCGCATCATCAACACCCCTGCTAGAAAAATGGGCGAAGAGACGATCAAGAATCTGACTACGGGGGCAGAAAAAGATAAATTATCACTGTGGAATTACGTTAAAGATGTTGCTCAAGGGCGCAGGTCGACCCAGAAAAATCTATCAAAAGCTGCAGATGTTGGGTTAGCAGGGTTTGTTGGGTTGATAGAGTCCGCAAGACGGAAGCTGGAGGAATGCACCGATGCGTCTTCTCCGAAGATCTTGCTAGAGTTTATCATCAAGAAACTTGGTTTCCGCGAATACCTCGGAGTCTCGTATCCCCTGGACGAAGAAAACCGATGGGCCAATGTGGAAGAACTCCTGGCTCAAGCCGGCGACCCAAGTACTGAAGCTTCACCAGACGAGGCTCTCGCTGACATTGACGGACTAGAGCAACAGCAGGGACACGCTGGCGAAGAGGCTTTGTCTCGGTTTTTGGCAAACGTAGCTCTGTCAACCGAGGTCACGACGGAGGAAAACCAGGCGGAAGAAAAAGTCACCATCTCGACCATCCACGCGGCCAAGGGACTGGAATGGCCCGTCGTGTTTGTCGCCGCCGTATACGAGGGAATCATTCCTCACTCACGCGCCGAGGACAGCGATGAGGAACGACGACTGCTGTACGTGGCTATGACGAGAGCGCAGGCGCTCCTCTACCTCAGCCTTCCACGCCGCGACTCGAAAAACGGTGAAGAGACGAAGTCGAGCTCGTTTCTGCCTCGCACGATAACCGAGACCAAGTTCCGCCAGGTTGGGCCTAAACTCCACGACCAAAACATCTTCAACATTGCCGAGATTCTCCGTCGGCCACGTCCGAGCCAGGAAGCCATGGTAGAGGGCCTCAAGGGGCTTCCCAGTGTGTATGACGATATGTGGAACCCGGAGGGAGACGACGACGGCCCGAACAAGGCTACCACCAGGCGGGATGCCTCGGAGTCAGGTCAGGAGAGTTGGGCGAAGCGTCGGAGATTGAACGGTGAAGGGAACAACACGCCTAGCGGAGGAGTCGGGTTTGTCAGCTCGTCTGCTTACACAATGAGCAACTCGTCGAATTTCTCTGTGTCGAACAGCACCATGTCCGTGGGCTTCTCGACTGCTCGACAACACATGGCCATGACGCCTGACACGGTTCCCAAAGAGACAGCGCCAAAAGAGGAAACGGTCTCCAAGGAAAAACGGCCCGGAACAGCAGGGTCTCAGGGGACGCTCTCGAGATACTTTGGCGTCACCGAACCCACGTCACAAGGCAAGGCGTCATTGCTCAGCAGCATCCCAAACAGACAACCGTCAGGGCCACAGTTTACGCAGAGCAAGCCTTCTCCTCCTGTCCAAGTGCCGGCCAGCCTCGGAGGTCACCGCATCCAGCCACGGCAATTCCGCCGCCCTGCGCCGGGGGCAGGGCCGACTCCCAGTACCAATTACACGTGGCTGTCAGAGGCGAGCAGCACGAGGACAGTCGAATCGACAAAAAAAGACGCAGCAGCACCGAAAACAACAGTTCCCAAAACAACAACAACGGCGGTCAGCGAGATTAAAAGGCCGGTCGACACCAACTGTGGAGTCCGTCCGGCTGCCACGTTCCATACAACCACCATGTCCACGTTGCAGAACCAGGGGTCACGGAAGACGCTGGGGATCCGGCGCAGTGTTCACGATGGTTGGGCGGCGAGGATGAACAGGGGTGATTAGCGATTATACTGTGTTTATTCTACGTTAGATGACATCGAAATGAATGACGACATTGCTGGTCTAAATATCCACATATGGCTATGAGGGCAGCTGATGCTTATTAAGCCCCGGCATTTGGTCTGAGACACCAGCCTTGCGTGGCTGCGTAAGTACCCTTGGTGAGGCGAAAGCAGCCACATCTACGGAAGCAAAACTACTGGACATTCGTATCCTGGAAGAGCCATCCAGACCAGATCAACAAAAGAGTTGTCTGCAAAGCAAAAATCGAGATCTACGTCGCTAGTTCCATGGAATGATCGTCTGCATCCACGCTAGCGGGCTGAGCCAATTGCTGTGATAATCAGCACCGATGGATAATAATAAATAACTCAGGGCCGATCATTCCAGAAATGAATGAATGAATGAATGATGTGTACGAGTAAAAAAAGTAACATAATATTAATCTCAGTGACAACAGAAATGGAATCAACAAAAAAGGCGATGCGAATTGCTGGCGATTCGCGCCAAGACAGTCACTACGTAGCTGGGCGGTGAGACTAACTATAGCAACCGCTGTTATAGGCCTCTACCACGATAGGTGCCTGGACGAGGCAGACGCAGGCGGCAGAGTACGTAGTCAGTCACTTGATTCATATTAATAATTATTGCTGTGGCAGATGCATTTGTCAGGCAGCAGATGACATAAATTATGCGAATATGGAAACGGAGTAATAACAGCAATAAAACGGAATAGTCGTGTCTGATTATTTCCACTTATTGGTAAATCACAACTTAATAACCCTGTTGGGGCCGCTAATAATTAAATCAGCGTGCAAAGAGTGCTACGGGGGCCGGCCCTGAAGCCCAGGGGCAAGCGGCCAGGGGCAAAGAGGCCCAGGCCCCGGCGGGCTGGTTGCCCCCAGCCTGTAGCATTCCGGCCAGGCGGTGAAGCCTCGCCGGACTAACCCACGGCAGTACATGCCTCTAACCAGTTACGATTCTGAGTTCACTAAGAATAATACGTAGCTGTGTCTCGCGAGTCGCGGTTAAGCAAAGTAGTGCCTTACAGCTGATTACTGTATTCGGCCGTGCTGCCTAGTGACGTTGGCCTAGTTTGGCGGATGGCGCCAGGCAGCATCGACGATAGCCTGGCGATGCTATCAGACCGTACGCATTCCTAGTTACATACAGAAGTACAAAAAGCCCGCCCCATCCTCTTCCCCCCCCCCGGATTTCAGAATCTTAAACATCGAAACAACTCTCTGTGAACTTCACTCCAAATCAATTTGTCTTGTTGCCTGGAAGCACTGCTATTGCACGCTATTCCAGGGATATCCCTTCTCTGGTCTCAAACACCGCCCCCCCCCCCGGAACAGACCACCATTATTCTTATATCAGCGGATTCTGCCTTGTCCTGCTATTTTACCTTTTCATCACCAATCTTCTGATCAGTCCGGCTGCGCCACTGACTGAGGCTGTTTCTTATTTATATTCTCAATCTTCCGTCAACCTTTGTTCCTCCAACCTCAACACCCACCACCCACCACACCTACACATCTACACAACACCGACACAATGCCTCACAAACTCGGCGATTATTCTTCCGACTCCAACACATCCAGCAGAGTCAGCAGCACCGACAGGATACATGTCGCCGACGTGCCCGGTACGTACTTTCTTGTCTCTTGCAGGGTGCAGCCAGACAGACAGCTAACAGGGGAATCTAGATCCCTCTCGCAGATCGAATGCCAAAGTGGTCGTGGTGCATAATGGCGGTGGGCCCAGCTACGACGAGAAGCGACCGGCAAGTTGGGACAAAAGCCGCTGGAAATAGTCGCGGGCCCAACCAGACAATCATCAATGTTCACGACTCGCAACCTCGCACTTGACAAGTTTACAACAATGGGGATCAAGAACCCGGCCAGTCGGTGTGCCCACTACTGTTACTACTGTGGGGGAGACGCTCTCCGCAAGACGACCGGCGCGAGTTGGCTTATTGACGAACCGCGCCGGCGGTGCTGACTGGCGGAGCTTGCGCTTCTTTTTGTCTCTGACTTCCGCGCGGAAACGCCCAAAGAAGAAAAGTCAAAACACCCCAAAGAGAAAAAAAAAAAAAAAAAAAAGTGAGGCGAACTGCTGCTGCGGAGTGCGATTGGCTGCTGTGAGGCGGCAGAGCGCGGGTGGTCATGTGCCTTGCCCCTTTTTGGACAGTGAGGCAAGCAGCCGGTTTGCCCCGACATTCTAGACCGCGCTCCGGCTTTTTCCTCTGAACAATAGAGTCCGCTGTCCAGAGGCTTGTTTGAATCGCCCTTGCATTAGTCGCCATACGGAGGACCGCTGTACCGACCGTGACTCTTCTCCCCTTATTGTCGTGATCATGTGATGTCGTGCTGTACACACTACACAGTACGAGTGGATGATTTGTCTTGTTTGTCCCGTTTGGCTGTTTGTCTCGCGTTCTCGCATTTCACTGGCATCTCACATTATTGGCCTTGCCAGCACATCTCCTTCTTGCTTCATCTGCATGCACCGCTGTTGTTGAGCTGGCTGCTGCACCATTTCGTTTATTGTTTTTTTTTTAATTTGCTGCTTTCTAGCGTCTTGGAGTCGGGCTACTCGCCTGGCGCGAGTCTTGTATATTTTATCATGGATATGGATGGGAGGCGTTTTTGGGATCATCCGCATGTACCATACGTGGTTGGGTTGTACAGTAATATTGATATCATATGATATGTTTGAACACATCAACAGTATTCATCAGTATTCATGAATGTGATGACCGAGTATTTACTCTACTATTATTAACATTTCAAGTCTCGTGACTCTTGTAAAAGTCCTGTCTCTGCTTATGTAACCAATGAAGATGGCTGGTGGCCCAAAAGGGAAGGCAGGCACACGAGGAAGGTGCGAATGGGACACCGCTCAGTCACGCGAGTGCGAGTGCCTTCTTCCCCTCCTTCCGCCCTCTTCTTTGTTCCCCTCGTCTCCTCTTCTCCTCCGTCCTCTTCTTCATCTTTTTCTCCATCCAAACTTGTCATCTCTTGGGATGCCATACCTGTTCTTTCGGTCTTTTGGTGCAGCTGTCAACACTGTCTCAACACTATCTATCCTTCTCTCAGAGAGCCCTCATCAGTGCGTATACACACCCAATCCTCCCTACAGTGGTTTCGGTACCAACTTACTCGACAGGAGAGACTCGACAAATGTCACACAACCCTTCGAGAAACAACAGATCCAGCGCTTGGGATGGGCTGTCCCTACACAGTGGCGTGGCCAGCCTGGGTCTGATATGGGTCGTGACATTTTTCGTCTTTTAAGTTGATTTATTGGTGATTTTATGTTTGTCAAGTGGCTAGTAGGTCATCCCCTCCCATTGCTTATGAGATCTTGTAGCTAACTGGATATAGTTTCGAACTTCATGGAGCCATCCTCACCACAGCCACCACCATCTGAGGGGGCCTTCACATTCGAATAACAAGACGGATATTGGCAACTCAGTAGCATTGCCTACTCCTCAGCGAATCAAGCTTTTCGAGTCAGGATAATCCCAACAGAACTCCATGACGTGCACCAGCGATGGACGTGCAGTTCTACCACGCTCTGGGGCATCAATGGTCGTTTGAACCAACAGGAGGCTCTCTTACTTGCTGAAGGATCTGGCGCTACACCAAAGAAAATTTTGTACGGGGATTCTCTTCCCCCCCAGGGAAGGCAAGGTCGCTAGAGTCTCCTACATCAGATATCATTTTGATCCAACGATTTCTTCTTGGATTTGTAATCGAAAAGAAAATGTGCATTGTTTTGGGCTGGTCCCCAAACATGGGGATACTCTTGACCAACTGGTAAACAATCTCTCTCACATGAATGATGACAGTGACTGATAAATATAGCTGTCCCTTACAACACCCGGAATTGCTAGAGTCGCCCGCTGGCTCGTTGGAGAATCTGGAAAGTGGCATTCCGCACCCAGTCAAAACTTCCTCCGCCTCCTCCGCCTTAGACTCCTCGAGAGTCAAGGCGGTGCTGAAAGTGATCTCGTATTCCATGAACACCTGGTCAGGAGAAAAGATCATTGTCTTTTCCAACTTTCTAAAATTCCCGGATTTCATCGCCAGAGTCTTGAAGGAATATTTGGGACTAAGCTGTCTGCGCTTTGACGGCACTATAGACAAAAACGAAAAACACAATGTGCAGGAAAGTTTCAAAGCTGATGAACGCAACATTCTTCTAATCACTAGTGGAGCCGGCAGTGTCCCCCTCCTATCGCTGGCTGTTTTGTAAGTGATATATATGGGAATACCAGTTGACATGACAGGGTAGAACGCTAATTTATGTTAGGTCTTCATGCACCGGATGTTTGTTTGGGTTTGTTTGATAGAATTGGCACAGCTGCGTTAACACAGGACGGATGGGTTTTATCATCAGTTCAGGATAGAATCGGAACCCACCATCATCCTCAAATCAACACCGAGGTACATGTAGAATAGAACCCATCGTAAACTATCATTGAGTATACCTCTCATAAAAAAAACTTCTGGGACACCGTAAGATGATCAAACACGAACCCCTCCGCATTATACTGTGCCCTGATCACTAGTACCATTAATAATTTTAAGAATAGTAGTTAAATCCAGTCAGAGATATATATGTCTCACCACGAAATCTATAACCAAAACTGCCGTCGCCGCATGGAGTGATGGAGGCGTGCTTACAAATCCCGATACCACCACCACGAACCGCTCGGCGAGGCTATCGTATTTCGCACAACTTTTGCCCTATATACACGAACCCTCCCACCACTACTACCACCTAACTCCTTTCCCAGGCATGCAACAAGGGCAATCGTCCCTCTCTATATCCCGCCGACCACGTAAAAATGTTACTCGCGCCTGCGAGCAATGTCGGCGGCGGCGAACCAAGGTAAGCAAAGGCCAGGAAGTTTTACATAAGTGGGCCTCATACAATGAGTATTTGTAGAGGCGTATGCCTGGATCAATTTGTCTCACAACATCATTGCAGTGTAATGGAGCACGTCCCAAATGCTCTCGGTGTCTTGACTATGCTACCGACTGCAACTACAGCACCGAAGAAGATGGTCGCAAGCCGGCTTCCAAATTCTACGTCGAAGCCCTGCGAGGCCGAATAAATTTACTAGAAGGAATACTGCAACTGCATTCCATTGATATAAAAGCAGAAATTGCCACCCTAAACGAACAATCAGGGCTGCATGACGTTGAATCTGGCCATGTCCTCACCGAAGGGCTCAGCTCTGCTACCAAAATGCAAGAGTTGCAAATGGCTTTTGAAGGGACTCTTTCCTTGGAAGATCCGTTGAATTTTGAAGAGGATGGAGTGGACCGCTACTTCGGTCCTACAAGCAGTCGGCTAGAATTTCGAAGAACCGGTAAGTCGACAATCGCTGCCATGTCTCCTTAGACCACGCTCATCATTCCATACAGATCATAATATGTCGCCAGATCGCTTGGTTGAGAGTAATTACTATGATGATCCTGCTACAATATCATCCTCAGCAACGCCTAGTGATTCTCGTGCAGAGCTCTACGCTCGTATCAGGGCAGTAGATACTGAGCATGACATCTCCGAGGAACTCAAACTGCATCTCATTGATTTATTCTTCGCCTGGCAAAATCCTTGGCTTCAGGTTATTGATGAGGCATTGTTTAGGGAAAGTCGGAATTCGAATGGTCGTTACTGCAGCCCTTTGCTTGAATGGTGTATTTTGGCTTTTGGGTCACGATTCACAGACAATCATGAGGTCCGGTCAGACCCTGACGATCCTTCCACTGCTGGTAAAGTTTTCTATGAAAAGGCCGAATTAATTTTACAGTTTGATTTGAAATTCCCCACTATCACCACCGTTCAATCACTTGCATTGTTGAGCTCCCTCCATGTGGTATGTCTCGCTACCAATGCAAACTGATAAGCCGAGGCAGGCTAACAAGTTAAGGCATTTGGCTCCGATTCCGCCTGCTGGCTCAGTCAAGGGATGGCCTATCGCATGGCAATTGACATGGGCCTAAATCTCGACGCGGCATGCTTAGCTGGATCGAATAATATGCCACCACAGGAATTAGACCTGCGACGAAATATTTACTGGGCCTTATATTGTGACGATAAACTGGGTGCTGCATATACAGGGCGTGTCTGTGCTCTTCCGGTGTGTTGTGCTCTCCAAGATCCGATCTAAAATCTTCATGCTCTTATCTGGGTGTCCTTGTAAAGGATTACAACGCTTTAGTCGATCTACCACCCGTGCCTCCATGCTCTCTTGAAAATAGCATTGGAGAAAATAACCATGACCCATGGGCAGTTTTAAATGACCAATGTTTACGCACCCGGCATTCGGCTTTAGTACATCGCGGACTGATAAGTCTTTCCCAAATCTTTGAAAAAATCCTCCTTTCTTTGTAAGTTTTTAATGATGCACCCTTATAGCAAATTTAATTCACAATAGCCAACCGAGTCATCTATAAGATATGCCCCAAAGCCTCAATGCCGTGGGCGTCAGCTTTCTGCGTTCTTTGAATCATGTTCCCTGGAGCTGAGGACCTGGCTCTACGACCTGCCGGCCGAGATCCGCTGTGATCGAGCGAGCTCCAATGCCACAATTCCGCACGCATACACCCTTCTCATGGTTTACCACAACGCATGGATTCTATTAGCCATGCCCTTCTTACAAAAGAGCTGTCTGTTCACCCACCATGAGAATAGTAGTAGCGGGAGTTCCCACCACCACCATCAACAGACCCGCCAGCCGAACATCGTGGCCCAAGCCACCGTCAAACTGGGAAAGTCAGCGCGGCATATCTGTTCGATTGCTCGGAGATACCGCCAGGTTTACGGGAGCTTCAGGCTAAGTCCCATAACGGCAACCTATTGCACTCTCACGGCAGCGGTTGCGCTACTCCGCATCTCCTCCCCAGACGGCGGAAGGAATGGTGATGATGCTGCTGCTAATTCCCAGCTGCAGGACGACCTCGCAGTATGTCTGGAAGTTCTGGATGAGCTTTCCGTCTCTTGGAGGGCGGCGTTCAAACTCCGCAGATACCTTGTTCAACTGATTGTGCACCGTCGTTCGAACAACAACCAAGTCCGAGAGAGAAGTGACGAGATGACGCACTACCCAGGTGATGATGTCGTCGCCATTGAGGTAGAAAATACGACAGGGATTGTGCAGCCACATAACTTGGAAGCGAATCTGGACGATCTGCCGCTACTTCCTGGGCAGCTTCTACCTCCCTTTTCATTCGATATGAACAATCCCGACTTGCTTCCCAATATCGACTGGGATAATTTGGACTTGGACGATCTTCTGGGGAATATATCGCAGTAATGACTGGTAATGCATATTAAATTTTTGGCTATGAAACGTTGCGTCATGTATAAAGCAACCTGAAGCGTGGGACTCCCCAGGCTACTTTATCACGGCTTCTCAGCAAATCTACTTCTAGCTCTAAGTGACGCGCCAAATACATATAGAGAAAACATGCCTACTGTACAGAGAACACACAACCCTCCAATTAAAGATGTGCCACCAGCGACCCCCAAATGACTATACAGCTTGTCCGCAACCACGACGGCACCGCAGGCCACGCTCGCCTTGGCGAACCCGTTGCCACCAAACAGAGATGCCGCATACCGCGGATACGCAAGTGCCAGATAGACATATATTGACTGGAAGATTATCGCGTTTCCGCCAGACACCAACATAGCGCCGATCGTGGGTACGATCCAGTGGATGCTTGCGGTGCGGCCCGTCCACGCGAACAGGAATAGGCCCGCGGGGATGACAATGGAAGCGCCCAGCGCGGGCACCAGCCGGTATTCTGGTTCTATTTTTGTCGGATAATGGCCGGTCGTCGTCGCGCGCATAGGCTTGTGTACCTTCCAGTGGATGAAGGCGAAGTAAGGGATCGCGGCGAGTAAGGTGCCGACTGGCACGCAGATGTAGACCAGGCCCATTTGGCTCACTGTCAAGCCATGTTGGTCCATGTAAACAAGCGGGAAGACCTCAAAGAAGAGGTAGTAGGCTGAATAGACGAGGCAACAGTACAGCGTCGTGAAAAGAATCGATGGGTCCAGTGCATTGATCTTCCACGGCATCACGAGCGCTGAGTAGAGGAGCGCAGAGGCCGATGTGGTTTTCCCTCCTTCTTCTCCTTCCTGCATTCGTTCCACCTCGTACTGTGAGAGGAGGGTGTGATCGTTGGTGATGTGACGGAGTCGGCGAGATCGTGCGTATAGGATTCGGGGAGCAGAGGTTTCGGGGAGTAGGAACTACACAGCATTTGATTAGTTTTTCAATGATGAGCCCTTCTAAAATTTACCGGTTCATTCATATACATACCACCAAGATTAGAGTGGGAGCAGCCAGTATCACAATTTCCCAGAGCGGGAATCGCCATCCCTTCGGTTCGACAGCGAAGCCAGAGATGATGGGCCCAATCGCGGGACCTACAAAGGCGAACATGGCCCACGAGTACATACCGTAGGGCAGCTCGTAAACGGTGGTGATATCAGCCAAGGAGGCACCTCCGGTGTTCAGAATCGCCGACGTCAGCAGTCCTTGTAGGAGCCGCATAATCATGATTCCCGCGATGGTGTTGACGAAAGGTGCCCCGATAGAGATGATAGTAAATAAGGTGATACTGAAGACATACGGAGGGTTGCGGCCGACTGCTGGGATCTCAGACAGGGGGGAGAGCAACAGACCCCCTGACCCATAGCCGAACACGAATAAACCCAGTGCGAGAGACGAGACAGTCTTTGAAATGCCAAAGATGCCGGGCAGGAGCATTTGCGACGGGGTGAAAACCGAAACGGAGGCCTGCGAAATGGCTGTATAGAAGGAGATGACGATGTATACTATAGCTTTCTTCCAAGGGTTCCAGTTCTTGGGATTTTCGGGGTCATCGGCGCTGTACCATGTTACAGGAGGAGAGGAGCAAGATGATGCGTTTCCTGCAGACTCCAGGCCTGTGGATGAAACCTGGCCATTCTCGGTCGGGTCATTAATATCATACTTTCCGTCAACATCGATGTCACGCGTGGGAATCGAGAATCCATCTTCCTCCTCTGGAAAGCGAAGCAGCTTTTTCCCACCCAGCAAACGAATAATGTGCCCCAGGGGCACATCTCGCAAGTAGGTGAGCATGAATTTGAGGTTACTAGTCGATGTGAAAGGATAGGAAAGGGGTGGTAGTGGATAACCAATGGAAGTTGTATATTAGTTGGAAAACATTGCAATATAGATCAATTGATGCCAGAGCTTGCCAAGTTTGGGTACCTGAGTTACTCACCGTCACCCTGATTTTCTGACCATGATTGGTAATCTGGCTAGATAGGAGTAGGTCATTAGTAATTCGACATTTTCCTAGGAATTTATTTTCCACTTCCAGTGCAGTGGCCCGAAAACAAACAGACGGAGGTGCAAGTATCCAGGTGGCCACATGTGATACATAATGGAAATGAATACTGGTAGGTACTTTGAAGTTAATTATTGCCACCAGTTGAAAGGAAATGCACCCTATATTATCCTAATATTATCTGGCATCTTCTCTCCGAGTTCACTGGCGGGTTTTTGACTTGCAACCTGTAAACCGTAGAATGGCTGAATATTCTGACAAATTCTTTACAAGTGGGCCACCTGCCGGAAGATGAATTCCCTGTATCTCAATTCCGTTGCATTGAACAATCCACTCAACTGGTTGCACCATACGTGTCATGTATGCGCATTTAATCAAAATGGCGGAGGAATTTTATTGAAAATAGATCGTCAAAAAGCCTATGCGTATCGACGTTATACCAGTTCAATGCAATGTTGTAAATTATGCCGAGAACGGTCAACACCAACAACATGAAATAGAGAGCAAATATGATTCAGGCTAAACCTAGAAATTCATACTACTGAACTATCATAAAAATACATAGAATCAATTGGTCTTTGATTTCACCTTTTGAAGTGTTTCCCACTCCGCCTTCAAAATCCTAGGAAGTTCATCATCTAGGGTTGGACTTAAGGGCTTCCAAGCCAGCAATTTCCGAGCTCGCATGGCACGACAACGAACATTCAATCCCCAGCTAGTAGACTCGAAACCTGCTATATCTTTTGCCTCTTCAAATTTAAGCTGTTCCATCTCGAAACGAGGCAGGTATCCCTCAGTAACTCCTATATTAGCCAGCGATCGTGCCAAATCACCCCAACAATGCTCGCCGCTCTCTGCCAGAAAGTATGCATCGGCCCCCCACATCCCCTCTGCTTTGTCCATGGCGGCCTGGAAAAACTGCAGAAACAAATCACTCAGATCGTGGATGTGAACATGGCATCCGTACGACTTGCCGGCGCCGATGTACGGGGCTTTCCCACGCATCAGGGTGGTTCGTGCCAGCTCGTACACTTGTCTGCTGCGTTGGGAGCAAGGACCGCGACCGACACCTTTTTGCATCAAGGTAGCAAATTAGCATCTCAAAATTGTAGGACTGGTTCGGGTTGCGTACCATACACTGTGGTTGGGGAGATAATCGCGGCCCGTAGAACATCGGGATGAGCCTTTGCGGCGTCTAGGACAATCCTATCCACATCTCTATGGAATGCATGGTTTGGTATGTTCAGAATACGCTCAATCCCATCCCAATCGTCGAATATATCGTCTCGTGTCGTTCCGTATGTCTGTGCATCGGTGTCTAAATAGCTGAAAATCCCGGCGCCGCTGGTATGGATCCAATAGGCCGGTCTCTGGGGAGTGTGGCCTTGAAGAATTCCCGTGACGATTGCAGTAGCTGCAGTAGTATTGTCCGCAGAGTCAGCAGTATCTTGTATTTTTAGTCAGCTATTGTGCCAATGGGTTTGATGGGAGGCGAGCAGGCTAGCTCACGGATTATAATATCGGCATTGGCACTCTCATTTTGAAGGAGTGTTGTGTCAGAGAGGCTACCTTGGATCGGTTGTACCGAGGGATAACGATCCTGGATTCGCTTCGCATTGTCTTCGGTACGGACAAGGACTCTGGCAACCATTTCAGGGTACTGGGTTTGAAGCTGTGCTAAAACATCTCCGCCAATATAGCCTGTGGCACCTGTGCTAGATGCGGGGTTAGAATCGAGAGGGGAAGCTGTCACAGCAAGTTCTGAATCAACGTACATGAATACTCTTGCCATTCTTAAGTTTTGGAAATGTATGTCAACTGTCGCAAATAATAGGATATGTAGTTCGCCGCAGAGAGTGAAAGGAGCAAGACCGCAATCCAATGCTTTATTTGGAATCCTTAAGGATTACAAATCAAGTTAAACTGCGGGGATGAAATATAAATTCCGCTCGGTTTTACAAATCTCTCAAAATTGCTCGCTGAGGTAATCCATATGAACCCCATTGCTATCTATCCCTTCATAAGGCTCAAATAAATGTATACCGTGAACTTCATACAACAAAACTTGGAGCAAACAGGAATTTTTCTGCCTAATATTAGCTATTGCTCATGCATACATGCCTTATTTGACTATATCTAAAACTAATAAGGTCAAATGTACATGTAGATTATAAAGAGCACACTAGCAACCGTCGCCATCAATACAGGCTAGACGCCTCTCAATTCCATGATTTTCCTCTGTATTCATGGTTGAGGATCGTAAGCTTCCACCTCAATCTCTACCCGCATGTCGTCTTCACCCAGACGCTGGACACCAACACAGGTGAACAAAGGCTGGTGGTTGGGCATCCACTTCTTGAAGTTCCGCACCATGGCCTCGTTGGCCTCATTGTTGAGGGGCACATGGTAGGATCGGATCTTGTACACCTGGGACCAGCCCTTGCCTCCCGCAGTCTTCAGTGCCAGATCGACATTCACAAACGCTTGATCAATCTGTGCGTTGATTTCGCGAGGGATCGACGTGACGCTCTTATCCGCGTACCAGCCACCTATTGGTCGTGAGATTCTTGGTTAGAAACGCCACTAGAATCTGTGGATTCCATGCTCTATATCCTGACCTTGACCGGAACATTCAATTCGATCACCAATGCGGACTGCCTGACTATATCTGAAGTCCCTTTGGTTGGCCTCTCCCACGCCGGGGTAGTTGTAGTAGGTAAGGTCTGACATTGTGTTAACGAAAAAGGGTAAAATCGAAGAGACTTTATGAATTGAGAATGTGGGCAGACGAGGAGAGATTGTTCTTTATGTCCTTCAATCTAAGATGTTGCAGAAACCCATCAATCTTATTATGACGGAAGTTAAGTTCCTCGGAACAGCGAGGGGACCCACCGCGGTTGCCACCCACGGATATATCCATGATCTTTGAGATTCCATCGCCGATCACCAAAATTCTAGTTGAAGCTTGCGGTGGAGCATGCGGATGGAATCCCAAAGTTCCCTTACGTATGGTGCTCGGAAGCGGGAAGACAACTAGAAAGAGGTCAAAGATGAAAATTGTACTCCGTCAGCCAAAAGAGACCTGGCAGCCCTGAAAAAGGATTTTATTGTGGTTTAAATGCCTGTCTTGCAAATTTCTTGTAGATGATAATTGTTTCATCAACCGGCAGTCTGAAGATTAGGAACCTTCCGTTGGAATTCATGCTGGGAGCGTTTCTATATCACCATAATTCTGGTACTAAATCAAGCAATCAATGATGGATATCTATTTTGTCTGATAGCCATCTTCCTTGTCATCCGGGTTGAAACCACGGTATTTGATACAGCACCGGCATTGTGCTGTGCAATGGGACGAGAATTTCCACCTATTCTGTGCCACATCCCAACAGTCCGACGCTTTCTCGTAGTTACTACCGCGGTATCTCCAACAACAGCCGCAGCCACGCGCGCAGCATCCACCTTTAAGAAGGCAATCATAATAGGCTTCCCTGAGAAGTGCGTGTGGAATAAAGGCATCTGTGCAGAAGTGCGCAGTCGCCCACGGGCCCCGGTGTTTAATTTCACGTACGAGCTTGGCGCAAGTTTGCTTGTATTCCCAGAGATTCCTTCCCATTTTATCAAGGTCATTTTGCAAGGCATCCTTCCTTTTACACAAAGCCTTTTCATCATCAAATAAGGTGTCCTCCTTTTTGTCAAGTTGTTCCAATTCATCCAACAGATACAGCTCACGTTGGAGAATTCGATCTCTGTTATTGCACGCTTCGAGCCAGTCTCTTATCCATTTCTCGTCTTCTTCCTTTGTTTTGCTGGAGAAGAAAGGCTTTGCGAGGCAAGAGAAACACCATGCGATGAAATAGAGAGTTAGATTATAAAAACCCCAAGCCGTGTAGAGAAAGAAATAACCAAACATTTTGAAAGTATTCTGTTCTTTTGTTTTTTCAAGGAGAGCATTTATTTTTCCTTTTATTTTTATTTTTTGAAATAAAAAATTACCTAAACATTTGTTATCTGTAGAGGGTCGACGCATCACCATTGCAATTTGCATGAGATGACGGCAGAATTACTACAAGACTCAAATATCAGCATCTGCCTATTTGCCTGTGTCAACTGGTATACAAAATAAAACAGAAAACTTTTTTTGACGGGTTTGTTACTTGGTCCATTCCGAGAACCATTACCATAATTTAGAAATGCATTTGAGATACAACTCACACACTTCTCTCGCAGGATGATACCTGAATAAAGCAGAATAGGTTCTATTGACACCCGGACGAAATAAATTGTTATAAAAATAATGGATAATACAATGAATCTCCATGCAATGGAGACGCACAAAAAGATAAAAATAGGACCTTGGTGGTACTTTAACTGAACAGACTCCAAGTGCTGAGTTGATGCAGGACCTTTCCTCACTAGGTCTAGGCATCGCATTCATGCATGTTGGTTCCATAAGAAGTTCTAATTAGAGTGGAGGCTGAAAACAATTTAGTTGTCCAGAATTGGGAAGTCCATTCGGAATCGACGCTAAATCGGGCTGCGAGCACGCTTATTGGTGGACATCCTACTATAGCCCTCACATAATCACATCCAGCTGTAATCAAATCAAGCTACATCAACTGTTAATGTAACGTGTTTTGGTTATATAAGTTGTGGATAGTGTGTGCACTTTTAAAAATTTCCATTCTTCCAATCTTCTAGAGTCGACATTAAAGAGGATGGAAATGCGTCATCTCCTTAGAACAGCAGAGCAAGTCCCTACTATTGGCAGCGACAATCCTCCAACAAATCCACATTTCAAGGCAAATTCAATGGTAGCAATGCATAGTGATAACAATGGTGACTACACAAGAGTTACACCCCAAGCGACCGCAAGAAAGCACATTCAAAAACATGTCACTACATCCTTTTTAGGGTATTGGGGGCATAGCTTGATTGCATGTGCTATAATGATCGGTGCCCTTGTGTCCGTGATCACCATCCTTGCGTTGTATCAACACCACCCATTGTGTTGTAACCCGTTGCATTGGTTTCGAGGACGTTGATACTTGATTTGTAGGTCTAGCACAAGCAAAATGGCTCTTTTTCCGAAAGCCTCATCCGCTTTCCGATTACATTTTGTACGACAAGGCCAGTCGAGGAGGGATAATCGACGCTTTGCGGTTGCAATGGGTACTGGGTGTAAAGTATAAAATATCCTACCCTGGCTGTTTCTGGCTGGTTTGCTTACTTTTGATGGACTGGCAGACAGTTCATAGCCTCAATAGGACTACTTGTTATCCTTGTCGCTATTGCCATCGACCCGTTTACGCAGTAAGTTATTCAATTCTATGAATGGACTGACCCATTGGATGTGGCAGGCAATGCAACTTTACCTCGGACATCGGTGTATCACGACGGCGGGGTGCATATTGGCGCAGGAGAGTCCAATATTGCTCCGGACATGCTTGCATCCGTCCAGGCTAGTTTCTGGACGCCTGGCTCGGATTCCTTCTCTGTCTCGACAGGCAATTGTCGTACTGGGAACTGCACGTTCACCAAACCCTACAGCACAGTGGCCATATACAGTAGCTGCAGCGGTAGAACCGATACCATCAGCGGGTTTTATGATGGCGTCGGAACCTATAACTATACTCTGCCATCCGGATCGGTTTTGTCGGTGAGCGATAGCGGGTACAAGGAGTGGATGGTGGCTGGTTACAGAAATCCGATTAATACCGCCTTCAACAATTCTCTAATGGTTCGTGAATTTACCTGGACTAATCAATCTTCCAGTGAGATATATTGTCAAAAGCCTCCATGTCCGACTAGTGCATGTAAAGGTGCATCTTGTCAAGTCTCGGCTGCTCTACGCCACATGTACCCATGTATCAACAACTACACCGCAGAGGTGGCGAATGGCGCCCTGAAGGAAAAGTCCATCTCTTCAGTTCCGATGCCATACGAAGAAATAGTAAATCCATGCTACACCAGCCTTCAAAAAGACTGCTTGAAGCCTAAAGACTGGGATATCCTCGCTAGCCAAGGCATCTATCCCAACCATACTTCTTCTTCTACGCTAGGTTATATCCAGTATTGCAACACGACAAACAACTGCACTCAAATCTCCAGTGAATGTGTATTTGACTTTTCATTCCAGAGCTGGTCTACATACACCTATTTCTTTGGCCAATCAAAATTGACCGGTTCTGGCCAGTTCCTGGAGGGCGCTGTTATCGGCGACAGCCCTCTTGCAGCAACTGGGCCGCTGGGATTATACTTTTTGTACGAAGCTGGTAACATGACTGTCGCTAGTCTTACAGCCACTTTCAAAAGTATGGCGCAGACGATGATAACTCAGATCCGTGGCTCTGCAACTGGAACGGCTTACGGTAAACCGGCAAAAGGAGAAATTATGTACACGCAGACTCTGATACGAGTGGAATGGGGGTAAGCTCTCCTTTTTTTATTGTTATTATTATGCTTCCATACTGACACCTCTGGTCTTTTCTTAGATGGCTGGCTCTTCTGTTCATTTTTATGTTTCTATCCCTCCTTTTTGTGGCCACGATTATGATCCAGATAACTATAAATGGTAGAAGACCATTTGGAGAGGCATTTCTACGGCTCGTGTTGTTCAACGGTGTGGGGGGTGAGAGGGAAGAGAGCTCGCAGAGTCTGGTGCCAGGCTCGTCTAGAGACATAATGAGAGAAGAAGATGGAAGATAATACACACTGAAGGATGTGTTGATACAGTTGAGGAAAGATGAGGATGGAAACGTGAGACTAGGGCAGCTATAGCATGACGAAGGTAATCTATATCGGGTTTATCAAAGGAGCCTTACTTCAAGAGTAAATGTGATCGACCTCTAAGTATTTGAAAACACAGTATTACAACTTGAAAGCCACATAAAACACCAAGGGATATTATAATTTGCTCTGCGCGCTGGTATAGACTGCACGCAACTTAGGGTTAGGGGTAGGGTTAGGGTTAGTAATACCCCCCAAAACAAGAAAGATTTGCTATTAATTAACTCGACTACATATAAACATTGGATTGTGCGTTTTGTAACTCGAATAGTGAACCGAGCTTATGGCCTTTATTTTGCTTTGTATTCTGTTCCAGGCAGCTTGATTGCCAACTGCACAGGCAACTAAATTCGATGTTCAAATGTTGCTGACGTGATGACCGACCAGGCAGCGACATGAACTTCCAAAAGTTATAAGTATTTCGATTCTGTCTTTTGAATTATAATATAATCCAGAGAAGAAAAAAAACAATTCAATGTTGTTTCTAGATTGATGGCTATGGCAGAAACCCAATTTGTTGAGCGGCTGACGTCGCTTGACTTGCTCATGCCTAGGGGGTATGTCGGAGCCCTCCTAGTATTCCCGACGACACAACCATCCCAGGCTCTCTTAAATAAGCTTCAAAACAGTCTGAGTCTTGTGTGTGAACGATTTCCATGGCTTATGGGTCAAGTGTTTTCAACATCTGCAACTGAAGGGCAGCGATCCACGCTCGAGATCCGCTGGACCGCAACGGACACAGCGCCGCAGATTACGGACAAGGGCTCCATTTCGCACGCATACGAAGAATTATCCAGGGCTAAAATGCCTCTAGAGAGTATCCCTGCAGATTTATGGATCTGTCCCGGCGCAATTCAGATCGGGCCTGGGTCTGGAGCGCCCGTGTTTGCTGCCAGCCTCTTCAGTTTCGCTGATGGCAAGGCGGTTGGGTTGTGCATGCAGATACACCACAACGCTGTGGATGGTTTTGGTTTCAACGAGATTCTTAGTCTATGGGCCCGATGCATGAATAAGTCCGGGTCCCACATGTCGAGCTTCAGTCCATCGTTAGACAGAAACGGTCGCATTGCGAAAGCACTTGATCAGGACTCTGCTACATGTCCGCCCCTCGATGAGCTCTTTGAAAGACATCCAGAGTATTCTAGAAGTCCTCCGGTCCTACCAACCAAGGTTTTTGACTGTACGTCCGAGATTTTGACCATCACGATGGAAAAGATTGACGCGTTCAAAGAAGACCTGAAACCTTACTTGGCGACCACCCCGTCAACCAACACTGTAGCTTGTGTACTTTTATGGTCTGCCATCACTCGGTCCCGTATGCGCCGTAATCCAGACCTTGGAAATAAAACCAGCCGACTGCCTATGGCGGTCAATGGCCGGAAACGTCTGGACCCCGATTTTGCAGACTGTCAAAACCCTTACCTTGGGAACGTGGTCCTCTTCTCGCTGGCTGAGATGGCAGCTCGCGATGTGAGCAATTGCGGTCAGGGTGGTTCTTCTTCTGCGGAGTTACTTGCTGAGGCTTGCCGAATCGTTGCGCAAGCCCAGTCGCGAGAGCGCATCGACGCCCGCCATATTCGCGAAGTTTGCGGTATTATCGAGGGACTCGAAGACCACCGAAGCCTCTTCCCCGGATGGGAGTTATTTGGGTCTCGGGATTTGTTCATCACGAGTTGGGCGGACCTCAACATGTATGAGCTTGACTTTGGCGATGACTTTGGAAAACCACAGTTTGTGAGAACTCCGTACGCGCAGGCTGATGGAAATGTGATCATCCTGCCGAGGAAGAGAAGTGTAATCGGAGAGAGGCTTGAGGTGGTGGTCATGCTGCAGAAAGACGACTTGGAGGTGCTAAAAGAGGACAGCTTGTGGGAGCATTGAACATTTGTTCCACGTCAACTGGTATATCAATTGATTAATTGGTGTACATGGTAACATTTGTAAATCAACATTGAAGCACATATCAAGATACATAAGAGCAGAATGGCATAAAACCGCCAATCCAGATGTCCTCGTAAATGGTACAGCCTCTATGGTAAATGTGTCAATTGATGATAGAAGAATACTTACCCGAGCAGACGGGAAGCCCTAATCACACCTTCCACACCCTATGTTCTTACATGAGACGAGTCAACGACGCAAAGTGAAATGACAATCTTGCAGGATATAAGCCATTATATTGATCCATCTAGCACATACGACCATAGGGTGTGGAAAACAGGGCTTCCCGTCCGCTCAGCCGTACTTAAGCCACACGCCGGCTGGTTAGTAGTTGGGTGGGTGACCACCAGCGAATCCCAGCTGTTGTATGTGTTTTTATTTTGTTATTTTTTATATTCCTCATGGTCGCAGCCACTGCAGCATTGAGAGCTAGATTTAAGCCGCGTCCTCCGAGGCTCATGTTGACAATACCCTTCTTCCCGCGGACCTTGGCATCAGAAGAAACCCATTCCAGTGCTTTAACAATATTATCGCTTCGGGCCTTTTGTGAGGTATCGGAGAATACTTTGATAGAAATTATCTCTGCCTTCTTAGCCACGCCATACTTCTTGCCACCAACGGTGCCAGCGACATGAGTACCATGCCCCATAACGTCTCCATCACTCGCCGGGGGAGCTGGAAGTGACGAACTTTGGCCCCCGAGAGGCTCGGTCTTCAAAATCAACATGGTCTTTATTGATGCCACTATCGATAATATAGGCAACAGTATTCTGACCTACAGCTTCGTCGTTGTAAACATAACGGTACGGCTCGTTTGGCTCGACCTTTCTAGGCTGAGAAATGCGCTCCAGTCCCCAAATGCTGGGGTTTTGCATTATCCTCTGGCAAGGTTTGAGGAGACGGATAGGCTCAATAGACAAAACCTGCAAAGCGCAGTTAGTGCTAATAATGTGTAGTCACAGTGTAACGAAATACAAACCGAGTCCATCTTTTCGATTTTCTCCTTTGCGTTCAGGTCGAATTCGCCTGGAAAGCCGCGGCACTCGGGCAGGTTAAAATCTTGCCTAACCCCAACGGAGAATTAATATCTTGATACTTTTTGAACTTTATAACTATTTAGTTACTATATAATTTATATGGAAAGCTAATGAGATTTGATTTTTTGACTTGATGGACCCATAAAATAAATAAAACGCGTTAACGCGTCTTCTGTTTAAAATATATATCAATACTACATGTACCCTGTTATATACATATATATATAACCAAGCTTCCCACCTACATTAACTCAGGCCTCGCTGTAAGCTTTTTTAGTAAGTTAAATCTTTCTTATAAGGCCTTACTAACTAGCTTGCAGGCTTCGCTGCAGCTTCTTGAGCACGTCAAATCTGCTTTATGAGGCCTTACTAACTGGTCTGTAGGCTTCTCAGGCTTCTCAATTTGCTAAATTGGTGTAGGCCTCGCTGCGGGTTTTTAATTTGTAATTAGAATACCAATAATATAAGCGATTTCTATTTGAATTGTAATTTACTTCTGTATGTAACGTATCGAGATTGTGCAACTGGGAAGTGGTTTGCAACTGGTAGCGGGTTGTAACTTGTAAGCGTTTTGTAACTGTTCATATTTTGCAACGTTACTATATTCCTGATACGTGGTAGGATGTCGCCACGCTAATAAAATTATATACGTATCGATATTTGAAACGGTTATGTATGTGTATCCTAATGCGACACGTTTCAACTCAAGAAACGTTGTAGCAACGTAACTGAATGGTATCCCGCAACCCCCAAAAACCGGTATTGTTGGCCATCTTAATCATACTAGTCATTCTTCTCGAAGAGCTATTTTTCCGGTTTCCTCGCTAACCTAGTAGACACTCAGTTATCTATTCTGACATCAATTAATACAGCAATTTTGGCACTGATTTCATTTCACCTAGGGAAGGTGATGTCGTTGAGGGTTATGAGCAATGGTAAGAATTTTGGCCCGAATTGAATAGCGATTCCTCATAAAAGAAAATCGCCAATAGCGGGACTAATTTACCTTAAATTCATTGATCAATATACTTAGAAACTTGAAACCGTAAAAGCTAGACGCATAAGTTTCCTAAGTATATGATTAAACCAATCGAATTAGTGTGGGGTTATAGCTTCGCAAATTATAATGGAATGGAAGAAATAGTGGCTAGAATATTTGTATTTGCTGTGTGACACTCTAGGAAGGAAGATACGAGTAAAAACAGAAAGAACCACAGCATCTTTAGGTATAAAAAGGAAGGGAGATGGCGCAGGTATCGGGAAGTCCAATTGCAGGTCGAAAAGAACTTTTTGTGTGGGCACGAGATTGAGAGATAACCTGGTCCTAACAGGATCTTAATTTTATCCTGCCATCTATTATTGATCTATGAACGAATATCCAGTCAAATGAAAGGTGTAGGTCGCTTCTCTGAACCGGGCTTCTAGTAAAATCGCGGTACCATCATACAAGTAGTTTACCGCGATAACATTCCAAGCGATCAACAAACTTGAAAAAAGTCCCTCAATATCGGGGTTTAAATTCTCTAGACTTGTTCCACAAACATGAAAGGATCGATCTAAATGAAGTTTTCAATCCAATGCGGTGACAGTACGAGGTGCTTTCATAACCGTTAACGGCCCATCAAGAAGCCGGGACCGGGATTTCCCAAACAGGAATCTGAATATTCACTAGGCTTTCAAAGTATTTATATGTCCGATTGATGCCAAATTCTTCAACATTGAGAAACAAACACAGAAACTGCGTTAAAAAAGTGGCCTTAGAACACCCCAGCCGACTCCTAGTTTCAAGAGTCTGACAAGTTATCGCCATGCATATCGTCACAGTTTCCGAAACTCCCACAACACAGTCCAACCATATTTTACGCAAGGGAGGCACAGTCCGCCAGGTGTTACTCTCCGCGAGTGAAGCGGATGGGCTGAACTTTCGCTTTATCCGTAGCCAATATCAGAGCGGAGACGCAGCCTTTGAGTCACCAAGGCACCATCACGCATTCCAACAAATCCGCTTCACCGAATCTGGAACAGTCAACTACGCACCTGGCCGCTACATCCCTGAAGGTGACATTGCGTATTTCCCGCGTGGCGCTTTTTATGGTCCGCAGCGCAAGGATCAAGGAATTGGCCTCTTGCTCCAATTCGGATTCCATGGAGAACACCAGTCGGGACCAGAATGGGCGCAACACCGTGAGGCTGCCCTGAAGCATCTCAATTCCAAGGGTCGCCTTGAAGGTGGAGTCTACTACGAGAAGGATGCGGTCACTGGCCAGGAGATGGCACGCGACGCCGCCCAGGCGGTTTATGAGGAGCAGTATTTGGCACAGACAGGCAAAGCGTTCATCATCCCGCAAGAAGGGTATGATGAGCCGATTCTACTACACCCCAAGGCCTTCCAGTATTACGCAGTCTCCGAAGGCGTCAGAATGAAGCAGCTTGGGCACTTTTTTGACCACGCTGGCCCGAATGCTGACATACGGGTTTTCATGGTTGAATTAGCCGACGGTGCCTCGTATACATTCAAAGAAGACCGCGCACAGGTTGCCTGGACACTCGATGCTGGTCTAAGGGTTGAAGAGAAGACGCATGCGAGGCTCACCTGCCTCTACAGCCCGCGTGGTGAAGCCCTTGTAGTCCATGCCGACACTCCAACGGCGGATCGTGAACTCGTTGAGCTGTATGTGTTGGAATTACCTCGACTCAACTAGGACGATGGATATCATTTATTGTCTGAGTTAATTTTACATTTTACTTGAGCAGATATGGTCATAGAATGTCTGTAATATCATTCTATTTAAAAAAACAAAAAAAAAAAGACCGAAGAGAAATAAATCCGCAAACATGCAAGCGCACTTTTTTTTTTTTAGAAAAAAAGAGGGAAAAGAGATAGAGAGAGAGGAGGAAGCCTAATAAAATTAGCCTTGGACTTTGTCATGTACTCCCATATGAACCACTTACTCATTCAGGGTGAGCGAGCCCGGAGGTCTTCATTGATCGAGGGACGTCAGAAGACACTGTCTTTCCCCCAGATGGCGACGGGGTGGTGGGGGAAGGCTATACATAATTTATCAGTCATTGTCAGAAGACGGATTGCCACCAGAGGAATCACTTACTAGTAGTCTATCATCATCCCTACATGCGGAGACCAGCCCAAAAAGATTATGAACACAACGAAATAGGCGTAAGTCCAGGGTGACCACCCCGCTGCTAGAATAGCAGCAGCAGCCCATCTCACCACAGACTCAACACAGCCCTTGATCGCGTGCAGGGCAACGGCGAAGGTCTCACCTATTTTATTATAATTAGCTGACGCTGTTATAATAGCATAGACTTGTCATTCGGGAGAACTCACGAGTTGCTGGCAGCGCCAGCAGGGTCAGAAGCAGCAGCAGCAGCAACCGCGGGAGGGTAGGCAGAGGCCCAGATCGAGCCATGGAGGGCAGAGGCGAGCACGCAGGACAAAAAAGAGCGAAGCGTTTTGAACGAGGGGGGACTGACAGCAGCACGGAAGATTTTGGATTTGGCGACGCTGGAGAAGAAGAAAAAGAAGAAGAGGAAGAAGAAGAAGAAGAAGCGAGAAAGACAAAGAAAGAGGGCAGGAGGTTTCCTGAATCACCTGACCGTCACGTCGCGCCTTCCTCGTTTGCACATCAACACTTGTCTTCAATTGCGTCATATAAACAGACAGCTCACTTCTTTCACCTAGCCTCCTCTCTATCTTGACGACGGTGGAGTTTTGGCTCGCTTTTTGCCACCAGCGCTCGGTCCAAACACGTTACGAAGCGACTTGAATGAAGGATTTATCATATGTTGCGATTGGCGGGCTGCCGCAGGATCTTCCAACCATTGAATTGTAGAGGCACGGTTTGGAGGAACTGTTCGTGGATGGCCACGACTGTGTCTCTCATGGCTTGGGTGTTGATTGCTTTCTAGTGGGCTTCGTTGCAGCATTTGCTGTCTACCCTGGCTGTGCTGTACGCTTTTTTGAGGTTGCGATCGTCGAATAGGAGCTCGAGGTGGTTTGGGATTCGCGTGGTCGTAAACAAGAACGACAGGGGGCACCGCGGGTACATTTTCCTCGCCTGGCATTCCTCGTCTATAAATTCCAGGGTAAGGACAATGAAACACACCAGCGATATTGTCATAGAGTGGTCTCCATCTGACAGCGTCTTTGAGCGTCCAAGATGAAAGCTTGGATTCATCGGGAATCTCTCCTCGTACTAAATCGGGAGAACCAGGGGCTATGATGAGATACTCGTACGAAGAGCATGTAATATCCTCGTGTAGATCGATTGCTCTCTGTATCAAATTGGTTTCAAGAGTGTTGCTGTGCCGTTCAAGAGTCTCGGAGTCAACCCACATAGCAAGGGTTTTTGCGAGTCCACGAGACAACTTCTTCATCATGCGCTCTTTCTGGAACTGAAAGGCTCCGGTTTTTACTAGTGAGGTGATAGTGTCTGATCTCCACTTGTTGGCCAGACGAACCGTATCTATATCTCGGTCAAACAGCCGGCTTTCCTATCATAATGGACGTACGTACATTCATCTTCGCCATCGCTTCTCATTACTGACAAAATGTCATCAAATGTCAACTTAGAGTCCTCGGAAACTCCGGTGGGATATGCTTGACTGAAGATCTTCTCATAAAGATATACCCAAATTTGACGGCCGAGCACAACGTAAATGCAGGTGCTGAGATCTCCCAGCCACGTCATCCACATGGCATCCGCCTCATGACTGGTTTCATCGCTAAAACCAAGTTCGCGAATAACCCAATCTGGGTACCTGTAATTAAGTATTTGACTAAAGGTGTGCCTGAAGTCTCGAGACTGTTTCCTCAGGTCTTTCTCGACACCGTTAATCCACCACTGAATGGCGTCCTGAAGACTTTCAACCCTTTTCCCTATCTCCACGTCTGCTATCTGATCGGTGGTACCTTGAAGCTTCATTATTTTTGCGGTGGCCATGTCAAGACGAGCCTTTAAGATATCGTTCTCTTCCCGAAGATTTCTGGGTTCATAAGCCGTCTCCGAGAGGTCCGAATCTGAATAGTCGACTGTTGAACCATGATCGTTTGAGTCTGAATATGCCATGGTTTAACCATAAAAGTGCTAATTAAAACAGTTCCAAAACTTCCAAGACAGACGAATTTTCCGATACCTCTTGCAGTAGTTAACCTGGTGAAGTGATATTCTGTGGAAAGGTACAAAAGGAGGCGAAGACACAGATGACACGTCGGTATTTCATTATACGGATTGAGACTGACGGTGATAAAAATGACTCATCATCCGATACGTTGGCGCGGGCAGAATATTTTAGTCGTTTCAGCCTGCCTTGTCAAAATCGGTATTTTTGGAAAACCGATGGCAAATAGCGGAAGGCAAGGTAGACATCTAGGTGCTTTTTGAATTATGCAGTTTAAACAGCGAGATCGCTCTCTGGTTCTGATATAGTTTCAGGGATTCGCGCACGAATCAGGCATAAATATACTGACCCGAGAGCCAAAAACGTCAAGAGTACGATGATGATAGCAATAACTTCGTTCTCTTTCACCATGGCTGTGGTGTTGTGTGATGATGCTGAGGAGAAAGGTATTCGCTACGACGCTGTGGTCTGTAGAATCATAGTCTAGTACTTGATTTGTTTCTTTCTCTTTTTCTTGGCTTCGCAGACAAAAGCAGCGATGGCGGGGGGCCTCGTCCAACCCTAAAATTATTATCTTCAAAATGTCAGCTCAATATAATATAAGTTAGTAATTCAAAAATTTTCCCAAGTGAGCCGCCCATAGTGCTGATGCACGGATACGTCTCGACGTGACTAGTAGAGAGCCAACTCACATTGACCTAGAACTTTTAACAATGTAAAAGTGTGAAAGGGAGGCTTAAAATTTTGGTGACCAGCTTTCCGAGACTTTTCACTAAGTTACGCATGGAAAAGGGTGAAATTTTTAATCGTGCTCGAGACTAACAGATGGTAAATAAACAAAGATGCACAAGGCTGCAACCACGCGAGAGCAATCACCACTTCGTGTACGTATGTGGTTGGTTAGACCCTTGTCAGGCTGAACACCCTCGGTGTCACTTGAGTTCATTTGCTCGTGCATGATTTCCCTCCCTCGCTATCCAATCAAAGGTTTCGAGAAATCTGCAAACTGCGCCTCCAATTTCTTACCCTACATAATAAATATTGACAGACGACCTTCCAACTGTGGCTAGAACAGGACTGAAAACTCGGATCTGATAATCTATTCTGGCTGGCTTCAATACTGCGTATTACACTCCGTACCACATACGAGGTACCCTGTATGGGTATTGGTGTCTGTTACAATGGTTTGGTTTCGTTCGGTTCGGTCCGAACCGTACCCATTTTGCTCGTATATAGTTTCTGATTGGCTCCACTGTTGTCTTTGGTGCCCCATCAATATCATAGTTCAGTTCAGTTTAAAATAACCTCAATAATGTCAAGATGCAAGTGGTCCGGCCGAGCTCGTGGGTCGGATTACGTTTGGGATGGCGCCACTCAAGCTTTAACTTGACAAAAATGTAGAACCATGAAACAAAGTGAGGCTGCTGGTCGGGTGTAAGGTACATTTCTTCGCTGTATTTCACAGTTTAAAATAAAGAAATCATTAAATAATTTAATATAAGTGATTGGGAAGAGGTGTTTCAACATAGGAAAAAGTGGAAGAACTGGGTGTAACTATAGCTCGCTACGGAATGAAACTTTTTGTTGGTTTCGCAACCAGTATCTACACGAGGTAATAGACAGTAACATGATCAATGATGAGGCTTATTTTCGTAGCTCGAGGCTGCCTTGGTTGGATTACGAAAATATTTAACCGTGGAGTCCGGCAAGACATGATCTACTTTTTAATTGGAAAACGCCGATTCTAGTATGCAGTAGTCGTTCATTATTGAAATTCAAACGAATTATATGACATTAGCAGTTCATGTGCCAGTTTTCCAAATCCTCATGCTTGATAATGTTCGAGAATCCCTCCACACCACAAGCCTTCTCCTTCCAACTATCCGACGGGCTGTCACCGTCGGTATACTCGACGTGGAAAACAGGCTTACCAGCATCGATGAAAGGCTGGAAGTAGTGGCACTCCTCGTACTGCACACAGGATTCGTTTATCGCCCATTCAGCAATATCAACAACTTGGTCAACCATGGTGGGGCCATTTTTCAGACCAAAGCCCAAACCAGCGTCATGAGCCTTTCCAGCCATGAACTTGAGAAAGTCGACACTGTCGGCTTTTGTAAGATTGAAACCAGTCTTGTTGTCGAAGCCATCTACGTTGTCGGGATCAACGCCTTGGCATCCCTTATCCTTAGCCGTCTGTATCCTCGCAGCCATGACATTGCGAACTTCCTCGTTCCGGGTATCGAGCCATTCCTCCGGCCATCCGTCCATCTTCTTGCCAATTGCTGACTTTGGGATCTTGCTCACGTCTGGGCGATCGTTCTCGTAGCTACCGGCACTAAAGTAACAAACGATTGTGTGGCCCTTGTCGATGAGAGCTGAAATGTCAGACGCTTCGGTATTGAAAAGATCAACGCTGTAAAATTTCTTCGATGCTTCAACGTTGCCTGTCGTGAGGTCAAAGCCAAGGGGGTAATCCCATGTCGAGTCAACTGATATCGGCAATTTAGGCCCTGAAGTTGTCGAGATAGCGGCGGCGGCGGTAGTTACCACGAGGAGCACGTTGAGGATCGTCATATTGTCTTTCAAAAGGTGTGTATGTTTCTAGAATGGTAAATGTCCAGACTTCGATGTTGGTTTCTTTATTTGGAACCTCCGCGCTCTTATTTCTACCACACCAAGGGAAATCTCCGTCATTTAATCTTTATACTAAATAAACTACGACGTCTGGGGAATTTTAACTACTGATCGCAAGTGCAACGTATAAATCCACAATTAAGACAATTGATGACTAGCAAGATATCTTTACACCCCTTCAACGGTTTCAAAACGCTCCTTCGCGAGTAAATGGCGTCCTTGGCATTCGGTAATAAATAAGTAGTTGTAGTAGCGTAACATTTTAAAGAAATGGTTACTGTTGCATAGTTACATGATCAACGTGGAGGGCTAGTGCTGAGAAGGATTTTTGAGCTTAATATGGACAAAGGAAAGCCACATTAGCGGCATTCAAAACGCCAAGATACCGTTTTACACTTTAATATACTGTTGCCTAAGCCAGAGGCGTCTTCTTACTTCTATTTATTGCAACGTGGTATGAATGTGTGTCGAATTGCTCCTTTGGCTGGGAGACTGTGAGCCGACTAAGTGCCGTTTGAGCCAAGCACGTTGCTAAGGTTTTGGTTGCTGACGGATCGGCGGTCATCGAATTGTAGCGAGCGAGCAGAAGAAGGTTTTTGGAGCGAAGGTGGTCATTTGGTTCGGTTTCACACCATGGCCCGGGGCACCACCCGTGCCGTCGTTTTATTAGTATGACGGAATATGTTGCGATCGGCATAGAGACCAACTAAATAATGGCATCATTCAATGAGAATACTAATCATGAGGAGGAGATCTATATAGCCTGGGGTCATTTCTATTTGTTTATAAGCTTGGAAGACGTCTCGAAGGTACCCCAAATAAGCCTCATGTCATATGCAGCCCTAAAGTGAGGGATCACATATCCGTAAATAACGGAAATACGGTATTAATGCGAGATGCCGTCATAGCCAGCCAAGGAACCAAAGTTGTCATTTCTGAAGAAATAGGCTCACGTGGTTCGTACTTACCACAGAGTATATAGTATAGAAATTGTAAAATGTAAACATTTTGTAGCACTTGACGAAATTATTGTAATACTGGCGACTGGAGATCACGTGCACCTCGGATGGAAGAAATATAAATCCGGCCAGGGCAGTTGGCCTGTGCGGGAACTGCACGCTCACTGGCCAGTCTGGCCTGAGCTTCCCCGGCATCACGTATTCACCTCCACCAACTAATTATAACACATACTCCAATTAACATTCCAATTGTGCTCCGATCCTCCCCCCGACAACAATGCGTTTCACTGCCCTCCTCTCCGTGGCTGCGGCCGCCCTCGTCTCCACCGCCGCCGCCGCAGACCTCCAAATCGACGTCACCCACGAGGTCGAATGCAAGCGCAAAACCACCAACGGCGACGGCGTCAAGATGCACTACCGCGGCACGCTGGCCGAGAGCGGAAAGCAATTCGACGCCTCGTACGACCGCGGCACTCCGCTGGCCTTCAAGCTGGGCACTGGGCGTGTGATTAAGGGGTTCGTCCTTTCTCTTCTTCGGTGTTGGTGCAAATAAAGGTTATATATGCTGACTAGGAACAGGTGGGACCAGGGTCTGCTAGATATGTGCGTGGGCGAGAAGCGTACGTTGACAATCCCCCCCGAGCTGGGATACGGCAACCGAGCCATGGGACCCATTCCCGCCGGATCGACGCTGGTTTTCGAGACGGAGTTGGTGGAGATTGACGGCGTGCCTAAGGATGAATTGTAAATACTGGATATATAACGAGGATCTATATGATTTGCTGCTATGTGTGAACGAAACATAGTCTAGGGTATTATACAGTATAAGCTCAGTACAAGACTACAAGGGTATATCTACTATCTCTAATCCATCGCATCCAACTCATTTGTCGTCACCAACGCCTCATTCTCCGATACCAAAATCCCCACCAAGCACTCCCCGAGAATCCCTTCCCAATTGACCCACGGATGTATCTCAAAAAACAGCTTCTCCGAGTCCTTGCCCGCGCCACGCATCAGCTCCCCCTTTCCGCCGGGATGAAACGGCGAGTACGGCGTGATATTGTAGACCTTTCCATTGTATGACGTCCATGCATCGACTCCCTTTCGCCCATGGTGCGCTTTGAGCATCGACGGCGTGACACGAATCAATCCAGGCGGGAGCCCCGCGCCGCGCAAGTTATTTTGCGGGTTTGACGCGAGCGCGGCCCAGTCGAGCGGCGAGTGGCCCGGTTCGAGAATGACTTTGCGTGATGGTTTTTGCTGCGATGGCGCTAGCGTGCTTGCTGTAAGTCCGCTGCCTGTGGATGCTGTTGGAGGTGCTCGTAACGACGCCGCGGCCGATGGCGGGGTGCGAAGAGGCGCGAGTGATTTGACTTTGGGAGGGGCAAGGAGCTGACCACTTGGCGGGGACAGTTTGGGGGGCTGTCGTCGTTGCTGTTGTTGCGTGGAAATCCGTGGTGGAGGTGGCATGAGCGAGGATAGTGAAGGTTCTTTTGGCTGTGTAGGTTGAGAAGGCTGTGAATCCTCCAGATTTAGAGCAGGGACCTGTAGGTCTGGCGTTGATGCAGACGCTTTCGGCGTCGTCTGGGGCGAATCCACCTCTTCAGATTTTGTTGTATCTTTCTCCTCTACCCTATCCTGTTCCTTTTCTGAGAGCGCATCTTGCGCGGTGGCATCTAACGTTGTGACAGCCTCGGCAGGGCGACGCGAGAAAAGATTAAACGCCCACATGTTAGAAAACGAGAGGAAGAAAGCGACAGTCAAAACGAGCGTTCCCACGACCGCAAACCAGCCCATTCCAACGCCCCTCCCTGCGTTGTTTTTCGTTGCGTTGGGGTTTGTTTGTTGCGTTGTGCGATGCTGGTGGAGTTCGTCATCTCAGGCTGGCTGAGGTGAGATTAAGGTTTTTGGAGGTTCTTATCGGGACACCGCCCCCGCCTTTATCGCTACAACTATATAGTTTATTATTTAATAAACGTATAAGGCTTTCGTTTATTTAGGTCTGTATTTATAATAAAATGACTCGCTTTCTAAAACGCATCTATTTAAATAGCTATCGGGATGGTGAATCGGAAACCCCACCCGCTGTCCACGCCACGCGATGAGATCAGCCTACCATCACATTAGCTGTATCAAGCTGGCCGTCTCTGTGTATCTGACCTTCCGAGATTCCTAAAATTTATGTAAGATTGTCAAAAGCTGTAGACTAAAGTCATGGCTGCTGTAGATGTAGTCCTCGTCTTTGACGCCGGGGCTGAAACGGTGAGTGTTCCTTTTTTCTCGTTTCTCGTTTTTGTTATTTTTCGGAGGCAAATCTGATAGTATACGAAAACTAATAAGTCCAGGTACAAGGAGGGCGCCAGTCACAGGAAGACCGATACGTAATGATACTACCGGACCAATTCCCAGCGTCGAAATCAACGGATAGATTCGCTCTGTTCGCGACGTATGACGGACAGTAAGACCCCCTAATAGCTTTATTTTCAAGTCTACAAAGTAACAGCATAATTCATGAAACAGTGGCTCCGAAATGGTCTCCGAGCATGTCAGACAAAATATTGTCCGCCTCCTAGTCGCGCGACCCGAGTTTGCACAGGGCGACTACGAAATCGCCATGACAAAGGCCTTTGCCGAGGAAGACGCTCTTCTTCTCAAACACGCCATGGAAGAAGATATCGAGCCTGTCGTCGCAGGATCAACGGTGGCACTTTGTCTGGTTAATCTGACAAAGGGGATTATGGTTGTCGGGAATGTTGGAGATTCGCATATCTTGCTTGCAAAACGTGATCCTCGGGACGACTCAATTGTGTGGCAGGTTGGTTTTTTCAAATGTCCACTGTGATTTTAGAGATATAAAGAGAGAAAGTAAAGCTAATGAGGCAGGACCGCTTAACAAAAGAACATAAACCCGACACAGAGGCAGAAAAGAAACGAATCGAGGACGCCGGCGGCGCTGTACATGTAACCAGAGGAACTGCCCGACTTGGTACGTTGTACCATCGTTATTCTCACAGTTATAGTACAACCAACTAACAAACAAAAAAGGATCCCTAAACATGTCTCGTGCCCTCGGAGACTTGCAGTACAAAAATCCCATCAACACAATGGACATCAGCGGCACACCCAAAAGTAAACGCGCCAACGCCGCATTGCCCGCAGAAAGGGGCAATTTGCTATCCAACGAACCGCACGTTCGAACGGTCGAGTTGGACCCGAGTAGTCGGTATGTACTGTTGTGCTCGACGGATGGTGTGTCGGATATGACGGATGAGAGGATGCTCATGGAAGAAGTTGTGAGTGATTTTGACAAGGGACGGAGGGCGACGGATATCGCGAAGGGAGTCACGAATGCCGTTGCGAGGCTCCCGCATAGCGATAATTGTACATGTGTGGTGGCCTTTTTTGATGGTATTCAGTCGTTGCCTATGTAATTTTATGGACATATTGTTTATACTAGCAATGGACATTCAATGGGTAGCAGAAAAAGATCAGCCGACCAGCTGATGGACGACAAGGCATATAGAACTGATGGTTAAACATTGTGATAATGTTGATATTTAATCATTGAATACGAGTCTTCCTCAAATGCATATGCTCCTTCACAGCAGGAACAGCCATGACAAGCGAGACAGCCGTAGCAAAGCCGCCACAGGCCAGCGACATGGCATGGTTCGCCTTACACCCATCAAGATACGAGACAATAATTTTCTGCAGATCAGCTGGCGAAAACAGGTCACGCAGCTGAGTTGCTCCAACACGAATTACAGCGGCTGAGTCGATGCTCGGCGCCTTCTCGGCCAGACTCGACACGAGCCGACTAGTGAAGGCGGCCTCACCGGCGGCAATGAAAATTGTCGTGCCCATGTTCTCGACGAACAGTGTGACCGCGGTAGCCTGCGGGATATCGCTCGCCGTGGAGACGAGCGCTTGGTTGGCGATCATAGGGAGCTGTAGGACGAGGCCGACCCCGATGGCCGTCACGCTCTCGTATCCAATCCACAGGCCGACGGGGGCATGCTCGTTCAGACTATAGATCAGAGCAACGCCAGTTGTGGCAATCAATGCACCGATTACGATCATCGGAACCTGCTTGTGATACATGGAGAAGAGTACGTTGGAAACCATGGTGAAGATGGAAATTCCTGTTATGAGCGGAATTAATCGTATGCCGCTCTGCGACGCAGAGACGTTGTCAATCGACTGAAATTGAATCGGCAGCGAGTATAACAGCGGAAAATACAAGCCTGCTACAAAGAACATGTAGACGAGATTGGTCACAAACGCCCGCTTGCGGAGCAGATGCCCTTGAACCATCGCGCGTTCGCCCATCTTCCATTCGTTCACCACGAACAAGCCTGACAAGGCAGCAGAGGCAGCGAGACAGCCGATCACAGCACCGCTAGACCACGGCTTGGTCGCGCCACCCCAGTGCATCGCAGTGATGAAGCAGGCCATTGCGCCGGTAGCCAAAAGACTGCCATTGAAGTCCATCTGAATGAGCTTTTCGCGAAATGGAGCGGCCACGGCGCCGGTGCTCTTGAGGCCGAAAAGGATAGCCGTAGCACCGGTCGCCCAGATGGGAAGACTGATCCTAGAGGAGTGAGTTTTATGCTGCAAATAGGGATTGATCAGAGGCTACATATACATACCAGAAACACCATCGCCACGAGGCATGATCCGTCAAAGCGCCGCCCAGCAACGGGCCTAGGACACCAGCGCAGGCAAATGTCACTCCAATAGTGCCAAAGTACGAAGCTCTCTGGGACGGCCTCACATGCGTCCCGATAGTGATCATGCCGCCGCTCATGATGCCGGCACCGCCCATGCCACTAATCGCGCGACCAGCGATAAAAGCCGGGCTGCTCTGGGAGGTCCCACAGATGACATTCCCAATCTCAAAGATCACACCGGCAAAGATGAAAGTTCGCTTTAGCGGGAAATACTTGTATGCTTTCCCCCACGAGGACAGGAAGCCAAAGTTGGTGAGCGAATAAGCACTAGTGTACCAGGTCACGTCGTCAAGTCGGCCAAAGTCGTCAGTGATGCGCGGGATGGCGGTGGACACGATGGTCGAGTCAAGCGCAGAGAGAAAAACGCTGAAGATAATGGCTAGAATGACGAGGGCCAATCTGACGCCCGTGGGATAGGCATCGCCGTCGCCATCACCGTGGCCAGCGTCTTGGTCATTGGTCAGGGTTGTGGTGCCATAAGGGATCTCCTGCAATTGGACCGACTCTGCCATTTTAATTCAATGTGGTGGTTGTGTATCGATATTTCAAACCGTCTCGATGATGTGTGAACGTTTATTAATATTTTTTTCGAGGTGTTGGTGTGTTGGTGCCTGGCATCCGCTAGTGTGCCGCCTAACAGTGAGACATGTCAGCTTGCAGGGAAGACTAAAGAAACGAATAAAAGGGTGAATCTAGTAAAATATGGATCTGGGGAAAGAAACACAGTACCTACCTTGACATTCTATATAAAACTAAAGCCAAATTAAAGTTTCCAAAAATATTAACAATATTAGTACTCACATGTACTGTTTCTGGACTGGAAAAATAATAAGGTGAAATTAATTGACTCACAAAAAAAAAGAAAGAAAGAAAGAAAGAAAACGATGGTAAAGGTCAAAAAGAGCATTAAATATACTGAGACTTTATACTTGGCCAACTTCCTGGCCAACGTTGGAAAAATGAGACCCCAACCACTCACTAAGAATGCGATTTACCTCTTCAGGCTCCTCCCACAAAACCCAATGTGTTGATTCAACTTTTAGATCGTCAAATGCAGAATAAAGTGCTCCATTCCTCTGCCAAGCTGGGGAGGTAGTCCCTGATCCCGAAGAGCCTGGATAAAAAGTACGGGTACTTTGATACTTGGGTCATTGATGCCGCTTGTTTCGTCGTACTGATTGAGCTCGCGGGTTCGGTAGTAATTTACTGTCGGAATATATCAGCTTTTGAACCCAATGGAAATTTAGAGGTAGGCTTTACAAGGTGCTTTCAGACCATGTTGAGCAAATTTCTCTACATAGTAGTCCTGTTTTACCAGGGTGGTGAGACTGCGGACATGACATGCTTGGAGGATCTCATTTTACCAACGTGGGCCAAAGAGCTAGGAGCACTGGCGGCCACTCTGGAGCATCGTTTCTTCGGGCAACGTAACCCAAATAACCTTGAGAATCTGACTGTGCGCTACAACACATTGACTTTGGATAATGTGTTGGAGGATTCGGTGAATTTTATCGCGTGGATCAAGGAAAATGCCAATGGCACTCGCGATAGTCCTGTTATTGCGACTGGAGGTAATTTTTTTCAAACTCAAATACTGACCACTCAATAACGATGGCTTCCATTTATAGGGTCATACGCCGGGTATTTGAGTACCATGCTCCGACAAAACCGCCCGGATACATTCCAAGGAGCCATTGGATGGTCCGCCCCTCTAAGGGGCCTCGGATACAATGAATCGAATCCACACAAGTATGACTGGTACCTGGCGGTTTCTAACATCTACGGGGACCACTCCGCTGAAGCCGCAGAAAAGATGAACCTTGCGATGGCATCTTTTGCGGGAAATATGACCGCGATAAACACCAGTGAGTCAACACCCAGTCTCGATGTATATCATTATCTGATTGTGAGGATAGCTTCAAGTGTAGAAGCTCTAGCGGCCGACTACAATCTCTGCTCAACACCGAAACCCGCAGACCTTTCCACTTTCCTGTCAACAATTGAAGACTCATTTTGTCAAAACACGCAGTTGAGTTGGGGCACAGATGCTCCCCTGATGCCCGGCCGGAAAGGCTTTGCGCTGCAACGTCTGATCAACAGCACGCTAAAAGCATCGTCTCATCAGGAGGTGATCAACGCGAGTCTGAGTCTTTATTTCGAGGGAGCTCCTTGTGTTGATTGGACCGAAACAAACGGGACATATGTAAAAAATCAGCAGGAGCCGTATCAGTATATACTCTGCACCTATGTCCCTCTCGGTGTCGCAGGCGTTCCGAACGGAACAATTTTCCCTGAAGAAGAGATCTCGATAGAAAGTCTTATCGACGGTTGTCGCCAAACATATGGAATACTTCCCGAAAACGGCGACGACATGGAGAGAAAATATCACTATTCCCCGGACGATCTCATGGCTGCAACACGATTGTTCCTTACGTACGGTGGCATTGATCCTGTCATGACCTACGGTGCTGTGGATTTGCTGAGCCATGTTCCCAAGACAGTGGAAGATGCAGCTGTTGCTTTATGAGTCAGGCTGGTCATGCTGAGGATATGAGTGCGCCGTACCCTGGAGCCAAGGAGAGTGTTCTCGATATGCAGAATCAGGAGTTGGAGATTATCAAGGGGTGGATTAAGAATCTTGCTATTGCTAATTCGTGAGTGCATATTGTACTATATTACTTTTTTTATGTTAATAGAAATGGTTACAATGTCAATATTGGCTTTTGTGTATAGCACTTGCTGCATATGTACGTGGCTGACGGAATCAATATCACGAGTGGCCCCCGACGGAAAACCTTGCCCCTACAGTTCAAATGTTCTATTTTTGTTTTCATTTCAGTCAAGACATTTAAACTCAATATTAATATATCCATATGTCAAACCTTATCCCTGATACAGTAGCCCCCCTCGCAAAACAGCATAAATACGGTTTAGCGGCTTTCCGCTCAGCTGGCAGCTGAACACGTTCAAGCGTCGATGCAAACCACGTTATTTAGGGCGACGCGATCCTTGGTTTGTCTCGATTTGCGAACTCTTTTCATTTAACATTTATTTATTTTTCTTCTTTTTTCTTCTTCCGTCTAGAAAAGAACAAACAAAAATAAAACAACATGGTTGGTGCACTTCCAAGCAACCGCTGCGAGACTTGCCGGATTCGGAAAGTCAAGGTACGATTAGGGCTATGATCATCTTCCCGACATCCACCCACTTAACATTTATACAACATGTTAATTGTTGCTGGGTTGTTATATTCAACTAACGTGCATTGCAAGCTAGTGCGACCAAGGCTGGCCGGTCTGCGGCCAATGCAAGCGCGGCAATCGCATCTGCCCACCACGATCTTCACTCAAAATAGTCGACGAGGGCGCGCAATTCCAGCAATTCCAGCAGAGCGGGAAAAAGAAGGCCAGCTCTAAAAAACTCCATAAACCAGGAACCCAAAAACAGCAAGCCCCAACACAGGACGATGATCACGATGTCTTCATCAGCAGCGACGACTATTTCGCATGCCGCGTGGACAAGATAATACCATTAACTGCATGCGAGCGGCTGTCCTTTGGCATAATCAACACCGTCTGTATTGAAACACCGTCATTTTCGCTGCGCGTGCTTGGCGAGTTTATATGGCAGATACCGCAGCTACTAGGACACAGCCAAGCGCTGGATAGCGTGGTGGCCTGCATGCTTGCCTCGCACAAGCACCTCTTGCACGGGGGTGATCCAGCTGGGAGGATAAATCGGCAGTTGTATAGTCGGGCCTGCCACAGGCTGCAGCTTGCGCTGAATGATGAGAGAGAGTGGTGTTCGTTGAGTACGGTGTTTGCGACGGTTGTTATGCATCGGATTGAGGTTAGTATTTCTTACAAAATATGTCTGTGATATACTAATGGCAAATCTCAGGCGGCGTTTGGAAACTTGGCCAAAGGAACAATAGCCGTGCATGCCTCTGGCCTGGCAGCGTTACTGCAAAAGAGAGGGCCGCCGGATATTAACAATCAGATGGAACTGCAAGTCATAATGGACTGCCATCTCTCTATTGTATGTCTTTATTTCATTACATTCTAAATGAAAAGCTGACGAAACTAGACCCAAAACGCCGTGACCAGAAGAGAATACTGTTTTCTAGCCTCTGACGAATGGGTCAACGCACTGGACAGACCCCTTGACAATTCCAGTTATTCATCAAGTCTGAAAATGATTTACTTTCGCTTGATTCGGCTGATGGCATGCTGGCCCACGCTTGTCCGCGAATATGCAGAGCTGAGGGAAGGGCAATGTAGCGGGGACCAGGTGGAATATTTGCTGCTGTATAAAAGGGGATGCACTGTGCTTGAAGGATTGAAGTATATCAACCACGACTTGGGAAGCGTCATAAAGGACCAGAATCTGATTACCACGGCGCCCTCGTCGCGCCCAAATGATCCGCTTCCATTGATGTTTCAGGTCAAAGACACCATGGCCGCGCTGGCCATTTGCCACTATGCCATGGTCACCATCGTCGTATGCAGGATTTTGATCTGGCTGCTACAGGAAACACAATACGCATTTCTGTCAACAACAACAACCACACACCACAAAACTGCCGAACTCCAAACCGAAATCATCACCCAGTGCCACCGCGTCTGGATGCTCATCGAGCACGGCCGCCGCCACAAGCCGCTGGGTCTACCCATAATGCCGGCCGCGTTGGCGTTCACTTTGGAGTCTGCGGTCGATGAACCAGACCTAAAACGGAATGTTTTGGAGGCGTTGGGCGAGTTGGGTGAGGCTCATGTGTTGCAGAATGGGGCTTGGAGGGAGGAGCAGGTGATTAATATTGCGCGGGCGATGCGTGGGGAGGGGCCTGTGGGACAGATTTGATATCAAGTTGTTTAATGTTATATACCAAGTTCAATGTTGTCTTTCTAGTTTAATACATGTATGGGAAACTTCGTGACAATCCTCTAATCCCACCTTGCATATGCGAAGTAAGAAACAAATCACCGCTTCACATCCTCCACCTCCGCTTCCACAGCCGGCAGCACCCCCTCCGCCGCAACCGCTTTCAAGTCGCCCTCACCCATCTGCCCATCCCAGCCATTCTCCACCAGATACGCGCGAAACCGCTCGTCATTAAACTTGAGGTCTTCGCCTGTTACATTGGGCACAAAGAAATACGTCACCAGGATTCCTACAACACCGCAGATGGCGGCGATAATAAACGTCCAGTTTTTGCCGAGGTTGGTTTGGATTGGTGTGAATGCTTGGGTTCCGACGGCGGCGCCGGTTTTGCCTTTTTAACAGAAAGTCAATACATTATTAATAGCAGAAAAAAAAAGACGGGGGGGGGGGGGGGGGGGGGGGGGGGGGAACATACCAAGAGGGGGGGGGAGTCCATA